>OV651818.1:49157604-49707126 GCA_927349885.1 Psylliodes chrysocephalus | reverse complement strand
AATTTACAAGGATGTATGAGGATTTATGGAGGATCTATGAGGATATGAGGATGTACAAGGATATCTAAGGATGTGCGAGGAAGTATAATGACTTACGAGGATGTATAAAGGCAGGTACAGATCAGAGGTATGAGCAAGTCGAGGTCGAACCGAAGGCGTCGTGCAGCACATTTTGTATACACGAATAATAGACGCACGAGGCGGTGTTCATCAATGGCCGATTTCGTGCACAGCATCTTCTTTTTTTATTGTTGTAATATACGTACGTGCTCAGATCTGTACCCGCCTTTAAGATTTCTCGAGGATGTATGATGATTTCTTAAGAATATTCAAGGTTATAAAAATATACAAGAATTTATTTTCCAAAAAAGTGTCAAAAATTTTAAATTACACGTAATTGTATTACTAAGTAACAAATTAGGGTTCAATTCAATTATTCCTTCCTTCCTTCCTTCCTTCCTTCCTTCCTTCCTTCCTTCCTTCCTTCCTTCCTTCCTTCCTTCCTTCCTTCCTTCCTTCCTTCTTCCTTCCTTCCTTCCTTCCTTCCTTCCTTCTTCCTTCCTTCCTTCCTTCCTTCCTTCCTTCCTTCCTTCCTTCCTTCCTTCCTCTCCTTCCTTCCTTCCTTCCTTCCTTCCTTCCTTCCTTCCTTCCTTCCTTCCTTCCTTCCTTCCTTCCTTCCTTCCTTCCTTCCTTCCTTCCTTCCTTCCTTCCCTTCCTTCCTTCCTTCTTCCTTCCTTCTTCCTTCCTTCCTTCCCTCTCCTTCCTTCCTTCCTTCCTTCCTTCTCCTTCCTTCCCTTCCTTCCTTCCTTCCTTCCTTCCTTCCTTCCTTCCTTCCTTCCTTCCTTCCTTCCTTCCTTCCTTCCTTCCTTCCTTCCTTCCTTCCTTCCTTCCTTCCTTCCTTCCTTCCTTCCTTCCTTCCTTCCTACAACAGGATCAGGTCCTATCAACAGAAGATCGGAGCGAAAATGATAAAACAGAAGTAAAGAGCATTATAAAATATATTGATCGGAGCATAGATCTAAAACATCTGAAGCCAATTAGACTTGGTCGTTTTAGTGATAGCCGAAACAGACCATGAAGATTACAATGGAGGAAGAAACCGATGTCGTTAGTTTGATTAAGCAAGCCAGCTCATTAAAGAATGGAAAATATAAACATGTTTCTATTTCCTTTGACCGTACTAAAAGGCAAATAGACTATTACAGACAGTTGAAAATGAAACTGGATGAGAAAAACAATAAAGGTACTGAAAAGTTTAGAATTAGATACGTTGATGGTACTCCAACCATAGTACCTTTAAACCGTTAATGCCCAACAGGTCCTCAAACGATAACGCTCAGCTTCAATGTTACTACCAAAATGTGCGAGGTTTAAATTCTAAAGTTGACGATTTTTATACGTGTTTGTGAAGCAGAGTTCGATGTAGTCGCGTTAAGTGAAACTTGGCTAAGTAGTGATGTTAAAAGTTCGGAAATATTTTCTGAGACATATGAAGTGTACCGTAAAGACCGCAGACTAGATTTACTAGAAAAATCAACTGGAGGAGGAGTATTATTGGCACTTAAAAGCTGCATAAAATCAAGCAAGTTTGATACATCTATGTTTGATATACATTTTCCCTCAATCGATTTACTTATTGTAAAGTGTTCGATTGACCATAAAGTATTTTATTTATTAGTTCTGTACATTCCTGATAGGCTGACTGTAGATGATTTTGAATATTTTTTTGATTGTTTAGAGCAATTGGATATCTTTAATAATATTATTATGTTAGGAGATTTTAATATTCCAAAATTTATAAGTTTAGACAGATCAGACAACAAGACTTCCATTTTAATGAATTTTATCGAATTACATAACTTAGTTCAATATAACCATGTAACAAATCGCTTAAATCGTACGCTTGATTTGGTTATTTCCTCCAATGAAAGCGAAGTTAGTTATTCATGATGATTTACCACTTGTAAAAGAGGATGATCACCATCCGGCGCTGTCAATCACTTTCAGTGAAATGAGTAAAAAGGATATTACTTTTTTACCTAATTCGCAAACCAAAGTATACAATTTCAGAAAAGCTGATTTTCCATCACTGTATACGGAAATGTCAAGCCTCGACTGGGGTTTTTTGGATGTATACAATGATGTCAATAGGATGGTTAGTGATTTTTATGATAAAATATATCTTGTGTTTGATAAACACATTCCAACTTACAGAAATTATAAACATAAATATCCAACATGGTTTGATTCAGACATTATTAAATATATAAAACTGAAAGAAAGATATCATCGGAAGTATAAAAAAATAGGGCTACATGCAGATTTGCTCGAATTTAAACGGCTTAGAACACTAATTAATTAACAGAAAATTAAAATATCCTACGATAATTATTTGGAAGATGTTCAGTTAAGTATTTCAAATAATTCTGAAAATTTTGGTCTTATATACATTCAAAAAACAAATCTTCGAGAATACCAGGTGAAATGAGTTTAGATGGGACTGTTTTCAGTGATCCGCAAGGTATAGTTAATGCATTCAAATCATTTTTTGAAAGGGTATACTTACCTTCGGATTCCGATAATCCTGATGAACTAGTAGGAAATATTAGTACGCAACCCATGACAATAAATATGTCAGCATTTTGTGAAAAAGAAATCGATGTGGCTGCTGGTAAACTTAAAAATAAGATGACATCGGGTCCAGACAACATACCGTCCTTCTTAATTAAGGATTGTTCCAGAATTTTAACACAGCTTCTTTTAAAAAATTTTAATTTATCGGTAAAGACGGGAAAATATCCTAAACTATGGAAAGAAGCTAGAATATGCCCAATATTTAAAAGCGGGACAAAGTCTGAGGTAGGAAACTATAGGCCGGTGTCACTATTGTGCAACTTTTCGAAGATCTTCGAGGTCGTTCTGTATAATCGTATATATCCATTTGTCCGAAGTTACATTTCACCATATCAGCATGGGTTTATAGACAAACGGTCAACGGTAACAAATTTAACTGTGATTACACAATTTATTGCGGATGTATTAGATGACCAAGGACAGGTGGATGTGATATATACCGATTTCTCGAAGGCATTTGATAGAGTTAAGCATAGCTTCTTAATTTCAAAACTTTCAAAGACTGGTTTTTCTAACAGCACTTTAGCTTTATTTAAGTCATATTTATCAAATAGGACACAATTCGTTACTTACAATGGATTTAAATCAGAATCAATTGCGGTTACATCTGGAGTACCACAGGGTTCAAATCTTGGACCTTTACTATTTTTAATATTTATTAATGATTTATACAATGAAATTAGTTGTAATAAATTGTGTTTTGCGGATGATTTAAAGATTTTCTTAAGTATTAAAAATACAGATCACTGCAATGAGCTCCAGAGAAATTTGAACTGTATTAATAACTGGTGTAAGACAAATATGTTACACCTAAATGCTCAAAAATGTAAGATAGTTACTTACTCTAGGAAAAGAGAAAATATTCAATTCTCATATTCGATTGGAGATAATGAGTTGGAGAGATGTTCTACTATTAGGGACTTAGGTGTAATTTTTGATGCTAAATTAACCTTCTCAAATCATATTCAAGTTAAAGTTTCCGAAGCTTTTAGAATGTATGGATTCATTATTAGAAACTGCAGGCAATTTTCAAATATAGCACCTCTTAAATTATTATTTAGTACCCACGTGCGTTCTAAGCTGGAATATTGTAGTCTGATCTGGAACCCTTATTACAACTGCTACGTTCTGGATATAGAACGGGTTCAAAGAAAATTTTTAAAATACCTAGTTTTCAAAATTGATGGAGTATATCCCGAACGTGGTTGTGATTATACGGAGTTGTGTAAACAATTTGATATTAATAGCCTGAGCCTAAGAAGGAACACATCCTCGCTTATTTTTCTATTTAAACTCATGCACAATTTTATTGATTGTAGCGATATTTTGTCAAAAATTAAATTTAATATACCCCGTCTAAATTCTAAAACCAACAAGCTATTCGAATGCCCTAGGGCAAAAACCAACTTGATGTTAAAATCACCCTTATATGTAATGTGTAACAATTACAATAAAATTAGTAGTCATTGCGATATTTTTCATTGTTCTCTTGGTGAACTAATTAAAAATGCAGTTACTTTCCTTAACGAAATATTGTAATAAGTATATTGTATTATATTGAATTCTCCCTGTGTTATTTTTGTAAGAATTTTTTTTTTTTTAATATATTCTTGGCTTGTTCACAATATTCATTGTTTTCTATTATAGTTTTTATTTTGCAACTTTTAATTAGTTTTCGTGTAAATATATGTTACATCACAACCCATAAGTAGAATTTACTTTTGTAATTTATTAATTTTATTTTTAGATACCACTTTATTATTGTTACTTACTATTAAGAATATTGTCCTGTAAATGGGAAACTGTTGGGCAATAAAGCTATTATTATTATTATTATTATTATTATTATTATTATTATTATTATTATTATTATTATTATTATTATTATTATTATTATTATTATTATTATTATTATTATTATTATTATTATTATTATTATTATTATTATTATTATTATTATTATTATTATTATTATTATTATTATTATTATTATTATTATTATTATTATTATTATTATTATTATTATTATTATTATTATTATTATTATTATTATTATTATTATTATTATTATTATTATTATTATTATTATTATTATTATTATTATTATTATTATTATTATTATTATTATTATTATTATTATTATTATTATTATTATTATTATTATTATTATTATTATTATTATTATTATTATTATTATTATTATTATTATTATTATTATTATTATTATTATTATTATTATTATTATTATTATTATTATTATTATTATTATTATTATTATTATTATTTTTATTATTATTATTATTATTATTATTATTATTATTATTATTATTATTATTATTATTATTATTATTATTATTATTATTATTATTATTATTATTATTATTATTATTATTATTATTATTATTATTATTATTATTATTATTATTATTATTATTATTATTATTATTATTATTATTATTATTATTATTATTATTATTATTATTATTATTATTATTATTATTATTATTATTATTATTATTATTATTATTATTATTATTATTATTATTATTATTATTATTATTATTATTATTATTATTATTATTATTATTATTATAATATATGTATGTATTTGGTTTTGTATTTTATTTTAGTTGTTCCTTCGATTGTAAAAATGATTAATAAAATATTTTAAAGTAGGTATTGGCATTTATTCTTAAAGAGTATTTAAAAAAAAATATGCATAAAAAAATAAAAAATCCAGATTATCCGAGCCGCCAATTGTCCGATCTACAGCCCACATTAGCTCGGATAATCGGGAGTCTACTGTATTTATTCCTTGATGTATATTGGATAGTAGGTACTTCTAAGCATTGAATAATGGGTCCGTTAGTGTTAACGATTTATATTTTATGGATAATTCTATAAAATAAACCAACTTAACAGATTCCGAATACAATTTTATGTTTTTTCTTAGACAATTTTAAGGGAGATTCATTCATACTGTTGCGCAGTTTCTGCAGCTTTGCAGTCAAATTTTGACGTTTTAATATGAGTTGATTCGACTTTTAGATGACAACTGCCACCTACTTATAAAGTAACTAAAAAATGCAATCGGTAAATCAATGCTTAAAATACGCCCAATAAGAAGTGCATAGGATTTTAAGAACATTGATATCAAAGTAGTTAGGTTAAACCCATACGCACAGACGAACAGACGAGATTTTTTTTGCATTTTCGGACTCAGAATGATTGTGAATAAAAGGTAGGGATAAGAAAAAGTTGTCGTCTGCACGAATGCTCCATAGAAATAGCCTCAATAAAATAAGAAAAATGGTTCTGATGTAAATTACAAAATTGCATTTTTATCCATGCTTCCAATTTTAACCACCTTGCACTGCGAAAACGACCCCTTAAACCCACCCTTGCACTTCACGGCCTCTCATCCTCCACCGCTCATGCGCCCTTCATCCATCCACCTTCAGAACAAGAGATTCGATCGTTTCCTGGCTCATCAGATCAACTATTTAATATCCCTATTTTCCTCCGCGGTTTACGCAGCCAAAAACAATCGAATATCACCGCTCGCTGCCGAACGCTTAGAGATTGTTCAAATCATCGCCAACGCGTTATTTATAACAATAATAACAAAATAAACGCGCGGCTGTCGTTTGTTTAATATCCTTGTTGGTTGATTTTCGCGGAAGTTTATTGTTTTGAATTTTTGTGGAGTTCGGGCATTATTGTGAAGGATCAAAATGACGGATCTGATCGGAGATCAGGTGGTTGCCGACGAGAAAAAACATTTGAATGGAAATCCAGGAAATACTGGTAAGGATAATTTTAATATATTTAATATAATTGTAATTATAATTATTAATTGACAGCCGCTGCTGCATTTAAAATGAGTTGTTATTGTAAATAAGTCGCAGTTAAATTTCATGGGAATATAGTAAACTATAAATATAAAAATGTTTGACATTTGTGTGTAATGATAAGGAAAATTTTATCTATAGGACAGTGGCAGAATAACAAAACGTTGCCAACTAAAAGTAACCATAAATATTAAAAATAATTTACGATTTTTTTGAAGTATTAATAAAAATATATTTACAAAGTTTCAAATAATTAATAATATGAGTTTATGGGACTAGTAACTTTAATATATTTAATATTTTCCTTAATAAATGAAAATAAAATTTAAATCTGTAATTTAAATATATATTTGTAGTTTTAAATAGAAAATTATTATTATTATTATTATTATTATTGATATCATAAGGTAATTGTAAACACTGGTTTCTAAAAGAATTTCCTTGATTGATATTAGTTTGATAATACTTTTGACAAATTTTATATTTCAGATTGTCTAAATTATATATTCTTATTATATTATGTAAAAAATACAACAAAATTATTATTTTACCAAAATAACCAAGATTTAATGTACTAAGTACAAACACTTCTGTATACCGGGTGTGCCCGCGCTAATTCTACAGATGGGTTTATTACTAGTTAAATTTAAGTTAGAATCTGGAATTTTTGAAGTAAGAGACAATTCATAGGGGGCGTAACTCCGCATATTTTTTATCTATAGGTATTCACAGCTTGATATTTCGTTGTGAATAACATACACTACCAAAAATTTAAATTATAACATCTCAAAAGTAACCAAATTTTTTATATTTTTTAATAATTCTTTCATAATATAGGTATCATTGAAAATGTTGGCGTAAGGGTAGCTTGGCTCGAACTGAGTAGGATAGTGAAATAAAAAGTTTGTGGACTAACGTCCCTTAAAATTTAATGATTCCAACTTAAATTTTAAAAACTCTTAGACCAGTTGAATTAACTGATTTAGATATAAAAAAAATTGTTAACAATACTTTGATAAGTGTAAATGGTAGAGGAGCTTATAACCTGTGAGAGGTTGAAGTTTTAGGGGGTTGAAATGAAATGAAAAATGGTATTTTCGCGATTTCCGACAAAAGTTGATGTCAAAAACAAAAATGTATTATGGAAAATTTGTAGATTAAGCAAAAATCTACAGCTATTGTAGAAGTCACTTTTTAACATAACCTCGTAATTTTCGATAAAAAATCAAAAGTTCGTTCGAATTTTTGTTTTTCGTTTTTTATTTTTCCTTTTTCCAAACATAATTCAATTTTATTGAAATTTTTGTGTCTTAAATAAGCGAAAAAAGTATAAATAAAAAAAATCCAAAAATTACAAAATATTAATTTTTTTGTTCAAACACACTATTTTTTAAAAAAGAAATTCTACGGTTGAAAATTATCGTACAAAGTTCTTTAGGTACTCATTTTTTTGCTTATATAAAAAAAATTATAGTCACGATTAAAAAACATGCTTAAAAATTAATAAAAACAAAAATGACAATGGCAACATTAATTATTGATATAATTTGTTTCAATTTAAAAAAAAATAATAAATAAAAAACTGATTGCACCATTCAATTGTATTGTAAAAATATAAGAGGAACTGTTTTTTGTATACAGGGTGGGGATTTTTTCTGGAACTAATTCGCTAGAACCTCAGAATAAAATATTTGGATAAAACGCAAAAACAGGTCGATTGAGGTTTTTATGGGCTTTCCAATCATATTAAAAAATTGTTTCACCCCTTTAAAGGGATGAAACCTAACCCCACGTGTTTAAACGGGATGATACTAATTGTGGCACCTTGTTATAAAGCTCTTTTATAAATAAAATTGACTATGCAATTTTTTCTTATTTTAATTTAAAAGCGAATTAAAAATAAACTTTTATAAAAATTAAAATAAATAGACCAAAAAATGTGTCTAAAAATGTATTTGAGGGCATTTATTATGCAACGTTTAACCTACCTACTTGCAATTCTGACTTTTGTGTGAGGTCGGTCAGCTTTACTGTTTAAAAGAAAACTGTGTATTCGCTATCAAATTAAAATCAGAAAAAAATTGCACAGTCAATTTACTTGTTAAAAGAGATTTACAGCAAGATGCCACAAGCAGTATCAGTCCATTTAAAAAATTAAGTGGGATATGTTTTACCTCTTCAAAGGGATGAAAGTTTTTTTTAATATTGGAAGGGCCACAAAAAAACTTCAATCGACCTGTTTTTGCGTTTTATCCAAATATTTTATCCTGCGTCTCTAACGAATTATTAGTTCCAATTAAAGTCCTCACCCTGTACACCAAAATAAAAACACTGATCAAAACTAAAAAATAGTTGCTTTTATATTTTTTCCATACAATTGAATGGTTCAATTATTTTTTAATTAATTAATTTTTTAAAATTGAAACAAATTAGGTATATCAATATTTAAGGAATAATGCATTGTTGCTATTGTCATTTTTTTGGTTTATTCATATTTGAGCATGTTTTTTAATTGTGATTTTTTTTTATTTAATCAAAAACTACATGTCAAAACGAAAAAAAAAGAGTAGCTGAAGAAATTTGTACGACAATTTTTCGCCGAAAATGTTTTTGACTGAAAATACTTAATAACTCCAAATTTTTTTGAATTTTTTAATTTAATTTTTTTTGCTTATTTAAGATACCCAAACGTATACTTCTACCAAATTTCATCAAAATTGAAACATAAAAAATAGAAACGAAAAAAAAAATTCGAACGAACTTTTGCGTTTTTATCAAAAATTTTGAGGTTACGTTAAAAATTGACCTTTTCTATAAAAGCGGTATATTTTTGTTAGATTTACATTTTTTGCATTATACATTTTTTATTTTTGAAGTCAACTTTGACCGAAAATTGCGATACCATTTTTCACTCCTTTTCAACCCCATAAAACTTTACTGTCTACATTCACTAGTCAATTTATGCATTTTTCTACGCCCATGTCAGTAAACGTTAAAAATCGCACTGTCAACATTCCTTGTAAATGACATTTAACAGGTCCACGCTAACTTGTACGCAATTCAAAAAGTTATATACACGCAAAACGTCTTGACAGAGTAGGTGAGCTGTGTCAATACCGTCGGCTTATCCAGGCATGGATTGAAATTTTCTGGTGGCGGCGAAGCCGCCACCCTACGAGACTTCGTTGCTTCATTTTCTTGTTGTCACGGCATTATTATTGTTTGTTCATGTATGTGAAATTTGCTTCTAAGGTTTATAAAATACTACTGCTAGCTGCTAGTCATGGCGTAAATGAAAACAAACAACACGCATTCACACAAACACCTCCCACCACAGCAATATGACGTTTCGCGTGTACATAATTTTTTGATTTGTGCACACTTTAGCGTGTACCTAGCAACAGCGTTAACAATAACATGCACGTAATGAGATCTCATAACATACACGTGCGTTTTGATAAGAAATCTTAAATTTCTTAATTTAATCGAATTGCAATAAAATTATCTACGTACGACATTTGGTCTATTTACATTAATTTAGTCAATTGAAAAACATTAAAACCTTTAGGATTAGCGAGATACATTTTGGATTAAAGAAGTGGTGCCCTAAATGTCGGCAACATATTATACAATATTTCAAAAAATATGTCGCGTTTTCTTAGCATGCTATGGATATAAACGTCATGCCATTTATATTGTCAATTTTTGTATCCAGAAAAAATTTGGTATACCCGATGAGCATAAATACATTTCAAAGCTAATTTAGCTATAACTTTAAATATATATTCTAATTCAAATTTGTTTTATTTAAAAGTATTCACTGGAGAGGCTAGCCGCGAGACTAGTATGCATTAACATTCTCGCGGCAGTTAAGCTGTGTTATCTCCGGTGAAGTCGTGGATGTTGCCAGCCGACTAGCGCTTAATGAGTGTATAATGAATGGGAAGCAGTAGGGCATTCAAATGGTGGCACAATCACCATCTGCGCTTTAGTGCCGCCATGCGAACCCAAGTAGAGGGAAAGCAGGCTGGAACCCAAGCCTGATTGAGGTAAGCCAGTAGCTGAACCCAAACCTGATTGGGGGAGTATGCCGGAATCACTCGGGGAGGAGATAGCAGAAAGATGCCTGAAATGGTGAAAAAAGGGATTCATTTAGAACGCCCTTTGTTTTTTTATTTATACCTATACTTATAATAATTAAGTCAGGTAGGAGACTGTATACTAATATGGAAATACCAAGTTAATTTCCAATATCCCTTTTTCCAAATTTCAAAAGACTCTCGAAAGCGGTGGTTTGTTTCTAAAAATGTATAAACAATAAATACCAATTTTAATTAAAAAGTAATACATTTCTAATTTCTTCTCTCTTGTCTGCAGACTCCGGCTCTCTCTCCTTCTCTTATCTGCTTACTCCCTACTTCCCTGGCCAATAACCAAATAACTACAATTTATTATACTTTTTTAAGAATTTTGATATTAATTGCCCTCTGACAATTTTCAAAATCAACACAATAACCTGAACTAAACTTAACTAAAACCCACGACATCCGGATTTTGACTTAAAATTTTTATTTTCAATAACTTCGTTATGTCGTCCAATTTTGATAAATTTTGAGTGTGAGCTAAATTACTTTCACTTAAAAATTTAGTGATTTTATACATTAGCTAGTAAATGTATATCTATATTTATAAAGTTTATACTTTGACTGTAACATATTCATCTTTATCTTTGTCGATTATAAGCAGGTAGGGTTAGGTTTGGTCCAGAACATTGTGACCTCTTGGGTCTATTGTATTCCCCTGCTTTCCCCGTATTCAGGTACTATCTTTGGAATAGTTCTGTGTCTTTGGTTAGTTTTAATAAGTTCCCTACCAAGTATTCCTGGGGCGTTATTTCCGGTTGTAGGCCGAAAAGGATGAGACGTCGCCTAGAAAAAGGTTTCTTCTTATTCCATGCAGAGTCTACACGTAGTCGGATCATTTTGTAATCCCATCAGATAAAAGTGTTTCAGCAAGCAGTGTTCCATTAGTAATCCCACAATAGATATCTGAGGCCTTGCGAGTTGTAATGCCTCAGTATCCATGCCTAAGTTTTATCCCCTTAGCATAAGCTTACTGATTCTAAGTCCTCTTATCTGTTTCCAGTGAATTTGGTGTTTTGTGGTTATCCAGCTGTTCACTGTCTGTCGAGCAGAGGTTTTGCTAATTCCAAATACAGGTTCAGGTCCTGTAAATGGTAGTTCTGATCCCTCTTTGACGAGTTCATCAGCCTTTTCATTTCCTTCGATATCTTTGTGCCCTGGTACCCATGCTAGTTTTACCTTATTGTGGGTTTCCAGATCATTTAGTATTCCAAGGCAGTTCCAGACAAGCTCTGAGTTGATTCTGTTTGATTCAAGAGCCTTTAAGGCTGCTTGGCTATCTAAGAGAATTAAGATTGTTTGTTTTTTGTACTTCCTTCTTAAATTCTCTCGTATACACAATTCTATTGCATTTATTTCAACCTGAATTACAGTGGTATGTTTTCCCAGTGGTGAGACGATGATGTCGCATTTGGGTTTAACTCCATGCACTCCAGAGCCTGTTCCTTTGTCAGTTTTAGATCCATCCGTATACCATACGATACCGCTATTTCTCTGCCTTCTTATTTACCTCGTATCAGTTGCAGTTGACCTGGAAGAGTATGTTGAAGGTTAGGGGGGTGTCATGTGATTTGACACCATGTTTAATATAGGATCATTTATTTCATGTCTTCTTCTGGTATGTTATATATGTCCCAGTGAGTTCCAATTTTTGGAGATGTCCAGTCTGTATGCGCTCATTGTGGCCTCCCCCTTTATAACTGGGTCAAGGGGAGGGAGGTTCAGAATGATTTCCATAGAGGCTGTCGGTGTATTTCTCAGTGCTCCTTCCTAATTCATAATAAACTCTATTTTATTAGGGCTCAAAATACAAACTAAATATATATTAACTCTGATTTTCTACTTAGGAATCAGCTTGTGCTCTATGGGGTGCAAATTTGGAAACACCCAGTATATATTAATAGTCTAATATTTAACATAATTTGTTTGTGAATATTAACTTAATCAGTGAATTTAATATAAATTTAAAAACAAATAAAATAATTAATAAATAAAAATCTCAAAGCCATGTGTCACAAAATATTACGAGTGACCGCTTCCCTCCGGGAAACCACTACTCCTTTGGCTAATATTGCAACATGCATTGTATTATACCGAAATAAAAACAGCAGAGGTAGAAAATTATTTTTAACACGTCATTCTTGGTCTGGTTTCGTCCTTATTTGGAGTAGTCAGCAAACTATAGACTAACATTCTCTAATTCAAGCTGTAGAAGGCGTAAAATTCACTTGTATACCTTGATATTGGTTGAGTGAAATTCAGAAGTCAGAAAGTAGCACCATCTACCCTTAGTAACTAGATGTAGACGGGTAAAATATTAATGTTTGTGATTTGTGATTCTGTTTACCAATGACCTTAAAATTGTCTATTCCTCAGAAGAACCTCAATTGCCTAAAATATCGTTAAATGATAAAAAGTGCAATACTATATAATTATTATAATTCATCAATTTCTACATTAATTCGACCAAAACTGATTAAAAATCTTGATGTCGCCTTTGATCCAAAATTAAAGTTTACATCTCTCATTGAAAAAACAGCTGCTTCCGCTTATCGAGTTTTAACAATTTTTTCAAGGAATATGAGATTATTTAATGAGTTTTCAACTATGGAAATACATTCCTCTACATTGGTTTTGTCAAAATTAGAATACGTTAATATCGTTTGGAGTCGAATATATTTTAATCATATTATTTATCATCTGGAAAAAGTTCAACAAAGATTTTTTTAAATCAGCCTGCTTTTTAATTGATGGTGCTTATCGCATAAGAGGACTTATCCAAAGTTATTATTAAAACAGATTTAATACATAGAGTCTTTTAAAAAGAAGAGCGATCAATTCAGTGTTTAAAATATTAAATAACAAGAATTGTATTTCATTTTTGGAAACGTCAAACTTTCACGTCCCGTTAATTCCCGGAGGAATGAACTATTCTATCTATAAGCTCATAGGACTAACATTATTATACAAAGCATCGCCTTTATTTAAAATAGTTCTTAATTATTCGAAAGTTGTATCTAGTAAAAGAGTATTTTGTCAAATGAATTGTTGAGTCATTTTAAAGATTAAAATGGATTTATTCTTTTTACTTTCCTATCTGTATACAGATATAAGGAAAGTATAGGAATCATGATTTTTTTCGACCTCGAGTTTTCGACGGATTTTTACGTTTTGAGGTCCCCTGAATCCGTTTTGACTATTTTCGCGATGATGTCTGTGTGTGTGTGTGTGTGTGTGTGTGTGTGTGTGTGTGTGTGTGTGTGTGTGTGTGTGTGTGTGTGTGTGTGTGTGTGTGTGTGTGTGTGTGTGTGTGTGTGTGTGTGTGTCTGTGTGTCTGTGTGTCTGTGTGTCTGTGTGTGTGTCTGTATAACGCATAACTCATGAACCGATACACAGAAAAACACCAAATTTTAAACTTAAGCTTTGTTTCAGCGTCCAATGAGCTGATTAGATTTTGGGCAGTGTCGGAACATCTGGGGGGGGTACTTTATAGGTGGTCATTTTTATATTTTATGGAATATATCTGTTATTTACGTTTGGAGAAGAAAATTCTTCAAATAAAAGTTACTTCTAATATAATTATCTATAATTTTTGTTTTATGCAAATTTTCCTAAAATGGTCCGTATTCGAGAAATTTGACAAAATGTAAAAAACATAATTTTTTATAAAAATTGTTCAAATAAAAGTTGTTTATAATATAATTTTCTATAATTTTTGTCCTATACATAATTTCTCTAAAATGGACCGTATTCGAGATATTTGAGAAAATGTGTAAATTTCGAAATTTGAAGAAAACTCAAAAACGGATAAAGGAAAAAACATTAAATTTTAAACTTAAGGTTTATTTCGGCCTGACGTGAAATGATTAGATTTTGGACAAAGTTGGAACATCTGGGGGGGTACTTTATGGGAGGCCGTTTTTTATATTTTATGGAATATATCTGTTATTTATGTTTGGAGAAGAAAATTGTTCAAATAAAAGTTACTTCTAATATTATTATCTATAATTTTTGTTTTATGTCAAAATTTCCTGAAATGGTCCGTATTCGAGAAATTTGACAAAATGTGCAAAATTCTGATTTTTATGAAAATTGTTGAACTAAAAGTTGTTTGCGATATCGATTTCTATAATTTTTGTTTATACATGATTTTTCTAAAATGGTCCGTAATGGAAAAGTGCTAATTTAAATTTTTCTGTATTTTCGTTTTCAATGAATATCTATAGAAAAATGTTTCGAGGTAGATGTATGTGTAAAATGTATATATTTAGTTTATCCTCTAAACATTTATAGAGATGCTGCAATAGGTTGTACAAAATAACCGGAAAATGCCTATAATAACTAGATAGGAAAGTCATGTGTTGGACACATCAGATTTTTTTCATGATGCACTCATACCTGTCTTAGTTCGTATTTATTTAAAGTTAAATACATGTATACAAGGAAAAGAGTTTATGTTAATGTAAAGTATTATAATAGTTCTTTCCTAAAATTAGAGGCAATACCGTTAGATATTTAATTAAATAAATAAAAATTGTTAATATTTATGGACAGAATTAAAAAATTAAATTAATTAATTCACGATCTACCATTCTCAATACATTTTTTTTTATTTCAAAATATCAGTCGATTAAAACTTTAGGTAAATCTTAACATTTTCATTGCATACACACGTGCTAATATATTTTTATTTTAGAGTTGAAGAACGGACCCAATGTTTACTATACAAAAATCAAGATTAACCTGTCGTAAATCGTATTTTAATTTGTTTACAGTAGGTATTATGAAACCACGAATATATCTATATGTTGTTATTAAATTCATATGTATTTGGCGATCGTTCAAATTCTTAAAATCCAAAAATATATGGATTTTAATGCTCTTTTTCGAAGCTCTATTAGTTAAATAAGCTAGTCAGTCATCGTATTTGTAAAATAAATAAAAAAAAATAGGTATTTGTGTACCAATGCCATAAAGTTCTTTTTGCCGAGGCATAGCCGAGGCCGAGCAACTAGCCCAAAAAGATCATACGATCGAGGTTCACATAATATTTTTTAAACAACTGTCTGTCTTAAGTAGAGCCAATATTGTTCTACATTTTTGTTTTTGAAAAAATTTGAACAGAATTACTAACAATAAGTATGACAAACCTGCGTTTATAAAAAGCGGCCGTAAAGTAAATGCGGCCAAAAAAGTGACACTTTAGGATTGTTAATAAATTCGTAAAATGTAATTTTTTATGATAGCCGCATAAAAAAATTATTTTTTACAAAAGCCATAATAATCTAACGTATTATTTTCTAGGCTCCAGTCTAGCTGATTTAATTTTTATTACAAATTCTAAGCTTCATTAAATTAGTCTAGATTCTATACAGAGTGTTCTTTAATATCATGTTAATATTGAATCGTATGAAACATGCCTGATCGTAGGGTATTCTCAAATGTTTCGTCGTCTTCTTGCAGAATTTGAAACTAAAAAAATATCAGCAATACAGGCAGACCTTGTATGGTATTAGTACACCACGAATCGAAGAACCTGTTTTGATTAAAATAGAAAAATATCCTGAAATTAGCTCCAGAAATATTTAATATACATTTTTTTTTATTTCGACCTATACATCAAGGTGGTGTCGAATTTCTATGTTTACCAGTACTTGTATCTGTAACGTGTGGGGTGGGTTACTCCATGGCATTTACACCTCACTAGCCTATAGATTTAATGTAGTTGACAACGTCGTCAAGAGGGGCTTCTCTTAACTTGGCCGGTGTTAGCCGATACTCGCCGAACACAAATATTCTAATAAATAAAAGCGTTGGGCAATCGTAGAGGATATGCTCGATGATCTCATCTTCTTATGTGGAATATAAAAGTAATTCTGTAAAAACATTAAATTTTAACTCGTCATAATAAACATTATAAGTCTCTAATCGGAAATATGTCAAAAATTTTACGTAATGTTTTAACTTTAAGAGTTATATTTTGGAAATTAACGAGTACCCTATAAGTAGGCTTTAAAACTTAACGTATAACAAATTATAACTTGTGATTATTTAATTCAACTTATAATGCAAGAAAATCATGAAAATTGAACATTTTACAACTGGATAAGTAATTTGAATAGCCGAAATTACACAAATTCTATTTTATTTATAGGTCATATAAATTTTTTGTAGATAGTAATTGATTTATTCTAGAATGCAACTATTAGAAAGTTACTGAGGTTACCATTGTTTCTATTAAAAATGTATGGCCTACCAAATAGTTTATACTAGAATTTTTACAAAATTACAATTATTGTTAAAATCATAAAATTTAACACCATTTAACAATAAATATTTAATAACATAATTACCACTTACCTGTCTATCATCCACTGGCTTCTATCTACATTCTTCTAGTTTTGTATCATTTATATATTTTAAACAGTTTAATAATTTATAAATTATTTTGCAACTAAATATATTTGTATTTAAAACTACAGGGTGGGCCACTTAAAAGTTTCATACGCCCCTTATCTTCGTTATTCATAAAGATATCGAAATAATTTTGTTTGAAAGCTTGAAATAAATACTGTCAAATACTTGATTCAACTAGTCTGTGAAGTCATGGCTTACTTCTAGTTTTTCTAAAATAACAGTAAATCGTAATTTATTTTTTATTTTTAAATGGATACCCGCTTTTTTATTGAAAATTTAAATTTCTTGAGCGTATCTGTCATCGAACTGAATTTTTACGATTTCAGCGCTTATAACCACTACATAAGTCAACTACTGATAAATAAAATAACAAAAAATAGATATTTAAACATATAATAAGTCCATAAAGTGCCCTTCAAAAAAGGCCTTTACATACGAATTGTTTACAATATTTCTATTACCGTGCATATTGTCCACTAAGATTAGAAATACAAAGGTTACTTTACGCACTAGCGCGTAAAGAAAATTTAAAATAAAGTAGCTTAATTTTATCAGAAAGCTTTAAAGAATCAATATAATAAAACAAAACCTGCCATACAATAATAAATTAACATTGATACGCTTAAAAAATTAAATTTTCAATAAAAAAGTGGGTTTCCATTTTAAAATAAAAAATAAATTGCAATTTACTGTTATTTTCGAAAAGCCGGAAGTAAGCCTTGACGTCACAGACCAGTTGACAGTATTTATTCCAAGCTTTCAACCAAAAAATTTTTATTCCGATATCTCAATTAATAAGGAAGAAAAGAAAGAGCGGATGGAATTATTAAACGGTTTGCAAATAACAAAAATCTTAGATACGGCACTGGTACACTGTAAATGGGTCTCAATGGGGACTTCGAAGCTTACAAAGATTTTATATATTCCCACATTTGTTTCCATAAACGATTTAACAGTAACATATTAAAACAATAGTATCCAATATGACGGTCATTTTGACAGCTGACAGAAAATTTTCAACACACGATTCTTCTTCATAAATGTCCCTTAAATTCAAATTTTCAATAAAATGGGGGTTTCTATTTAAAAATTAAAAATAAATTGCGATTTTCTGTTATTTCCGAAAAACCGGAAGTAAGCCATGACGTCACAGACCAATTGTATCCGGTATATTACAGTATTTGTTCCAAGCTTTTAATATATTCAATTATTTAATATTATCCAATATGGCGGCCATTTTGACAGCTGCCAGTTCAATACACGATTATTATACCAAAATTTCCCAGAAATTCAAATTTACAATAAAAAAGTTGGTTTCAATTGAAAATAAATTGCGATTTTCTGTTATTTCCGGAAAAACTGGAAGTGAGCCATGACGTCATAGAATAATCGAATCCATCATAAGAAAGTATTTGTTCCTGTCTTTCAAACAAAAAAAAAATATCCCAATATCTTAATGAATAACAAAGATAAGGGAGGTGCTTTATATTAAACACTGCATTCTAATTTATTTAAAAATATGAATCTCTAACTAGACTATCGGCTCCAACAAAACAAAACAGCTTATTTGTATAAAATGACGGGGGTTCCTGAAGGTTCGTGCATCCGCCAGAACCTGCAATCGACGAACCACCATCTCCTAGGAGTTCCAGATTAAACGAGATTAACTTCTTCGCCAAAAATTGCAATTTCGTATCATTCATAGAACAATAAAACTTCTTGGAGTGGCGTATCCACCAAATTCTAGAAATGTCTCGCAAGACGAGCGGCTGAACGGCGGATACCGTAAAAATAGATCAAGACCAGACTGGTTGAAAATAGGTCGTACGACAGTATATTCGTTCTGTCTTCAATCAATTTTCTATAATTTTGTTAAAATTGTTTAGCGTAGCAATACAGTCAAAATAATACTAAACATATTGTAAAGTTACAAAAATTATCTTATTTTGTTGTAAGGATGATGATCTTTTCTAACACCTCAAATATTGTCATTTAATTTTTAAACTTGAATACATAAACATTGTAAACATTATGTAGGTAAATATTATCTTTACCATATTCTATGTACTTTGAACTCATCATTATCTTTAAAATACTGAAATAATATTTTAGCAAACAAGTACATACATGGTCTCATTATAAATGATCTCATTTTTTGCATTAACAAACAAAATTGATATGATATGATATGATATACACAAGTGCTTTAAACAATTTCTATCAATTAACATATATCAAATATTCCACCGTTGCTTTACACAATGCTCCATTTTTCAACAAAATTATTAAATTATTCTCAAAAATTAAAGTAATACTTCATTATAAAAACGTTTTTATATCAATATGATATGTATAAACATTAGACTGGGCCAAAAAATAAAACATTTTTTTAGCGGAACTATGAAAATATTGTTCATTACGACAAAAAAAAATTTCCTGAAAGTTTGAGCCCTTAATAATAATATTAAGAGGTGCATCATTGCAGTTATTGATTTTTCAACAGTTGTCGCGTTTTTGCATAAATTTCGGACATGGTCAATTTTAAAAAAATTTTTCATCTCTTATCCTTGTAGGAAATTAAATTCCCCACAAAAAGCTCTCTTAGTAAATTTTCATAAGATGAGTCTATTCTTTGTAATCTTAATATTTAAGTTCATTTTGGAAATCCCAAATGCAAAGTGAAAAATTGAAAATATATACCAATGTTTAAGGCTCTTCTAATACCTATGAGTGTAGAACTAACTTGATGGGGGATTTGAATTTATTGTAGTTTTTTTTTTTTCACAATTAGCTCCATGTCTCTGGGTCATTTGTTTCTATTGTTGCTTCTTCAATTTTATTTATACTTTTCTCTACTGCTTTGTTGATCTCATCGATTCACGTGTTTCGAGATTTTCTTTTTCTGGCTAAAAACCTTGTTCTTCTTAACCATTCTCTTTAGATGCCCAAACCACAGTTTCATTTTCTAATGTCTAGAAGCATATATTTTATTGCCAGTAAAAAGGCAAAATCCATCGATAAGCAAATTTACTTTGAATTTGAGAGGTTACACGAAAGCTCCCACTAACGGGACATAATACATGTTATTCACCCTTCTTTTTACCGAACTAGAAATAGCAAGCAAAAAAGACAATGTGCAACTTTTTACAGTCAGATGAGGTACCTACTGCTATATTACGAGGTGTGGCAGAAAAGTAATGAGACTGATTTTTTACTTTACAAAGTTTTTATTTCTTTCAGACATCAATGTTATCCCCTTCAAAGTAGTTCCCTTGGGCAGCTACACACCGATTGAGACGTTGTTCCCACTGTTCGTAGCAGCACTGGAAGTCTTTAGCCATTTAGGTTTTTAGCATGTCCGTTACAGTCTTTTGGATGACTTCCAAAGTCCCGAAATGACGCCCTTTGGGGACATTTCTCAGTTTAGGAAAAAGGAAGAAGTCACAGGGAATGATGTCAGTAAAATAATGGGGATGGGGAACCACAGGAATTGCCTTTTGATGTAAAAAATTCTGTTATCGAGAGGGAAGTGTGACATGGGAAGTGGGACATGAAGCAACCAAAGCAACCATTTCTCTGCAATGTTTGGTCTCACGCGAATGACCCTTTTTCTGAGCCTTTCAAGGACGGCTTTATAAGAGTATAAAGCCCTGACCTCAGTCTTTGTGACTTCTTCCTTTTTCCTAAGCTGAAAAATGTCCTCAAAGGCCGTCATTTCGGGACTTTACAAATCATCCAAAAGACTGTAACGGACATTCTGAAAACTATAACAGTTGAAGACTTCCAGCACTACTACGAACAGTGGGAACAACGTCTCCATCGGTGTATAGCTGCCCAAGGGAACTACTTTGAAGGGAATAACATTGATGTTTGAAAAATAAAAACTTTATAAAGTAAAAAATCAGTCTCATTACTTTTCTGCCACACCACGTATTTCCACTATTTAATTATATATGATGCACACCCTAGTAGCTCCAAACCATTTCTATGAAAGAGAAAAGTATTAGTAGTGACTTCAAGGATGCTGTAAAAGCTGTGTTCTCGCACCAGTTGAAAAAAATAAACAATGGCACGGCATATTACTACTATCCACAGAGTTCCCTATGGATACAGACCCCAACTTCACTTTCTATAAGTGCATAATAGCACCGAAGCCAAATATTTAACCGTTGTTTCTTATTTTAAAGAGTCACAATTATCTAGATTTTATTTCAAAGGCATATCGGAAACTAATTGTATAGTTTTAATAAATAAATATGGAATTAACCCAATTTTTATAAATATAAAACATCGATATACGTCTAATAATATTGTAAATTTCACATATATTTTTTTAATTAAGTAATAAATACGTTTTTATGCATAATTCCATATTGTTATTTTATAATATTTGTTAACATTTTATTATAGATTTATTCCTAAAATGTATACAAACTTTATTAAACAAATTTTCAAACAATTACTTTATTTTATACCATTATTTTCTTAACACAATTTAAAATCACAAATATAAATTCTTTATCGATCAAACTTGTATCTAATCTAGGTTATTAATATTTGGTAAACGATGAGATCATTTGGCCATTAATCTTATTTCATTTTTGAAAGATTTGGGACAATTTTCGATATAACGAATGCACGCAAGCATATCATAACTTTATTGTTTTGGAAGTTTATGATCCGCCCCTATATGTGCAATCCATACCCATTTAGTGACATTTTATTGTTTGCATATTCAGTTTTACATTTCTTTATAGTTAGGGAGATAGCGGCAATTTAGGTAAATGATTTGTTTGTCGTTTTGGAGTAATAGGTATTACATGGTTTGAAAACTGATTAGAGAAAAACACATTTTACACAAAATTCAAAAGGACACAAGTTGACTCAGATTACCTAACTTACTATGATAAACTCAAATTTAGAACAGATTTAACATTTATAAGAAACTGTAGAAATCTGATCCCTGAGAATGTGAAAAATTCATTAGAAACCATCGAAGAGACTCTGGCCTACCTAATCTAATTACAACAACATTACATTAATCTTGAACTAACTGATCACAAAGATATAGCTAATGCTATGGCAAAATATTTTCTAACATGTTACACAAAAAAAAAACAATAACTACCTATTTTACATCAGTTCCATTTACAGTGAAAGAAGTGTCATCCAAAATTAAACATTTAGATTCAGCCAATTTACAAGAAGAGAGCAGAAAACTGACAGAAAAACTATAAAAGTATTACTAGAATCTTTACAATATCCTAATTATGTAAATTCTTTCTGACTGATGATATATTTGTCATCAAAAAATTACATTTGTATTTTTATATTTACAAACTTGTCTAAAGCTTTTGACAATATTTGCCATGAATTGCTCCTTAAATAAAGTAGCAGAAATTGATATTTTGGGTAATAATATTAATTGGTTCAATTTTTAAGTCATCGGTCTCAGCATGTTACCATGCAAAGTTCGGTTCCTAGTGAATTATCACCGACGTCTTATGTTCCACAGGTATCTCATATTGGCCCTGTCTTACGTTTCTAATTTCTGAATGACGCAACAGTTTGTTTTTTAAAGAGTGACTGGCAGTTATTTGAAATTTTTTAGCACAAAGGCTAGTGATAACTCAGCTTTACAATAGGTGGTATGGTGGCTAAAGACTGGGTAAGCAGAGGTCATTCGACAGCTCAATGGTATTCAGAGGTAAGCATGCCTGAGTACCACGGGATCCATGAGAATGACTCCAACAGCAGCTATAGAAGTCATGCTAAACCTACACCACTACATATTCATTCAAGGCGAAGCCATGTTTGTCACATACAAACTGCATCCATATCCATCATTCATAGGCAGTTTGCATACACGTAACTACAGCGGGCTATATAAAAAGGTGGAGAACGACCAAATAATGGATATGCCATCAGACGAAATGCTTTCAGAAGCAATGTAAAATTATTATACCAGACATGGAAGCGTAGACGGGAGGAACCTATTCACGCATAATTCACCTGGTATACAGACGGCTTCAAAATACATAAATGTTCAGGAGTAGGTATATATAAGCCAAAGACAAGAATATCACTGAATTTGGGTAAACATGCAACAGTATTCCAGGCACAAAGTAGTGGAGAACAGAGACAGGCCAAAAGTTTTTAAAAGGGACCATCGCTTAAACTCATCGAGTATCTTCTACTAAGCCTTAATAGGAAAAATACTAAGGTACTAGTAGCTCTATTAACAGGGCATTGTAGGCTTAACAACCATATTATTACGTATAATATCGGCCTGACAGAAGATACCTTGTGCCGATTCTGTCAGGAAAAGGAGGAAACTACCGAATATGTATTGTGCTATTGCGAATATCTATCAAGACTGAGAGTCCTTACCCTTGAATAAGAAAAACCAAGAGCAACTAGCTACGTTGGAGAACTATTTCTTAGTCTGTGGAGTCTAACAAAAGTCTGAATCGCGGCCGTACTCACCAACAGAAGTTAACAGACTGTTAAGCAGCTTATCAGTCAGTTAAATTATTTTTTGGTATTCACCGACCATATATTACGGCTATCAGAGAGTTAAAGTTAACTACTTGAATTTGATCAGTTAAGTACTTAACTCCCCATACCATATGACAAATGACAGTAAACTATTGTCATTAATTGTTTTTGTTGAGTGTTGTAAATTATTAAAAAGTTAACAAAAACAAGCTAAAGATTTATAAAAATATATTTTTAATATGGAAAGAATAGACTTTCATAATTTATTATCATCTTCATCAGAAAGTGAAGACGACATTCCACGACGACCCAGAGTTATAAAACCTCGAA
The DNA here is from genome assembly GCA_927349885.1 of Psylliodes chrysocephalus. Classification (NCBI taxonomy): domain Eukaryota; kingdom Metazoa; phylum Arthropoda; class Insecta; order Coleoptera; family Chrysomelidae; genus Psylliodes; species Psylliodes chrysocephalus. Next base: position 49,683,254 of record OV651818.1, on the reverse strand, counting down.
ATAATTTGTTGGACCTAGACGATATTGAATTTAAAAAAAGGTTTAGAATAAATAAAGATACTTTGCACAGACTTATTGAATTGGTGGAAATACAAGAACCAGTGAACAATAAAAATATTCCAATCTCGAAAACAAACTAGATATTAATTTGTTTAAGGTTTTATGCCACAAGCAGTTTCTAAATAAACATTGGTGTACAATTTTAATGTTTCTCAATCAACTGTATTGAAAATTGTGACCAAAGTAACAAAATATATAGCTGGATTGCGTCCACAATTTGTTAAAATGCTCATAATAGAAGAGGGAAAAAGAGAAAATGTTTTAGAGTTTTTAATATTGGAGGACTGCCCGGAATAATTGGAGCTCTCGATTGCTCACACATTAAAATATAATCGCCTGTAGAAAATGTACCAGAAGTATACAGAAATAGAAAGGGTTGGTTCAGTATTAATATTCAAGCTGTTTGTGATGATAATCTTAAAATTAATGATGTAATAGCTCGATGGCCCGGATCTGTTCATAATTCAACTATTTTTAATGATTCTCATATAAAAAGACGGTTTGAAAACATTGAATTTTCTCCATTTAGTCTTGTTGTAGATGGACGATATGTATGCAAAGCATATTTACTGACACCTTCGGTAACTCCAAAGACTCTACCAGAGCAGCGTTGTAACAGAGCTCAAATTTCAACAAGAAATCCAGTAGAAAGTTTGTTTGGTGTCTGGAAAAGAAGATTTCCTTGTTTATCAATAAGAGTTAATAAAGATCTGGTATGCCAAATAATTGTTGCAGTAGCTGTTTTGCATAACCTCTGCTTGGAAGAAAAAGACGATATAGATGAGCAGCTGATTGCAGAACATGATTGGGAAGAAATAGGAGTTGTCCCTTATGATGTACGTCATCCTCAAAACCAGGAAAATACAGCAACCAGGGCTACACTTTTTTTATAATAATTTAGGTATACAGGACATTTTATTTATTATTTGTATAGTTTTTAGTTTGTATTCTGATTTAAGTTAAAATTTACAAGTGCTTTGATAGTATGTTATCAATAAATAAATCTTCTAAATCTTTATTAAAAAACCATATAAGTAAAACCTTAACAAAATATTACTATTTTACAATGAGGTACTAATTTTATACATTAAATTCGTTGAATTTTATTTTTTAAATTTTTAATTTTAATAATTCCCTTTCTTTTATTATTTCTTTAATTTCATTATCATTTTATTTTTTTCCCTTAAATTTTGTCTTTCTGTTTCCTCCATAATTTTCAGGATATTTAATATTTTTTCACTAATTTCTAGTCTATTTTTTTTGTTAAACTTTGCAATAATTTTTTATATTTTTGTGTTGTTTTTGAATCATCAACTTTTTGTTTTTTGGTACTGGTTCCTCTTCAACGGTTTCTGTTTGAACAATTCGTTCAATCTCCTTTAGGTTCCGTTTTTTTTTTAAATTTATTTCTTTACTTTCAAAAAATGCTTCCTCTTCATCCTCCTCGTAAATTACCATAATATTCTCATTCTATTTCCAATATCCACCATCATTGGTTGAATACGGCTTGGTCCAGCCACATTTTCTTCAGTGTTCGAATTAAAATTGTTTGGAATTATGAAAAAATGTTCTTCCAACATACTTAATACTTTGTCATTATGACTCGTTACTTTTGAGATGTAATTGTATCCTCCAGTTTTAAAAACTTTAAGCTAAAAAAAATAACTACCTATTCAGATCCCTGTCCTGAAACCACTCGTTTAACTTGAGTTAAACTCCCAGGCCAGCTTTTCCCAGCACACCTGCTTCTGTTTGTTAAGGACTGCATTGGTTTTTTTGTTTAAAATATTTCTGAACTAAAGATAATAAAATATCTTTTTCACGACTAGGAAAATTGGCACATCTTTTAATTTTTTTTACGATTATAATTTATAACTTATCCTAAACTAATAAAAGTCCAAACCAACCACTAATAATAAAATATCTAATAACACTATTTAAATGACCTAACCTAAACTATTAAAACTTGAAACACCAGGAACACTAATAACTAATAATAATAAAAGATAGGAACGCTATAGAAACTTGATTCAAAAAAATAAAATATAATAAGACTGCAATAAATGAATAATTCTCGTTGGAATTCTTGACAAACGGTTCAAAAGTGTCAAAAATAATCAAAAAATAATAATTCCGAAGTCAACGTAGGAAACTAGTTATTTTTTATTTACCGACTGTCAATAAACAGATGCTTTGTTTCATGATGAATACGGAAAATCACTATCAGACTGTTAAGTCGTAACAGGCTGTTAGCTATAAGAGAGTTATAATAATAATGGTAAATACGGCCGTTAGACAAGGTACTCTAAACAACGATTAGAGGAAATCCACAATAGATCTGAAAAAGTCGAGGTGGGGGAGGTCATGCCCACAGTCCTAATTAATCTAATATGTAAACTGTCAAAGTACCTTTTATTCGCCTTTTTTATTTGCTAATAAACGTTTTCAAGGATTTTCTTGTTTTTATTCACTTGACCGAATGTAAATGTTACTTGTGTTTTTCGTGCAGTCTTGTGTGTCTCGATGTGTTATACAATCTTTTCTACATATTTTAATTTTTTTATACCTATATGAAAAACAAATCTGTAATGTACTAGTGAAATAAATAAACTTTTTTACCTACGTATATTATAATTTTTTGAAGAAACAATTTAAAAATAAAAAAAGTCCCCTATATCATTTGTTCACGTCCAAGTCGCTGCCTTTTATTTTATTCATTAAAGGTCGTCTGTATTTTACCCAAAAAATAAATAAAATGTTTACGAAACAAACTCCTAAAAAAAATCTATTATAGTTTGATCCTGAAATGGAGTATTATTAGTGTAATTAGGGTATATTATGAAAACATATAATAAAATCAGAATTTTTTAAAAAAATAAGTCCTATTTTCATTCAACATTTTCGCAAAATACAAATTTAAAAATCAATTCCACTTTATGTGAATTTTGATCTTTGTCAAGGTTCTTTATTTCTTTAAATGTTCATTATGTATTAACGTCTAGTCTATAGAATTACACAATTTCTAAATGGTCAAAACAGAGATGATGTCATGAATTGCATATTAAATTAGGTTGTTCATACACTTACGGAATATTTTATCATAACTTTAGTGTGTTTTACCTAGATATTATGTGTGAAATTTTTTTTATATGTATGTTCACACCCATAATACTGCCTTATATTATTGAAACTATTAAATATGTGTAGCATAAAAACTGCTGCATTTACAAGTTGAGAGGAAACTTTCAATACTATTATTATTTATCATTTACAAATGTTTTACTAAAAAGGAAGAAGCAAACACTTTCTATACATGATATTAAAGATTTATAACGACAGATCTTTCGTAATTGGTAAATATACAGTGTGTAACTAAAAAGGTAGGTCATAAATGGAACCACATATTCTGGTGTCAAAAAAAACTCGATTGAACATAACTTACCTCAATCCAAATGTGCGCACAAAAAAGTTACAGCCCTTGGAAAGTACGAAATGAAAATCGATGTTTAACATTTTGTAATGAAAATGGATACATGGCTTTCTTATCGTAAGAGCATGGTTTTCACATAAAACCACAAAATTTGTACAGCCCATAAATATTTTAGGAGTATTTTTAACCCCTAAAACCCCCCAAACTTTTCTATGCAGTACAATTAAACTGAAATTGTGACACTATTAGTTTAATACATCATTTTTTAAATTTTTTTGCCTCTTAGCACTTTTCAAAAAAGCCAGTTTTAATCGAAATGCGGCCTCTTTTAAATTATCGTTCAAAAATTTTGAAGTTGGCTGTTCAACGGATAAATAACAAACAGTTGCTCTAACAATTACATTCTGTCAATTGAACTTTTTGATTATTGTACATTTTAAGAGTGTTAAAAAATTGTAACTTTCTGTTGCAATGGTTTATACGTTTGCAGAAATGGCAGATAAGCATTTAATTCTGGGTAAGTTTGGTCAGGCTAAAACAAGGTTTCAGTTAATTATATGTAATTCTAGTAATCACAGGTGAATGCCAAGGGATTATTGCAGCAGCTGCAAGACGTTATGCGGAAAAATATCCCAATTAGAACACACCAGATAGGCGATTATTTCTTTCCATTGATCATCGTTTACGGGAGACGGGTACTTCGCGACCGCAACTTGCTGGTAATAGTGGTCGTCCAAAAATGGATACAAAGGATAAGGAGATTTTAGAATTAGTCGAAGAAAACCCTGGAAGCAGTACAAAGGTAATAGCTGCTCAATTAGATGTTGGTCACATGATGGTTTGGAGAAGATTGAAGGAACAGCAGCTTCATCTTTATCACTTAACAACCGTTCAAAAATTACTAGATGAAGACTATCCTAAAAGAATGAGATTTTGAGTTTGGTTCTTAACGGAAAACAATCGAAATATCAATTTCATTATTCATATTTTATTTACCAATGAAACTGTCTTCAATAGAAATGGCATTTGGAATTGCCATAACGAACACAAATGGGCCGCAAAATAAGTCAATGCGTGGGCAGGCATTGTGAATAATAATTAAATAGGACCAGTATTTCTTCTAAATAATTTTAATAATACCAATTACTTGCAGTTCTTACAATATGATCTACCAGAGTACCTGGAAGAGGTAAATTTAGGACTAATGCAAAACATGTGGTATTTACAAGATATAGTTCCAGCGCATTTCGATAACGAAGTTAGGAAATATCTTTTCGGTCTGTACCCTGGATATTAGATTATAAGGGGCCCTGATGCACCTATTTTTTGGCCAGCCAGAATTCCAGATCTTAACCCTATTAAATTTTGCTTCTAGGGTTTTATGAAAGAGGACGTGTATTCTATTGAAATAATCTACGAACAACAACTAAGGCATCGAATCATTGAAAGTGCAAATCAATTTCGTCAGAAGCCAATGATCTTCCAAAAAATTCGGATTTCCTTTTTAAAACGGTGCTGAATGTGTATTCAGGAAAATGGAGGCCATTTTGAATATTTATTATAGTAAATATCACACATTTTTACATATTTTTTATACCTGCTAACAACATGAATATTCATATTTTTATACTCAAAATTTTTGAAGGATAATTAAAAAGAGGACGCAACTCGATAAAAACTGGCTTTTCGAAAAAGTGCTAAGAGTCAAAAAAATATGGGTTGTACAGATTTCGTGGTTTTATATGAAAAAGATGCTTTTACGATAAGAAAGCCATGTATCCATTTTTATTACAAAATGTTAAATAGTTCATGAAATCGATGTCCTAAGATCCCCTTTCGTTTTATCCAGGGCCATTTTTATTTATTATTATTATTAATTTTAACACGATGCAATCGACCCTTCATGTAACTATTGAAAAGGGGTACCAGTAGTCCTATGTCAGTGGATAAAAGCCAGCCTAGTAATAACATCATCTCTAGGCGAAGCTACACTGACAGCTAGAGTAACCCCTCTGCCCCCAGGGAGGAGTACCATAACCCCTCCTCTGGTCAGTCCTAGTGGACGAACTTATAAAAAGGCTAATATCTGCAGATTTTTACTGCCTAGGATATGCCGATGACCTGGCGATCGTCGTAAGAAGCAAGTTCGCAGGTACAATAATGGAGCGCACGCAAACCGCTCTAAACATTGTTGACGAGTGGTGCAGAGAGGAGAAACTAATAGTAAACCCTCACAAAACCACAATAGTCTACTTTATAAAACGAAAAGTACCAACAGGACTAAAGTCACCAGTACTGAAAGGACTGAAGACTCCATTTGCTCAAGAGGCCAAATACTTGGGAGTCATCTTTGACCACAGGTTAACATGGAATCAACACTTGCAAAAAGTTTCCCAAAAGAGCACAATATCCTTCAACATATGTCGAAGGTTGTGTGGAAAAAATTGGGGACTACAACCAAAAATGTCCCTATGGTTATATACCAGAGTCACAAGGCCAATGATAACCTATGGGTCGGTGGTATGGTGGCTAAGACTCGGCAAGCTGGAGCCATTCGACAGCTCAATGGTATCCAAAGGCCTGGGTAACACGGGAGCTATGAGAACGACTTCAACAGCAGCTATACAAGTTATGCTAAACCTAACACCACTACATATATCCATTCAAGGCGAAGCGAGGTCTGTCACATACAGACTGCACAAAGATTCATCACCCATAAGCAGTTTGCATGGGCGCGACTAGAGCGAACTATATAAAAAGTTGGAGAACTACCAAATAATGGGAAACCCTTCAGACGAAATGCTCCCAAATTATAGCTTTCAAACTACCAAATAATGGGAAACCCTTCAGACGAAATGCTCCCAAATTATAGCTTTCAAAAGCAATATAAAGTAAATATACCAGACAGAGAAGCGTGGACAGGAGGACCTCCTATTCATGCAGATTTCACCTGGTATATAGACGGCTCCAAAACCCATGAAGGTTCAGGAGTAGGTATATATAGTACCAAGCCAAAGACAAGAATCTTACTGAGCTTAGGGAAACATGCTACAGTATCCCAGGCAGAAATAGCAGCAATACATGACTGCGCAAAAGAAGTATTAAGACAGAAGGTAAATGGAAAAACCATTGTCATATACTCAGACAGTCAAGCAACGTTAAAAGCACTCAGTTCCATGCAGGTACATTCAAAGTTTGTGTGGGACTGTTTGAAAGCTTTAACAGAGCTGAGTAGTCAAAACAGACTAACCTTAGCCTGGATACCAGGCCATCGGGGACATAAACGCAATGAAGAGGCTGATTTACTAGCCCGAAAAGGAGCCTCAAATGCTCTTATTGGCCCAGAACCCTTCTGTGGTGTAACAAAAACAACTATCAGAACATGTACAAAGCAGTGGATGTTTAAAAAATCTCAGGAGTGGTGGAAAAACTCACCAGGGCAATTATCTATACCAGAGAACTATTTCCCAGTCTATGGAGTCTACCACAAAAGACCGAATTAGACAAGGTACTCTAAACAATGATTAAAGGATATCCACAATAGATCTGAAAAGGTCGAGGTGGGGAAGGCCACATGGCCCATAGTCCTAATTAAATCTAAACTATTGAACCAATTTATTCTACCTTCATTAAATCCTAGATATTTCAATGTAGAAATCAGCAAATGCAGGTTAACCAAATGAAAAGCTTTGCTCTGATCCAGTAATATCGGCACATTACACGTGGATCTATAAACATTGTTGGCTACGTCATTAACCACTTTTAAGAGAGCAGTATTAGTGCTTAACTTTTTCCTGTAGGCAGATTGACATGTTGGCAAAATTTGTTCTATCTCTAAATAACTTATTACTTGAGAGAAAATTATGTTTTCAAAAACTTTGGCGAATGGATATAATAAAGATATAGGACCTAACGTCATTAAATTCATTAGGATTTACAATTTTAGGCAACGGAACAATATCGGCAGATTTCTAAATATTTGGAACAATTTCTTGCGTTTGATCGAAAAAACAATCGAATAACAATTGACCAAATAGGAAAATTAACGAAAAGAAAAATTATCGAAAAGAAAATTGATCGAAAATAGATCTGATAGGAAAAGCAAATGATCAAAAAACCAAATATACAAAAAATGAGAAAAAATTAATTAATCTACCTAACCTGTGCAGCCTCGAGCCATGGCGGGTTGCTTAGCAAAAAAAAATGTACAAAAAGTGAGAAAAATAAAAAAACTAATTTATCTCACGGAATAAAAAAGTTTTATGAAATTTCAACGCAAATTACACATCTATCATATAATAAAATAATGCAAGATATACCCAGTAGATATCATTCCATTCAAAAGAATGATACCTACCTCATTGAGAACTGTTTAGTACCGCGTAGTACTTAGTGATACGGATACTTTATAAAAAAAAATATAGTTACAGATGTTAGTTTACCTTTGTTTCTATTTTTATACATACTGTTTTAAATTGTTAATTTAAAAAATTGTGCCTACGTATCTATATAGGTATGGTAATTTAAACGCGGATCAATCTATTTTACAATGAATTGGACAACGTACTACATTGTAACTGTGGCCTGACCAAGCAATTTTTTCTTGTGCTGCAAGAAAAATTGCAAATTGTAAAATGGCCTTTAGGCATGATCGATGGTGTTTTTTTACCGATTCAAGTACTAACAGTAGTCGTTACTATTCATTCCCTGCATATATCGAAACTGTGGAAACACAACAAGCTTTGCAGGATTCCCTTAGGCGAAACTTATGATTTTTATAAATAGCATGTGTTTACTATAGTGGTTCTCTTTAAAATTTTAATGTATGTTTGTCAGAGGAAACATTTATGCTCTCTATAAAGATTTAATTAATTAATTTTAACCCTTACTATGTTAACTTTAGCTCGTTTTCAGACCGTTCTGCAAGTAATTCAATTTTATAGTGTGTTTTCAGTCATTCACAGAAAGCATTATTTTCTAGAAATAACCTTTATTAGACATTTAAACATGTGTAATTAAATTTGGCACAAACAATGGGAATTCTTCGTATCAAAATATTGTGCATGTATCTGTTTCCAATTTAAAAATATTAACAGTATATAAAACAAGAAAACTATAGAAACATACATAATATAGACATTTAATTAAATATATTGATAAGGAAATTTGACCCTAAAAATATTTTTTAATTGTCGAAATTAAATGAAACTGGGGTGGTAGAGGTTATTGGAAAGATAGAAATTGTTGCTAAAGAATCGAGGAAAAAAATATGAATATTTCAACTTCGATCAAAACAAAAGAAAATATATCCATTAAAAATCTGCCAGTGGTCGTTGCCACATCAACATGTATTCAACTTCAGAGAAGTTTATATCTAGAGATTAGCTTATTGGTTAATCGTTTGATAGGTTAATAATGTTTCTTCTACTTATACCTTTGTGATACTCCTGCTTTGATTTCTTTCAATTTAGAGTATGCTTCATCTTGTTTTATTGTAAAGAATCTATCTGAAATGTATGAAATCAGTAGCTCTGAGTATGGCTCTGGAAGAAGCAAATTCAGTTTATGTTTTAAGCCATCATGACATACTTTATTAAAAACTTGTGCAACATCGAGGAAGACAGCTGATCATACTTCTTTGTTTTCTAATGCTTTTTCAATCGGAGATTCTATGAACCTGATATATAGTTGAATGGTTTTCTCTAAAGCCGAACTGATAGTCTGGAATTAGATTACTTTACTCCAGGATGGGTTTCAGTCTTCTCAATAGTATTTTTCAAATAGTTTCATTAAATTTGGAAATAGAGATATTGGCCTTCGTTTGGAGGTTTTCCTGGTTTGGGGATCATAATGAGTTCAGCTACTTTGCACAACCTAGGGACATATCTTAGTTTAAACAGGTGTGCAAGTTTAATTATTGCTTTCTTCGGAAGTTGTTTTAAAATTTCTCCTATAACTAAATCAAGGCCAGGAGCTTTCTTAGGATCAATATTTCTTTTTATATCTTTTACAATTTCCTTTGGCGAGGTTAGTCTGATGATTGAGTCATCTCTCTCTGGAAGATCCCAGTTCGGTAATTATTCTCCTTCATTTGCTTGGAAGGTATTTTGTAAGTAATAACTTTTTGAGTATTATTTATAGCTCAGATACCATTAGTATTCCTGATTGCAGCATTATGCACAGTGGATCTTTTCAATTGCTTTGTGGCTTTCCATAGAGAATAATCAGTGGCTTTATCGTTTGACAACTCATTAAGGTACTCACTAATAGATTTATTTTGGATTCGTTTTATCTCTTTTTAATTGGCATTGTCAAGTTTGGTTGTATCTGATGGAGGTCTCGTCTGATGCCATTTCCTCCTTAGTATTCTTTTTGCACAGATTAGGTCCCTTATTTATTTAGGATAGTTATTTCCTGAGCAATAGGTGGGGTATTATCCCACGTTGCTATAAAAACACTAAAAAACAAACCCAAAAAGCCTTGGATAACTAAAGAGATTAAGACATCGGCAAAAAATATGCACTCCTTGTTCCTAATAAAAAACTATTCAGGTGGCAGTGGTTTTATCTTAAATTATTACTTGAAATATCGTGAAATTTACAGGAAAACGATTAAAGCAGCTAAACAATTATACTTTAAAAAAAGAATAAACAGAGTAGGCAATAAACAAAGAGAGACCTGGAAAATAATAAATGACTTAAGAGGCAAAAGGTCTAAACCCTTGGTCAAAAATTTAAGCCCTACCGAAATCAACGATTTTTATTGTTCTGTTGGTCCAAGTTTGTCCACCCAAATAAATCCTTCGACTGCTGCTTTGTCTTATTTAAATAATGTAAATATTAACGATTCATTTTATTTTATACCAACTGATGTTGTAGAAATTAAAGATATCCTCTCTTCTACCACAAAAAAAGAATTCCTCAAGTTGGGATGAAATTTCAGTTAATCTTCTCTCATATCTTCCAGAAGATACTTTAAATGTTTTAGCACAATCAATCAATCATTCATCTTGGACAGAATCTTTCGGTGATTCTTTAAAAATAGCCAATGTTATACCTGTGTACAAGGGCGGTGATCATAATTGTCCTTCTAACTATCGACCCATTTCTTTATTACCCACTTAGCAAAAATTACTGAAAAATTGGTTAAAAAATCACGGAGTGCTATCTACATCTCAGTTTGAGTTTCAATCGGGTAAAAATACCACCGATGCTATGTTTTCTGTTCTAGAAAAAGTATACCTCAATTTAAATGATAACAAGGTAGCTGCTGCAGTGTTCTGTGATTTATCCAAAGCTTTTGACTGTGTAAATCACAGAATATTGCTGAGCAAGCTGGAAAAATATGGATTCCGAGGAATAGCTCTAAGGTGGTTCCAGTCTTATTTGGAAACTAGAGTACAGAGTTTTTTTCAATAAGCAAACATCAATGCTTTCTAGGATTTACTGTGGGATTCCCCAAGGATCTGTTCTGGGACCGGTTTTATTCCTAATTTATGTTAATGATATTATTAATGTCAATATTAATGGATACTTCACCATATTTGCAGATGATACAACGATACTCTGGGAGAGTGAGAATATTGAAGAGTTGTCTAATACTATTAACAAAGACATTATTAAGATTAAAGAATGGTGTAATTCAAATTATTTATCTCTTAATATATCAAAAACAAATATAGTCTCATCAGTGGTAATGTCGCTATAATTTAAGTTGAACAGCAACAAATTTGCAGAAAACCCGAAAATAAATTCTTAGGCTTATTCATTGATCAAAAAATTTAATTTGAAATCCATGTTAATAGTTTGTGTAAGAAGCTGTCCTTTGGATGTTTTGCAGTAATAACTATTGCATACAACTTAGATATTTCGGTTGCAAGGAGTGAATACTTTTCATTGGTAGAATCCCATCTGCGATATGCTATAAGTATTTCTCTTACAGAAGAGGGCCGTAAGACATATGTGCAAAGTTGATGCTAGTGTCTCTTGTAAGCCATTATGTATTAGGCACCCTCACTTGTTTGTTTATTTTAGAAACAGTACTTTTAGTATTTAAAAAATATAAATGTAATATTATTACCTCCAGCAATACTCGAAGAATCTTTTACCTTCCTTTGCCTACGCCCTCTTCCGGCTTGTTCTATGGCTCTATTGTGTAAAGCGGGAAGAAGATATTTAACCACCTGCCAATTAATATAAGAAGTGCCGACTCATTAAAAATATTTAAAAAGCAAGTTAAGAAACTCTTGCTCGAAAAGGCCTACTACAAATTGTGAATGAAGTGAATGAACAACCTAATTTAATATGCAATTCATGACATCATCTCTGTTTTTACCATTTAGAAATTGTGTAATTCTATAGACTAGACGTTAATACATAATGAACATTTAAAGAAATAAACAACCTTGACAAATTGTTGTATATTGGACTGAAGTAGTTCTACGTCTTCATCTAACTGTGCTGTTGTTCCTAACAGAACTGAAAGATTCATTTTCTTTTCAAGGTCCAGTCTGAAGCTTTGCCAGTCTCTTCTCCTATTTATTAGTCTAATAGCGCTTTCCTTTTGGATGATAGTGGCACTAAGAGTGAGAAGAATGGGCGAATGATCTGAATTCATGTCCCATGCCTCATCAACTTTGATATAGTTTGCTGAAATATTTCTTACAACAGAATAGTCAGTTAAATGCGACTCACATTTTAGATGTGTCATTGCTTCATTTAGGTTTTTACCCTTAATTGTTTTTAGTCTAGGGCCCCAATGGGTGTGTTTTGCATTAAAGTCGCCTCCATTAATAAATCTAGGCCTTTGATTATTAAGGAAGTCTAGGTATTAATCTTTTTTAAAGGTGTCGTGGAGGACATTATTTAGAAGTGACTATAACATCACGAGTTTTAGATTTTATAATTACTGAAGTAGCCTGAAATTCTTTAGTCCTGTATCCCGCTTCTTGATGATGCTTAAATGCTTCTCTAATTATTACTGCGCTACCCCATTTTGCTGCATTTTGGGGATGAATGGTATGATAAACATTATGTCTCTCAAATTTAATAAAGTGAATATCTAAAATTAAGCATATGTCTAAATTTTCTATGTCTAGGATTGCTTGCAATTCTTGTTGGTACTGCAGCAGTCCATTCCATTTATTACTCATTATATTGTCTTTTAGATATAGCTACTTTGCTATTAAGGCGTTCTTAGATTATTATCGTCAAAATAACCCTTAAGGATTCCTTATGATCAAGGTAGGTTTAGAGCTACCTTAAGGCATCCTTTACCGGTTTTGAGGTTAAAATATAGAATTTATTGAGATTGGTTTGTGGTGTTATTTTCTGAATTTTATTACAAAATAGTGGATTATGTAGAATTAGTTTTCATATCAAGATGCCTAAGCGTTACATATAAAAAAACGCCAGAACGAGGATTCAAGTCTCGCCATAGATTTTCCAAAGGTACAGTTTAAAATATTATTTTACGTCTCATAGGAACTGCAAATTTTAAGTAATAGAAGTCTGCCTGTATCGTCAATGGTTCATTTGCTGCTGAACCTCAGATACTATGTAACTTGATTCAAGCAAAAAGTATCTTTGTTGCAGACTTATCTTACTGATATTTTTACATAGACGAGAGTATTATATCATCAATCTTGTAAAAATGCGTAAATTATTACTACTACATTTAAGGATATGAGCAGAAGCATTCATTGAAGGAATGAGTACAAACTCCGTCCAAAGATACATTTTAAAATATTATTTTACCTCTTTTAAAGAACTACAATCTGAAAGTACCTTTTCGTCAATGATTCAGTTACTGCTGAACATCAGATACTATGCAACTTTATTCAAGCAATTCAAATTCTCTTCACTAGTAGTATGACGCCCGATTTTCTTTTTCTGTGAGTCCAAAAAAACGTTAATATCAAAATTACTGCAAAACCATAGTCACAACCATGCTGCAAAAGAGTTTTATATTCAGGGTGCAACACAACCTTACCTTTCTGCATTACTTCTGTTTTTAACGTCAAACGAAATAAAATGCGTTGTTGTCAGATGTTGTTTTTTTCATTCCTCCCTTACATAAGGCACCAGCAATTACGGTCATCTACCCTGTTAAAAACAAAGTTGTTATGTGGTTAAAATAATTGATTGGGAATTATTGTCAGAAAATATTAAAGATTGCCAGGGTTTGAAATAGAGGGAAAGAGCGTTTCTGAAATATGTTAATGGAAGTTATTGGAGCTTGTATAAACAAAAATAAATAAAAAACCGGGTCGGACTCGAGCATGAAGAATTCCGCAGAGTACAAGATTTAATACTATGTAGGTATTTTTTTATTAAATACTTTATTAAGATTGAGCAAAAAAAGCAAAAAAAAAACGTTTCTAGTAGGGGAGCCTGTTTAAATTTTTAATTTATTTTTTGTTATTTGTTATTATAGCGGCAACAGAAATACACATTATGTGAAAATTTTAACTGTCTACCTATTACGGATCATGAGATACAGCCCGCTGACAGACAGACGGACAGCGTAGGCTTAGTAATAGTCTCCCGTTGGTTACTCTTCGGGTACGGTATCCTAAAAACGGACAAAATGTAAAAAACAATTTTTATTTCATATATTTGTCATAAGTCGCGAACATTGACTGCTCCAACACTGGAAGAATGCCAAGCCTATAAATAAAAATTCAAAATATACACAAATATTTTAAAATAAAATTTGTAATCGCACTATCTAGTTTTGGTTATTAAAAAAGACGCAGAATAAGTTTTGAAAGTCATTCTAGCAACTGCGAAAACAAAATGTACGATCCAATCTCCCCTACACATTTTTATTTTTCATTTAACTTACTGCCAAAAAATAATTCTTTGTACTGCTAAATGTAAGTAAGATTGTTGTTAATAACAATTAGGTTTGGCAATGTTCAAGTGTCATCTTATTTTTAACATAGAACCTTACCTACTCGTATACCTATTACACAAGTTTTATTTTTAGACAACTCTCACTGGATATATCGTAGCTAGTTAGCCGATATATTTCTACAAAGGTAAATTGCCACTTAAATAGACAAGCGATTATAAAATGTTGGTCAATTGATACCTATCAGAGTCGTGCTATAATTTCTGTAACGTTGTCGAAGTATTAGTTCTTTTGGCTGTTTTTAATTAGCTGATTTGGTTTTTAGTAGGCTTCTTATTATTTATTAAAGACTTGCGTTTCTGAAAACTTTTTTAAGAAACTATCATTATTGCAAGTCATATGTTTTCTGATTAAAAAATACTCGTTAGGGTCATTTCAATATAATTACAAATTGATCACAGATGAGTAATTGTATTCTAACTTGAATTACTACGTTTGGAAAATCGGTAAATAAAAGTCTCACTCAACAAAAATACTCAGTCTCCAACAGGGACGCTTTTTTGATTGGTTCATTTGTGCAGTAAACACCCAGTTACATTTCTTAAAAACACATTATTTTAAAATAAATAACAAAAATATAAATTCAATTTTAATAATTTTTTGTTTTCATACGTGTTAATATCTATTTTTGGGTACGCCACTGCGCTCTGGCTAATCGAGTTTCCCCGGCGCACTTATAAGTGAGCCCGGGGGAGTTAGAAGTGTTCTTGAAAGACTTTAGCTAAAAAGAGATGTCCACACGTCAAGAGATCCGTGAAACATAGAAAACAAACAATATTATGCTTGGATAAAATCACTTATTTAACCTTAATTTGCGCAACGAACACTAAACTCAAATAGATTTGCCTTTTTGTGTCTTCGTTTCATTTTTAGGAATTTTATGGTCTTGACATTACCGTGGCCCTTGGTTGAGAAGTCGTATGCTCACGGTTTCTAAAGTACCAAGGAGTAGTAACTGTGTTCCTCAGTACTTTATTCTGGAAGCGCTGCATTATTTCAATGTTACTCTTGATGGAACATCCTCACAGTTGTATGTCATAGGTTTACACATTTGCTTTTATACTATAACGTTTTTGACCAACATTTTTTGATGCCCTGAAGACCTGTTATATACAAAAGCTACCCTTAACAAAGATTTAACAACTGAAAGTTATTATCTACTACAATGTGCACACACCTTAGATTAAAAAGACCGGAGATGTAACATTGCACATAGCGCATGTTGTCTATTCCAACCTTAAGTAACCCACCAATTAAAAATCATTGTGTCCACGACGCCACCCCATTTATCACAGACCGCCGTTTTTTGAATTATTTGTTGGTGTTATTAGCAATTAAAAGTGTTTTAGTTATTCAATTGATTATTTTCGAATAATACATTATTTTCGATTTTTCAAAGGTATTTGAATAATTTGTTTTAAAGGATTGATCGAATATAATCGGTTATTTTATATAATCGATATTTCGGTTATTTTTTTAGAATTATCTATTTATCGGTTAATCAGCTTCTTATTAATCGATTATTTTCGATTTATCGATTATTTTTCAGAGATAATCGAATAATCAATTTTAAAGTAAATATGATTGATCAAAAATATTTTTTAAAATAACCGATAAGTCGGTTTTTTTTTGAAAAATCGATTTATAGGTTAATCGAATTTTTAATTAATCAGTTATTTTTAATAAATCGATTATTTTGAATATTCGATTATTTTCGATTTTGAATAATCTGTTTCAATGGAAATACCAAAAATATAGATTATTTGAAAATAATCGATTATTTAAAATAAACGATAATTCGTTTATTATGTTCTATAAACACTGATTCATCGGTTAATTGGCTTTTTAATTAATCGATTATTTTTGATTTTTCAAAGATAATCAAATAGCCGATTTTTAAAAGAAATAGAAAAAAATAGCGACCAAATGACTTTTAATAGGTTTAAAATTTAAAAAAATGTTATCTGGTTTCAGACATATGCATTTCTAGAGTTTTATGTGACTCATCCTCTATATTAATTAATATTCTTAAAGAAAGAAGCTTTAATATACTTTACGTATACTCCGGGGTTACAATACAAAACAGGATTTTCTCATTTTGATTAATTTTTAATATTATGTAATAGCCGTAGAAAAAATATAAGGTTTGATTGGCAGTATTCGCCTGTGCACATGTTTTTTTAATAATACCTACTCGTAGACAATAAGTAACATTTCTTGCTCGATTAACAATATTCTATTTCAACATTTTACTGGTCTCTTGTAGAAAAGTCCGTAGTAAATAAACGCTAACGAAATATTCTACAAAAAAATTTCTCTTTACCTAAAATGTAGCATCTGTTTGATATTAAAAAATCACGTTAATTTTATTTCATAATACAAAATTCCATTAACCATCTTGTAAGTAAATCTAATAGTTCAATATGACGGTAACAAACCAACGCCGTCCCCGTTACAGAGTTCGGGACTCCGACCTGTTCCCTCACTTCGTTAACCTTTCTTTAGAAATTGACAACATTTACGCAGTCTATAATATACATTCTTTATTGTTCATTGTATGTATGACCTTATTTATTTATTCTACGAATATATATTGATATGATAAAAAACGATTTAATAAAAGAAAAGGAAAGTTAAATTGACTGGACTATGTTAAGTATGATATACTTGATTAATAAGGAAAGAAATAAACTTGATTGGGAGAAAAAGTTAGTTTGATTAATGATTAATGAATATTTTTTGAATCTAGACATTTTCCAAACCACATATCCTCGCCCTAAATACATCGTTACTTTTAAATACATCGTTACTTTCAACACCTGTCATCGAGTCTCGGTAAGTGTATTTTTTATATCGATGGTCTAATTCTAATACTCCGTAACTGTATGGATTAAAATTTTACAGGAGACGCTTTTTTTAGTTTAATAGTGTTATTCGCTCCGTGCGTGACAGCAGCGCCAATTCATTTATGTACTAATGGACTATTTTTGCTTATACTGACCGTACAATTTTTGAAGAATTCGTAATTAAAAAGTATATATGTTAGTTTTAATAAAAGTATATGGATTTGTAAAACATGTGAAACATTAATTTATTTTTATATACTTTTATAGCCTAAACTAAAAAATAATCAATAATTAAATATAGTCAGGCAACAGTATTTACGGGAAAATGTATGACAAGTTGCCTAAGTCTCATAAGTTGTCTTTAAAGAATTAACCTATTCTGTCAAAATAAAAAAATACCATTAAATAATAGAGCGAAAATAAAATGTATAAACAGAAGGATTGTTATTTATATTTTCATTTTTGTTCAAAAGAAAACATAGAATGAATGATTAAAACTGGTTTCCTATCAGTAAGTCACAAAATTGCTTTCCAGCCACATACAATAATCAAAGGCAGAAATTTAGTTCTTGCTAAACATTTAATATTGAAGGGATGTTGAAGAACATCGTAAAATGATAATTCATTGTTTATTTTAAACCTTCCAAGTTTCTGATGTCTGCTGCTATTTCCAGTATTACTGTTATTATTACAAAAATAAAGGTAATTTTTCTTCTTCTTGTGCAGCTATCCATTTATTTCTTTGATTTAACTTCCACTTTGCTACTGAAATTTTTTATAATTTGAACTGTTTTTTTTTGCTAGTTGTTTTACAATTTACAACACAGCAACTCCGGTTGCTTATTGTAGTGTTTTTACCTATTTTTTTGAAAAAAAAAAAAAGTAAAATGTATACGTGTAGTTGATATGCCAAAATGACAAAATATCGCCCTAAAATGCAGGAATTATCCGTATCTAGCGCTAGTATCACTTTTGCTTCCCCCACCATGACTTCGCACTGAGCGAATATATGATTGTAATAAGTGTTATAATGAGTAATTAAATTTCTCATGTAAATATTGTCCAAAGCCAATACGTTGTATTTTAACTAACAAAGTAAATATACAACCGAATGGCGTGAAAAAGTGAAATTTTAATTTTTTGCAGTTAGACATAAACCATCGATATAATTAGTAGAAGAGCCAGTAACACTTTTTGGTACACATTTGCAAAAGGCTAAATTATCAATTTATCGTAAATGCTTACCTTGTAGAAGATGGAAATACTCTGCAGCAGGTGCACCAGCGGTGGACCGCTCGAAGATGACGTCTTCCAAAAACCGATGTAGAAAAAGCACAAGCTGAAACCTTTCAGATATTTACATCAAAAGTTAGTAGAAACAAGTTAAGTGCCATCTTGGTATCGGTAGAAAACCTTTAAACTTTTAATGTAAATAATATCTGAAAGTTGTTTTAAGCTACACAGGATTTTTTAAGACGTCATCGTCATCGCTTTCCATGTTCTACGAGATAAGAGTGAACGAAATATTTGTAATTTTGCCTTTCGCAAATAACACACCTAAAAGTGTCACTAGTTCCCTTACAAATATTACAAGTTAAATACAAATACACAAAATGACACAGAGAAATCCAAGCGGTTGGCATCCGCGCGGATCTTTTTTACCTGAAAATCCACCTAGTTATTCACACTGGCCTCGTGTGATCAAACATAGAGGTGTAATTTTTTATCTTGCATTTATCCTAGTTAATCAAAAGTATAGATCGTGGGATTGAAATATTTGAACCCAAGCTTTGAGAGTTATTTATATATTTATTTTTTTGTTATAAATTTCATTTTTTGAGTAAATGTTTTACAAGAGCGTTTATATTTCATATCAAAATCAAAGATTAGTATCATATTAATATATTATTGGCAGTCCAAGTGATTCTGCCTGGCTTAACATTTGGTCTTTTGGTCACATCATTTAGTCTCTATAAATATTATGAGTTTCATAGAAGCGAGAACAATAAGTACCACGAAACACTTAGATCTAATTATAATAAAACCTATTAAAAACACATTTAAATAAATCATTTGTACCGAGAGTTTCTCCTAGGTCGGTTACTTCTAATTTCTCTCCAAATAGTTCTATCTAATTTTGAAGATCTTTATTTTTTATTATATAAAAGCGATTTTACAAAAATACAATATTTTCTGTGTTCTGTTAGATTTGACTGTAGTCCAAAAAAACTTTAAATATATCGTCAAAAATCACAAATCGTATGATTAATGTTGTAATTCCGTCGTTAAAAGTAATTTTCTTCAAATAGACAAAATGTTAAAAAACAAAATCAAGTGGTATGACCAGAAAACTACGATCTGTTGAAAAACCTAATTAAAAGTGTTTCGCTTTATTAAAAAATAACAGTTTATCTAAAAATACACTTTCTTGGACCCTTTTAGATATTTGGCAGACTGTAACTAACACATCACTGGCGGTTTAGTGTGTTAGAAATAATTTTTGTAAAAGTTATTCATGTTAGCAAAGAAAAATACAATATTTAGATTTGCTTTTAGTAGAAGATTTTTATCACTATCTATTGAAAAATTAGGGACAGATTTAGTAGAAATTATAGTTTTAATGAGTCATATTGTTGAGTTAGGTGACGCAACTCAACACCTTCAAGTTTTATTAAAAGCGATGGCATGAACCCAATTATTTCTAGCCCGAGAAGGCTCAGATAACGCCATGACAGGCTCCGAACCCTTCTTTGGAGTTCCTAAAGCATTGTGTTAGGCAATCATCCAACAGTGAATGCAATAAGTCTCAGAACAACTTTCCAGAATTGAGACCATCCAGTTTATTGAGGATTCGTC
The DNA here is from genome assembly GCA_927349885.1 of Psylliodes chrysocephalus. Taxonomy (NCBI): domain Eukaryota; kingdom Metazoa; phylum Arthropoda; class Insecta; order Coleoptera; family Chrysomelidae; genus Psylliodes; species Psylliodes chrysocephalus. The sequence goes on along the minus strand of OV651818.1, from coordinate 49,663,148 downwards.
GGCCAAGTTAAGGAAAGAGCTATTTGATCAAAAGCGACAATTCTTTAGGATACCAGTAGTCTTTTTGCCGGACACTGTCGTCTAAGAAGGCACATGAGTGTGTCGCCAATCCAGCAAAAGAAGCAACATTGTGCAGGTTCTGTGAAGAAAAAGAGAAAACATCAATACACGTCCTGTACCAGCTAAGTATTTAAAAATATTAAAATTCATTGTGAATACGAATGTAAAAGGAATTTGCTAAACCATAATATTGTAAGATTGGAAGCAATTCCTATCGAATTCTTGAATGAAATTTTTACAACTGTATAAAAAAATACTAATTAAGAAATGTGTTTTCAAGAAATTTCGATTAAACATTATCTGGAGAAAGAAATATAGGACTATGTTATTTCTGAAGAGTATTGTGTACCATGCTACCCTATTTCTATAACCAATAATTTAATTGAATTCTAGATGTTTAAAAAATGATTTGCAAGATTCCCGAAATGAAATTTATTTGATTGAATTTTAAGGTTGATTTCGATGTTTAATTATTTGCTGTAAAACTAGTTAATTAAACTATTCATACAAAAAACTATTTCACCGAAATTCATCATGGAATTTGTGTTATTGTTAGATTTAATTGAAACGTATCTGTGATAGTAATGAGCATTTGAACTGTGATACCGAAACCCGAATCGAAAATCAATATAGCCATGATGCTGCAGTTTCGTGCGCTGAAGTGATAACTATTTAGGAAACATAATTAGCTCATTTTGAAAATTAAAGGAGTGACTCATTTTGTAGTGTGGTTCTTGTCAAATAGGAGCAGTAGCGCTAAAACGATTAACGCATTACAACTCATTTCTAAACACTGTTTTTTTTTTTATTTTACCAAACGAGATATCTAATATTAGTTGTGCAACAAGAGTGGATATGATATTCATATCAGCTCAGACGAATGATCCACGGCTTAAACATCGTCTTCGTGCGATACGAACAATCCATTCGAGTTCCACAGACTATTTTTTTAAGGCCCACTATCGAAACTCTACAAAATTTGAAAATAAATTCAGAGGTTATTATTCGTAAGATAAAATAACTATTTTAAAAATAATTAATGACTTTTACCAATTTATAATATAAAATAAACTTCATTCTGGATTTAAATCACGGACATTTCGCATGTAAACCCAATACGACATCTCTGCGTTAACGAGACAAACAATACATGTAGTTTTTTTATTACCGATAATTAGATTGGTTTTATTTGTAATTATAAACAAATCTTGAGAAATGCTATTTTTTCATCGATTCTTTACAAGAATCACTCTCATTTTTATATATATTTAATCTGAATAACTAAAAAATAATGTGATGTTTGTTTATTTTAAACAACAGTTTATTTATTAATAATTTATTTAAACACTTATTTATTTTAAAACACTACTATTTTTAATATATATATATATATTTCGAATGTCTGAATCGTTCACTATTTATATTCACCACTGTCTATCTACTAATTACTATTTATCTTCACTGTCCATATAATAACTGATTGCACTGTGTTCTTCCACCAATATTTATATACAAATTTCTAAAGTTTGGTGGAGTCTAGAAGCTCCTCCACAAAACTAGAAATATTTGGAACAGACCAGAAATATTATCTCGTCCTTTCTCGAATAGTCATCGAAATCACTTCCGCCATAGTCATCCCATAGGTTTGGTCTTAAGGGGTTTAATTATGTATAATAATCGGACAAGTTGAGCCTCAAAGGCCAAATAAGACAGAGAGGGACTTGTAGGGTTAGAGCATGACTGAATAATGAAATGGCTCACATAACAATAAGTTGAGTTTTATTTTCTGTAACTAAAAAATATACTGACAATTAGTTTGACAGAATTGTCACTTATTTAAAATTTTTAAAATAATACTAGAATGAAGATTTATAATGCTTGGCATTCTACATCATACTCTTCACAATTTAACAGACCCCCTTTAACCCCCATCTTCAATAGAATTCAAAATCAATACGCTTCATCCCCTTTCTCTGGAGTTTTTAATTTGATATCGTTTTTTTTTTATTTCAACCCCCCCTTATCCCCCAATTTTGTTTTGATTTTTTTCAGAATCAATAAGCTTCATTCTCTAATAGAGCTTGATTTTTACTAAAAATATCATGTTGATATCGTTTTTGGTGTTGAATTTCAATTTTTTTATTTCAGCCCTTCATAATCCCCATTTTGTTCACAAATTTTTTAAATAAATTATTTTTACCCCCTTATAGAGCTTGATTTTTACTAAAAATTTCAAGTTGAAATTATTTTTCGTTTTTGAGTTAAGATTTTTTTAAATATTTTAACCCCCTTTAACCCCTCATTTTTATTCAGATTTTTTCAGAATCAATAGGTTTTATCCCCTTATAAAGCTTTTAAATTTCAATTTTATATCGTTTTTGTTGCTGTGTTAGAAATTTTTCTATATTTCAACCCATTCTTATGCCCCTATTTGTATTTAATTTTTTTTTAGTATCAATAGGCTTCATTCTCTTATAGAGCCTGCTTTTTAATTAATTTTTTATTTTAATATGCTTTTAATGTTTTTTATTTCAACTCTCCCTTTACTCCCACATTTTTAATCAAATTTTTTCAAAATCAAAATGCTTCTTCCTCTTACCGAGCTTGATTTTTGCTATTAATTTTAAGTTAACATAATTTTATATTTTTTAGTTAGGATTTTTTTTAATATTTCAACCCCCTACAACACCCCATTTGAATTTAGATTTTTTAGAATTATAGAGCTTCTTTTTACTAAAAATTTTTTCATGTTGAAATCGCTTTTCGTTTTTGATTTATGATTTTTTTTAATTTCGACCCCCCTTAACCCCCTTATTTGTAATCAGATTTCAAAATTAAACGGTTTCTTCTATAGTGCTTGATTTTTGCTAAAAATTTCAAGTTCGTATCATTTTTCATTTTTGAGATAGGAATTTTTTTATTGTTTCATCCCCCTTAACCCCCCATTTCTATTCCGATTTTTTCCAAATTAATAAGCTTCGTCCCCTTATAGAGCTTGATTTTCCTGATATTTTCAAATTGATATCGTTTTCCGGTTTTAACTTATTGTGCAAAAAACGTGACATCGGACGGACGGACGGACGAAGCGAACGCATAATACTCTTCACAGACTACTGTGTGAAGAGTATAATTAGCCCGGTCACCAAATATGAACTGTAATTGGTGGATTTCATATACGTACATTGTCCATCTTTTCGTTCTGTAGTCTGTGCATAGAATACATAATATGCACGTGGGCGTGGAAAAATGTCATATTATGTACATTTAAATTTTCAAATTACTTATGATCACCTTTACACCTTTATGCAAAACTTTTATGCAGTCTGTTCCATAAAGTTGGATCCATAAGGGATTTTTTTAGTATTAGGATTAAAAAAAACGTCATAGGCTTTTACCTCTACTTTCTTAAAACTTAAAATAGCCCATATTAAAATTATCTGTTAAATTCGGTTTTTTTTCAACGTTAACCAGTAACCTACTTTGATATGGGCTGTTTTAAGTTTTTCAATAAGCAGATTACCTCAAGACGTTTCTGTCCAATCTTAATTTTACAAAAATCCCATATGGATATACCTTTATGGTACACATTGTAGAAAGACCAATTTTAAAAAAATAGAAGAACTACTTTCTATGAATAGGAAGAAACTAGAAATAGCCAAACATATTCAGTACAACTTTGAAACTTTGGATCACAAGAGACACCTTTCCCAGTTTGCACAAATTCATCTCATCTACGTTAATAAGCTGCAATTCGGGTATTTTTAATGTACTTCTAACATCCATGCAACCACTGAATGTCCGCAATTGCAACTTTTATAGCACATATCATAGAGGTTACAAAGTGAAATTCGGAAAACATCACACTAGCAGTTTTACAGTACTTTCCCCCGAAAGTTGTTCTGCAACGTTTTATAATGTGAGTAAATTGTCCACGGATCTATTAACTATTAAAATTATTTATTTTTTTTAATTTAAGTATAGCTAAGTCCATCAGTGGACACACTATATTGTTATTTATGTCACGTAGTACATTGAGAGGTTGAAATTGAAAATATAGTAAAATCTCAATTAAACAAAATAAAAATTGAATAAATTTATTATTAAATCGCTCCTGAAATCAAGTACCAATATCACAGAAGTAGAGGTAGGTATTGATAAGATAAGTATATCACAAAGTAACGCAATTACACATGTGGGATACTATAAGCTACCTATAAAACACTGAACGATTAGACGAAAGTAGCTAGAGTAAAATAAGGTGCCAATATCGCAAAGGTTCACTAGAAGCTAAAACGGTGAACGATTGTACAAAAGTAGTTAAAAAGTATATATCAAAGGTTCACTAGATTTTTATCACGATGGTAGGTGTACGATACAAAAAAATAGTTATTTACCTGCAACTGGTACTAATCATAGTTTTTATGTAAAAGTTAATTACATAGTTTCTTCAATGAAAAATAATTTTAGAGGTTGTAGCTCACTGATGTATAGTACGGACTTAACCGGTGTATCACATCACATTTAAAATAGTGCCAATCTGACCCAATACTATTCATGGACTCTATTAATAAAGAATGTTTGAATACCTGTGTAATCCAGGAGGTCCTGGTGGCGTAGACACTTAAATTCAAAGGATACCTCTTACTGAAACCATTTTATTTAAAAAAGAATGGAAATCAGTTTGATTTAATACTAGTAAATTGTTGATATCGAAATATACACTTTTTACATTATTTACAAATACATTTTTCTCGGAAATTTATTATCTTAAGCCATGTTGCTTGAATTATTTCATATTTTACATAATGACGGGCATAGCATCCCTTTCTACCACGGGAAACCCCTGTGGTGTGCTTGAATGTTCATAAAGCAGTGAAATCGATGATGAGCCACCAAGCGAGCTTGAAGCTGACGTGGTAATTTTTAACCCATGTGGATTGGCTGATGCACATGACGTACTCATCTGTTAGAGAACTTCCTTATCTGCTGAGATAGTACAGGCTACAGGGACGACTGTAAGGGTTGTTCGGAAATTAAAAATTAAAAATATTGGATGCAACGTTGAATGTAATGTTTAGTGTATTTTAACAAAGGTATTAAATTTACTTTTTAACCACTTATTAAAGAAAATGATATGTATACCGGGTGTTCAAATTAAAGTGTTACAGTTAAATATCGCCTTTTATAATAAAACGTTTTATAGATATTTGGGGAAAACATTTTGGCTAAAACCGTTTTTTATAGCTAACCATAATATGGCCAACTTTTTTTTTCGCGCAGCAAAATTTTCAAGTAGGTGTTACACAATTAGTAAAGTTCAATAAAAAAATGTTTCCTCTAAAAGTTTCTTATTTTTTTATAAACTTTAGGAATATGTAAAAAAAATGGGGTTCCAATTTGAAAAAAAGTCAATCTACATATATGGTCAAATATAAAAAAATGAATTTAGCCAAAATGTTTCCCCCGAAAAACTATAAAACTTTTGTCTAAAACTTGTTATTATAAAATGCATATTTTCGGCGGTATTTAACTGTAACACTTTAATTTGAACACTCGGTATAAAAATGTATCTACCGGTTTGCTCAAGAGCATCTATAAGACAGTCACATACCTTTGCAAACAAGGACAATGTTCAAAGACGATAGTGTGCTAGTGAATCAACTTGGAGTAAGGCCCCAGTGTTATCGGACATCAATTCAGACGAGTCCAGATTTTTTTATTTAAAACTGACCTTTCTGCCATTCCCTTCTGTAAAATAATGATTTCAGTGAAGAGATTACAATATTAAATAAATAAATAGAAGTTTTACATCTTCTTGTGGTATCAGAAGAATAAAACTGAGAGATGCCACACATGTTTCACCTGTCGTAAAAGGCAATTAAAAGAACAAAAGGGAGTCAGTCAGCAAACGGGCTTTCGTAAACATCAACTACTTTAAATTATTTCAGGATTAATGAGTGCTCAGGACGTTTTTAAAAGACGAACCATGTCAAAGAAACATAACTTTTGACATATTTTTTTGTAAAATAGAAAGATACAGTTGGAGTTCTCGGACTTCCAAATCCAACTCTACAAACGAAACAAAAAAGAACCCACAGGAGATATATAATTTTCGTAATATTATTTATTGTTTCATGATCGACAATACGGTTTAAAATATTTCCTGTTTGTAAAACTTTTTGAAAACAAGTAATCGCGATAACCATGTTTTGAAAAGTATAATTTTATAGCTTTTATTTCTTCAGGAAATGATCTAATTTTGCTAAATTTCAAGGTTCTAATTGACCTAATAAGGTGCAATCTAACAAGGATATAATCGAGTGATATGTTATTAATTTAGATTGTTCTAATTATTAAATTATTTTAGTGATAAATTATATCATTTACCACCTACTCGATTCTTAATAGTTTCGTATCTTGAAACTTTGTTATGTTTCTTTTAAAACGTAAACCATAATAAAAACATTATTTTTCCCAGGTATGATTGCAGATTGACCATTCACCATTGAATTCTAATTAAAACAAATGTCCATAAAGTGTCGCTAGGCAACAAAGTATATAGGGAACACGCAAATTGCATAATCAATCAATAAATATCTTTATTAGACTATTTACAAATATCTACATGTTCATTGTTATGAATGATCCATAAAAAATGTTTCTAAATAATGAATGACGAAGAAAGAGATGTACGAAGCTCGACATACCTAAATTTTTCCAAATCCTATTTTAGAAACTTTGGCCTCCATGTACTCTCCCTGAACTTTTATCTTTTAAATTAGTTAACAGTCTTGTTCTCTGCGACTTTGAATTTCGTCTCAATCGCCGTCACAGAAAAAAGGATTTCTTCCCATCAGCTGGGAGCAGTGGAGTGTAGTAATATAGCCAGTGATGTTTGTAGATGGATTTATTAATGATGAAATTAAATATTCTTCATTTATCAACTGTATTTACAATATAAACTTTCTTCAGCTTACAACAATTTTACATAGTGAAATGATACGAATAGTTAAAGGTATGATTTATGGTCAATCAGCAGGTTTAATACATTTTAAAGCTACAATGTCTTGTCAAGTAGAAGTATATATCGTCGTGATTGGTTGAGAAAGTATCGTATGATGTTTCCATGATTTAGTTTGCAGAGGAAGATAGATTATTGTCGCTTGCATCTGAGGATACGTTTAAGGGTATATTTATTACTATACTTATGTTAGCGCGAGTGAAACAGATTTATTAGTGTGAAGGAGCTAGCGTTAATGCTTAAATTGCTGTCCACGAGAGAGAGAGAGAGAGAGAGAAAGCAATGTATTTATGTGAATTATAAATAAAGTAACTCAAATATCTCCTTATCTTCGAGATATCATACTGCCGTTATGCGTATTTTGCCAAAGCGGTAGTTGTTCTGTTATTTGTAGTTTTGTCTAAATTTACTTGTGATTGTCTCCCCTGAAAAACTAGTGGAAAGGCAGGGTTGTCCTAGTGCGTTTGAGTGGTTCATGTTGTAGTAATATCTGTGTACGGCAAACTCACTAAATTACATAACCAAAATTAGTTGCTGCTGATAATAAATTAAATTTCTAAAACCAGCTAAAACTATGTATTTCGATAACCTTCTTCTAATTCTGTTTCTATCGTTACTTCATTATCTGTATATTAATTGCATTACGCCTTCATCAAATCTCAAGTGGGATAATTCCAATTAATTTCAACTAATTTTTAATTAAAAATTTTTACTCAAGGGCCGTTATAAATACATTCTGTTAGTATATTTTAAAATTCATGAAATTAATGCACCCAACAAAATGTGTTGTTTGTTGTTTATGATGGAAATTACTAAATATTTTAGTGAAAAGTATTTTATAATAATAGTTATAGTAAGTCAGTAAAGGAAATTTTATTAAAAATCTTAAGAAAACATGTAGGTGATTATGTGATTAAAAAGGCATAGGAACATTGTTTTTTAAAATGCAAAACTATTTTAATCACACAGCTTTTTTTTATTTTAATGAAGTCATCAATTATGAAGGTCAAAATTAGTAACAAAACTAGTTTTAACGGTGAGAAAATCACTTAGTCATAAATCGTTTAAGCAAAAATTATGCAACCTATGTAATGTTTACATAAAAGTACAAATAAAATTCTTAATTTTGATGTTTCAAATAAATTAAATATTATTGACGCTATTATACAGGGTGTTCCTAAATTTGTTGTTAATATTGAAGTAGGTAATTACCTGACATCATTTATGACGAAAATTTCATACATATTATTATGGGCTCTATATTGCTTTTTGAAATACATGGTGTTATGTTTTTGAGGTTTCCCTTTGAGACGCACCTGGACTTAATGCTTTTAATCTAATCAAGTCGAAAATATTCTATTAGTATAAAACAAACAAACCTCCTAAGTTTAATCAAAATAGTCAAAACTATGTTTGGGAAACCGATTTAAAAAAAGCATATTAGAGTATATGTTTATAAGAAATTTTAGCTATAAATTAGGCAAATGGTGTATCTACTCGAGCATTTCACTATAATTGCAATCTGACCAAAGATGAACAATGGGTAATTTTATTTTAACTTATATTACTACGTTTGAAAATTAAAAACTAAGGTCTATATAAATGTCTGTAGAAAATAACCCTTTGAAAAAGGTCAATTATTCCATCTCCTTGACATTTTACAACAATTAAACAATAAACAATTGCATGACACAATTTAGTGGGCATGCTGCTCCCCGGGGACCCAGAGTTTTTGGAAAAAAATCGAGGGCTGAAATGATTTTGGGAGCAGAGATATCAATTTGTTAATTAACGAGTTTACAACAATTTAACAATAAACAATAGTTTTGGCATCAACAAGATGATGGGCGCCTGCGAAAACCGGCCCGAGAAAATTTCCCAGACCTTTTTCTTGAACGGCCTGTCATGTTTTCCATATTCTCGTCAACCCCTACAGAAAATTGTCCATTTTGTTATATAAATAATTATAAATATCCGAGCGTACAGAGGTTAGATGTACGTTTTGTTACTGATAATTTTTAGAAATTTTTAAAGAAAACCGCATGTCGATCCGACTTCTCCGCAAAAAGTTATAGGTATAATGCTAGTTTGACACCACTAGAGTTATTCTTGTCTAAAATCGATAAATAATAGCATTTCTATTTTTATTTCGTCTATAATTATAAATAATTTGTTAATTTAAATAAAAATATATGAAGTCATTATTAAACACATAAGTGGTGGTGAGATCAGCTCACGTGCCTTTCATGCGGAAAATCCGTGTTCAAATCTCGAATGGGGACAAATTAAATTCTTTTATAAATTAGTAAAAGTCATAAATTGTTTTAAAATTACTTATTTTATCTTCATAACCTAAAATAATTTTTAATATTTGTAGATTTTCGTTAGTGGGTCGTAGAAAAAATATACTGTACGACTCGGCTGGATTGCTATTACTATTAAATCTATTATTAAGTATTTATACTATTTAGAGCGTAAGTAGAGAATTCTAGTAATTTTTTGAGTTAAGATTGTTGCTAAAAGGTAATGAACAAAATGTTATGAGCTTTGTAGGTAATAATGAGGTGCTAGCTCTGATATATTTGGGGATATAATTAAACGTGCGTTAAGGGATCTGGAGAGGGCATTAGCCACTGCTCTACCACTGTTTCACCGGAAATATAATACTATGGGAAAAACGTAAAATTTTCAAAATTTGTTAGATCTGCCATTTCACTGTCACAGTTGCACCAATTCCCCCTAAAATTAAATGTTTTTCCCCTAGATTAGTAATTTGTTCATAGGTTTATATAAATAAATATTATTTTAAAATAAAACTAATAATTTTTTGTCAAGTTTTCGTCATATGTACCCACATTTTTTCATTTTCTCAGTTTTGTCATTTTTCAATTTTAAAAAACCTTTTGTAATTCCACCTAGTGGTGAGTTTCGTTAATTATTAAAAACAAAATTTTTAAAATCATTTTAACACTACCTCTAACAATTAAAATTGTTTTTCAAATTTAAATCTTTCAAACCGTTCATTGTTCAGTTCCAGTTTCCATTTAGCTTTTTAAACATTAAAAACTTTTGGAAAACTTTAACTTTGTAATGTAGGCTCATTTATATTTTTTAGTATCGATATTTTATCATGTGACGTTTTAATTTTAATGTTTTCAACCCTTTACAAATACCAATGTTTTTTTAAAAAGAAATAAATGTTTCGATTTCTTCAAAGATTGCAGTAGTTTTATCCTTTATCTTTTACCATTTTGGTGGTGATTGTTGTTCCAACATATTTTTTCATTATTCGTTAGCAAATTTTTTTCAATTTTTCCCCTTTTTACATTTTTTCAGTTTTTTTATTCAGTTAGTACATTAGTTTGATTAATATTTTTTTGTTACTATGAATAAACAAATAGTAGTATTAGTAGTTTAGTTTTGTTAATTTCACATAAATTAAATCAAGATTCCATCATCTTTCTGATCTTGCTATCAATTTAAAACTCACCAATTCCCCCTTTTCTCTTACCCACTAGATATGCCTGATGATGAAGTGATCAGACTTCGAAACCGGTCGCTGTTTAAATACAAATTCTTTGTGAGATATAAATGACCTGTTTTCTTTCTTTTTACACCTTTATTCCATAAACTCACACATGTTTGTACTCTTTTTATATTAATAGCAGTTATAGAGTTTTGATTAGAAGGTGTTGGTTAATAATATTTTACTTGTTATCATTAAACTACACTAGTCTAATAAGTTAATCCGACTCTGTCAAGGCTATCTACGTCGGGAATTTAGAACGCTCCCCATATGCAATTATCAAATTTAAATGGTATAAACATTATATCAAACCTACGATTGTTCTCTCTGGTTCTTTAACAGTTTAATTTCGGCACACCTACGACCTACACGCCGGGCAACCTTTAACCATCATCTTTTTGTTTTTATTCCATCAATACCATCATTATCCAACGGCTAATCAATTCGAAATTGAGAATGAACGCTAGGTGTCAAGGTCTTGGTTTGTGTACAGTTTCCGTTGAAGATTAAATAATTGATTTATCAGATACTACCAATGGATAAATGAACCAACTAGTTTTTGACAAAACTCTCGATTTCGAAACGAGATCCAGACATGACTGTAATTTTATTTTCGAGTCAAGATCGAGAAAAAAACTTTCGAGACTTTTCGAAATCGAGGAATTTTTTTCGAGATTTCTCGATCTCGAAACTTTTAAAACCCGATAATTCTACATTCAGTGTCGGCCACTGAACGTTTTCTAATATATTTTGCACAAGTGTATTGTGAAAACTACAGAGAGTTAGTATTAGAGTAAGCAGCAAACGATTAATATCAGCGTTGCCAGTTCATACAGCCCGACCGCAGTAGGTATATTTCTGTTAATTATGATTATAGAAGAAAGCCTTTTTAATAGTTGTTTGTGATATCATTCTCTATAATTTTTGTTCTATTCATTGTTCTAAAATGTACTGTAATGAAAAAATTTGAAGAAAAGTGTAATATTCAAATTTTTCAATATTTTCGTTGGCAATGAAAATATGAAAAAATGTTTTAATCAATTTTTACTTTTAATTCATAATTCAAATACTTTAATTTAATTTTTGATAACTTTACAAGAAAGTCATATGTTGGACACATCTATTTTTAATCATATGTAAAGACGGCACAATATTAGAATAAAAATGATACACCTTTCTGATAATATTCTCCATCATGCAGTGATCTAGACTGATCAGATTGAAATACATTCCCGGATAATAATTACTTACTTTTCTAATAGAGGATAGTGAACTATGTGCCAAAACGTATATTATTTCTACTACACTTTAATTACATCCAATAGTTTACCATTTTAGTTGGTGTTACATGTTTTTAATAACTTTTTGAATAGAGGATAACATTCATATACAAAATTTTTGGTTATCAAGCACCTACTCGAATTCTCTTTCACTCTCAGAAGAAACTTCAACACTGATGGGATCTGCAAAGGAGTATATACTAATTTAAAAAATAAATGGCCAATCATAATTTCCATCACTTTTAAAAAGCCTTCAAAAAGCCATTGTTTTTAATATATACGAAAAATATAATTATTCAGTCCACGTGGACTCCTTTAACACAACGAAAATATTTTACCTTAGGCACGCTTAAGGAATAAAGGGACCCACTATTTTTAAATGAAGGGTATTAGGGTGGATATAAATGTGTAAATCCCAAAGTGGTCCAGGTGGACCCCTGGGGTCCACGGGAGATGCGGGGGTCTACGTTGGGCGTAATAAAAAATGGGGATCCATAATCGTAAGCGGGGGTGCATGAAAATTAATTTGGTTTCGATAGTGAAGGAATACACTATTAAACAATTGATTACTAATTTTTCCATGTGATAAAGAAATTCTTGTAAAAAACTTCAACTGTTTATAACATAAACAGTCAACATTTTAGTTACTAAAATGTTGACTTTTCTTATCAATATAGGCAGATAATATTTTAAGAAGTTCAGCGACTGTTACTTGTAAAAACTTGCATATTCTATATTCAGTACAACGCGTCGAAACTTGTCGTTGCCCGCCGGCCGCCGTCCCGTCCCCAACGCTTGTTCAGACGTGCAAATTAATACGACTTGTGTGTATGTGCTTGCAATCTAGCATGAACGTGTTTGATTCTCCACCAATATAAATACGAATGTCAAGGATAATCGTTACTCGTTTTATTCTGGAATTTCATAAAGAAAAGTGAATCGATATTAGTGTTGGCCAGTGACTGAATTTGTTTCCAGACTTCCGAAAAGAAAAGTAAAGTGAATCGATATTAGTGATTGCCAGTGTCGGAATAGTAAGTACCTGCCTGCCTATTTGTTATATGCATATAGTTTTAAGCCGAGAAAGATTGAACTTATCGTCCCTACTTTATTTTTATTACCTATCTAATTCATTTAATTATTGCGGAGTTTTGATATCAAAATATTGTTAAAAAGTTTCTATAGAATAATTTACAGAAATATATTAAAATATAATAAATGAAATAATAATTTTATATCACATTAAAATAAGTTCAGCCATTTTCATAAAACTCTATAATAGATCTTAGCGATTTATTGCTTTTAATAATTAGAAACAGTTTGCAGGCGGAATTTTGTTTATTTCATAATATTTATAATAATTGATTAATCATATTAGGTTAAAATAGCCATATCCTGTTAAGTTCGAATCGCCTTAATATTACTAAAACAAAGTTTTTTTTATTTATTTACTTACTTACACATTTACAGGCAGGTAATTGATACAAAACATGGCCGAATCTAAGAAGAAGTGTCGTCAGTACAGTGTTGAATATTATTTAAAATTTGGTTTTCTTCCATCAAAGGCAGACAAACGATTGCCCACATGCCTTTTATGCAACAAAGTTTTGAGCAATGACTCTATGAAACCATCAAAACTGGAAGATCATCTAAGAAGGTGTCATCCTGATAAAATAGGTAAAGATTTGAAATATTTCCAAACATTAAAGGAAAAATATGAAAAGAGACCCACCGTGCACAGTATGTTCTCTTCAACGTCTGAAAGCAACGATGATGGCTTGCGTGCATCTTACACTATCTCATTACTCATCGCAAAATCTGGAATTATATATGAAGAGGGTAGTAGGTGTGTAGGCATACTAAGAATTAGCCGGATCAAGGGCGAGGGGGGTGGGCAAAGGGGGGAACCTGTCCCGGGTAGCTGTTAAAAGGGGCGCCAAATTCATATCTACAAAAAAAAAATATCTCATTAGGTGCATTTCGAAAGGCACTACGTGGCGTGCAGTGCAGCAAAGCAATGCCACAGTACCAACTTGTACCAAAACTAAAATTTTAAAACGTTTCTAAAAATCTTTTAAGGGTATATGATCGTGCAGTAGACTGTATATAAAATTTTGTTTTTTTTTTTGTTATTGTTATTATAATTGATGATCGGGACAGTTTTCGTTTTGTAGTCTGTGCGTAGATAAGCTAATATCCATATGTGTGTAGAAAAAATATATTAATTCAATCTATTTCGTTGGTATGCTCTTTAATTAATATAGCTTACCCATTACCTTCTTTGAAACCCTGACGCATGCCTTTTCGATATCAATAAACACCAAGTGCAGATCACTTTGTTTCTATATTTTTCTTCTGGCCTACATCGCATACCAAAATTTGGAATACATAATAAACTTTTAGATAAAAATTCCTGAAATTCAAATTATTTTTTTCGTAATAATTCTATTAGCAGATACGTTATCGGTTGCGTGTTATTTAAAAGGCCTTTCATTGATTTAAAATAATATACCCTATGATTTAATGACTGAATTATTTAAAATTTTATGTCAATGATCGACAAGGTCTAATTCTAGATTATTTATAAGATATGCGTAAATTAAATTCTCGAAGAATTGAGTTTTACTGGTAACACGATAAGGTCTAAGGTCGATTTCAAGGAAAAAGTTTGAGACGTTCCAACTTTTTTCAATAATGCTAAAAGTTTGACGGAATCTGCCGGCAAGTACATTTTGAAAAGTTTAAGAACAAATTCGTAAAGCCAAAAAAAGTGTAAAGTAGTTTATAGAGTAGATAAAAAAAAGCTTAACAAAAAAGAAATTCCTAAAGACGCCGATAAACCTTTTAGAGATTTTGAAAATCTAAGAACTTTAGAAATAAAAAAAATGTTGAATTATTAGGTATAGCTGGGTACTCCTCGATCACAATGTGAAAATTATTGCGATTATTTTTTTTTATAGTTTGACCTGATTACAATAAAAGGATTTACATATTCTTATTTTCCAATACATATATTTTATTTCCTTTTATTATAAAAAATGTAGTGCCAAGCAATATTTTTATAACCCGATCTTGGCCAAGTCGGACTTGGCTGAGTGCGTCTTTAAACGAAAATTGAAGTTTGTGTATACTAGGGATAGAAATACCCCTAGTCCTCTGACAAAAGTGTATTGCATTTTAGTTACAGTTTGCACGTGTCTTCTTATTTCAGTTGCGCTTACAAGAAATCACTTTAAAAAAATTAAGATTACATTTTACAACTTGCCAAATCTGATATTTCATACCATTGATTGGATAACTAATGTTCCTTTCCTGCAACCATTTCATCTTTTGTCTAACTATAACATGGAATTGGTTTCACGTACCGCCAACGAAAACTGGCATTTTTCGATTATAATCAAAGACTAGGTATACATTTCGGCATAAATCATTTTTCAAAATATTGTGTTCATATTATTATGGTAATCGCCGCTTGTTGTTTGACTTTTGAATATGAGGTCTGCATTTTTTATAAACCGTTCTTCGTTGCCACCATGGATAATTATGTATCGAATTCCATCTCCTGTTTTATTACTTGGAGTAGACATCATTTCATCTTGCCAACTTTTTCTGTCACTTCCCTTGTTATATATTCACGTCTCATCCATAAATACAGCCTTAAAGTTACCCAGCTCTATGTTCTTCTTGAAATTTTTCAAAAACTATATTTTTTTAACTGAATCAATGTTCGTTCCAATAAAAACTGTCTGTTTTTACTACTTTTACAGCGAAAGCCAATTTTTCGAATCCATGTATTAATTGACCGTGCAGAACATTTTACATCAGGCATTTCTTCCGAAAATCGTTTATATGTAACATTTTTTAATTTTAACATATAAAGTGACATTTTTTGTAATCGCAGTATATGTCGAATTAATGAACTTTATGTTACTAGTTACACAAACTTGAACCATATGGCATCAATTGCAAAAAGAAAAGAAATAAAATAAACCTTTTTTGGTTTTTAAATCAATATACACCTTGCTTTAAAAAGTTTATATCGAAGGAATTCTATATAAAAAAAGATTTTGTCAGTAAACTTACATTTAGTAATAATTCTGGATCACTCGTTATTTTAAACCATCACCATGCACCATGCACCATGCACCAAATAACCAAAACACTGTTTCATTTAATACACAACCTGACCTAACTTTATTGTAGAAAAATACGAAAAATTGCCTTATGCTTGATGTGTAATTTAAACTTCCAACAAGAGGTTGAAAATAATTATATGATTTTCTAAATATGTCTATGAAAGTTATTCAATTAACTATGCAAACATAAGTAATATCAGTTGCATAGGAAGACAATTTTATTAAAATTATTTCTACATTTTTTGATAGGAAGTATTTGCAAACAATGAATAGTATTTTTTTTTATTAAAGACAATTTTATAAATAATCTAGTCAAAATTAAAATAAATCTAACATGTTACATAAATAACTATTATTTAAAATTTGTCATTCTTTTTAGTCAAAAATCATATTTTTTTGGCCCCTATGTCATCTTTTGTAAAATTATATCCATTAGTCATCATAGGTATACGAGGTAGGCGCCACAAATTATTGGTCTGACAGGCTTATACTGGTTCAAACGTAATGAAACTAAACGGGCGGAGGTAATTTGACCACAAAATATTTAAATCTGCTAATCCTATAGGTAATTTGCCCACAGCAAGTAAAAGGTCATCTTAATCCTGTTGGTATTTTGCCCAAATTTATTTCTAACTGAATAAATCATAATAGATATATCTTTCATTTATTTTTTATATATTATCGAAAAGTAAAAACACATTATTAATTAAACTAAAAATTATATTAAACACTAATTTTTATTATTAGAAAAAAGTAAGTATACATAAGTTATATTATATTTTTTATATATTTATATTTTATTTACATATTTTTCAACTGGGAGGGATAAATGTGATACAAATTTTATATACTCTAATCTGCTGATTTGCTGCAGATCAAATCGCTGTATAAATTTTTCTAAACACTGAATTTTTTGTTTTACACTTTTGTCTTTGATTTTCTTAGGTATACTTAAGCTTTGTATTGTGACATACGTGTCGATTTGAAAGTCTTTAAGCTTTTCTATAAAAATATATACAGAAGGATGTGTACAGTAGAATGAAGAATTAAACCTTGAATGAAACGACTCACAGGCATTTGTAGTTCTTGTAATTGAAGCTGTTTTTTCTGCCCATATACTTGGAGGAAATGTAGAATTTTCTTCAATATATGTTTCTAATAGGTAATCGGTATACCTATCGAGAACGGCATTTTCTGGTTTACTTGCCATTAAGTCAAACACAAAACAGTCTCCAACTTCATCGGCGTTTAAATATGTCAACCCAAATGATGTTTTAAGCCATTTTCCGGTATCACTGTTAGTTGTATATTCAGTCATTAATCCCAGAGACTGAATTTTACGATACCACGCTTGATGTAGATGAAATTGGCAGCCATTGATTACAGTATTAGGCCACATATAAATTAACGCCTTATGAATTGCTATTTCAAAATCAACGAACACTTTAGATGGATTTAAAGCAATACTGTAAGTTTCCAAAATTTTATAATGCAATAACGAAAACAAATGTTTGTATATATCGGTAGATTTGTTTGGTAATAAACAATATACCAGGGGCACATAATGTCCATTACACAGCCCATGAATGGTAAATAATTGTAGGAAAAACTTTGTACAATACGAAAATGTTCCATCCATATACAAGACGTTCATTTTACACAAAGTACGAATATTTGTCTCACATGTAAATACAATAATATTATTTTCTCTGCTATTTATTAAAAGAAAATGTTCACCTTTACTGGTTTTAAATGTATTAGAATATAAGTCAACTGCATCATGCACTTCTTGTATATTTGTAGGTAATGGACCTGGTAGTATTTTGCGACGACTGTTGTATATAGTTTTTCTTATGTAGGACACATCAATTGTAGTTAGTGACTCTGGTAAATTAGTAGCAAGTACTTTACGGATAATTTTAGAAGGTTTTTCCGAAATATCATCAACTGCTTTTCGCTTACACGAATTAGAAATAATTTTCATGTTTAATTTCGGTTCATTTGCTTCATGGCTATGAATTAGGTTGCCTCTGGATACTAAAAGTTCAGGACCAATTGTAAATACAGTGGCATTACAAGCATTTGTTTTTCTTTGGGAGCATCTCCAAGAAACTTCTCCCCCTTTCATTTCTCTATCTTTGGCAAACGTAAAATTCTCCAAAAGGAGTACATCTTTCCCGCGTGTGCTTTTAATCAATGTAGCTGACATTATAAAAATAATTATTGTTTATAAACACTCGAATTACAATCATCAACGTATAAAAACTAACTGAAATATAAACAGTAAACACCCAAAGTAAGTACCTATTAGAATTATTAATAATCAGGTAGGTACCTATTTGTGGGCGGATGTAATTTGCGGGTTTAGGTACCTGAATGCTACTGTGGGCAAAATACCAGTAAGATTAACGCACCCCTTTACTTACACAGGTAGAAAACAGAGATTTGTGGGCAAAAAGGACCCGCCGAACTAAACATGCTGACATATACATTCGCTAAGCCTATCTTAACTAGCAAATTATATGCCTTACAAAAGTAAATAGTTATCGAATAATGCTATTTAAGAAACAATTTTACAAAGTATCTGAATACAACAAGATTATCTTGAGAAAAGAACATATCTACACGATTGTTGTATATTTTCACAACTCATATTATAGAACGTTTATTATAAACTTGGTCTCTATAATAGCTGTATAACGTTTTACAAAACTTTGTAATAAACTGTTGTAAAAGAGTTCTGTATATATTCAATTCTGGTTTTATACTTATTCTACAATCTACTAATTTTAGCACTTGAAAACAGATTCATAAAAGTTTTATAGAAGGTCGTATAAGAATTCATTTAGGTCGATACCAGTTACAATAAAAAAATGGATTCAATAAATATACAAATATTTTCTAATGTTTACTCTATTATAAATAACTTATAACTGTCAATACCTTTACTTTATTATAAACATCCTTCTCCAACTCTTCTGCACTCTTAGAATAAACTTAAACTGTAATGGGAGCTGAATAGAAGTATGTATTTATTTTATATCAAAAACCCAATGGGCAATTAGAATTATAATTTTATTACATATCTTCTGGGACAACATAATTTCCATAATTTTCAAAAGGCATTCAAAAAAACTATTTTTAAAAAAATATATGAATGAAGAAAAAATCAAAGACAAATTTAAATAAAGCACTGGAATTCAAAAATAATATTTCGGTAATCGTAGACTCGCGTACTTACTTCATGAACCAATAAGAATGGAAGATATTCGATATCAAGAACGAAAATATAACGAAATATGTTAGTTCATTTATGAACATTCATAAGGAAATACATTCCAATTCTCAAATGTCTCTTCTGAAAACAACAACTCCGAGTAGTTGTTTTGTGTAACACAGTATTTGTTATCTCTTTTTGTTCTTTGTTTTTATTTTTAAATTGGTCACATTTGAGAATTGGAATTTCTTTTTTTTTTGTATTATTCCTTATTTTAGGAACTAGGTACCACAGTGCGCTTTGATTTTGCTTCCTAGGTATAGATGGCGTTACTTGGTTACACCTCTAATCCTCACCGCGGTTTTTTCTAGAGAGAAAGTGTAAGTCTTTTACTGATTCCATTACAGATTGAAATCGAGAATGTCTATTTCTTGCTGACGCGTCCTAATAAGGACATTCGGCGGAATGACGTTTTCCTTAGAAACTCATATCAAAGTTAGAATTTTGAAAATTATTTTTCCTACGACTACTTAAGAAAGTGACACTATAACTTATGGGAACATTCCCTTGTGAGATTTAGGGAAAGATGGGATGTAACAAGAAACTGCAGAGTTAAGTTATCCTGACAACATTGCAGCAAACAAATACTTGACCATGACTAGACAGAATCTTAGGGTTGCCGAACATCTCCTCCTTTTTTGACAATTTGTTAATGTCCGGCCAGCTTTTGTTTATGTCCGGCTTTTTCCAATTTAGGAAAAATTATAAAATATAATTTCGATGTTGTTTATAATACTAAAAAGTGCAAAATTCAACCGGTCAAACATAAAAATGTAACCAATATCACGCGAAAACGTTTGGCGATATCCTCTTCCTTTTTGTCCTTGTTTAGCTAAGGCATATTTTCTTTCTTAGAAGCTCAGTAGAAAGATCAGGGGTTGATTAAAAAATAAGATGAGGACCTTGTTTTTTAGAAGCTCGGTAGAAGGATCAGGGGTTGATTAAAAAATAAAATGATCTTTCTTTAGAAGCTCGAAATGTTATATGCTTGTGTAGTAAATGCATAATATATAAAGAAATGTGAAAAATAAGGCTTTTTTGTACAATTGTCCTACTTTTACACTTGTCCATATGGCAATCCTACAGAATCTGCGCCTAGTCACAGGCATTCTGACTGGTCATTGCCAAGTACGGAAGCATCTCCATATCATGGGGCTGTCAGAATCCGCACTCTGCAGCATTTGCGATCAAGAAGATAAAACCATCGAGCATATCCTCTACGACTGCTCGACGCTCTCATTTATTAGCAGATTTATGTTCGGCGAGTAGCGGCTAACACCGGCCGATATAAGAAAGAGAAGCATCTCTTGGCGACGTTGTCAACTACATCAAATCTGTAGGCTGGCTCACGAGCTAGGAAGTGCCTATCATCTTAAGAGGATGCACCGTGGGACTAGTGAGGCCTAAGTGTCGTGGGGTAACTAACTCTCCACATGTTACAGATATAGATACAGAACTTATATGGAAAGTGTCCTATATCACACGCATGTGGATAATAATCTACTTTCCGCCAGTGTGTGAATATGAATCTACTTTCTGCGCATCAGTTGTCAAATATGTCAGATGCATCATTTGTATTTTAATTTATGTAATATCTAAATTATTAGTAAAATCGATTTGACTATTAAATAGTTAAAATTAATATTTATAATTAGATCTTAGATATTTATTTTTAACAATTATTAAAATAAGTTAAAAATATCTACATTTTTGCTTTTTTTACTGGTTAATACACTAATGGATTAGTTAAGTCACTTGACATAAGCCGTGTTAGCTCAGAGAAACGGTTGCTTGACGTTTCTGTGACACTGTTTTTGATATTTCTTTTCTTCCTTGGTTTTTATTATTAATGTTATTCGCTATTATTAAACTCTACTGCAAAGGATAAACTACAAAATTATTATGATACAAAATTATTATGCTACAAAATTATTACAATCTGCTGACATCTTACAAAGTTTTTATCGTAACTAATAGATAAAATATGTAATAAGACCAGTAAAACATCAAAGAAATGTACCTGAGGCAGGTTAAAAAACAACGTATATGAAATATACATCCCACTTTCAAGACATCCAAGAAGCAAGAAGCAACATGAGCAAGACTATCCAGGTAAAAATCTAATATAATCAGAAGTTTCGACTATCATTCTTTATCAAGTAGGTACAAGTTTTCCTCTTCAAACAACGGTTTTTCTAACAAGGAATTAAGCATGTGTAGGTACTATCTATGCAGTTCGGTGTTAATGTTAACATAGTTTTGATAAGACCCCTATTATTTTGATAGCATATAACAGTAAGATGTCGTATTCTATAAGGTATAAATGACTGCGTTTAGACGGTGTTAATTAACGTTAAACAATGGCGTATCATAAAAAAATGCAGGTATTATGACTGCAATTTTTGTATTACTCTATTTTATTTTTACTTTTTAATCATAAACAACCCCTTTTTACCGTTATAAGAGGTGTTCCAACCAACAAGAGTTTCCGAATGTTGATAAAAAATCAAATAAAAGATTTAAAAGATTATCGGCTGACTTCAGCTCTTGTGTAAGCTGAAGCCATGTTGTCGTTATAATTAGACCTATTTGTTCTGAACGACGTTCAATAATTTTTTTGGGTTTATCAGACACACTTTGACGAACTACCTAGGGTCAAATTCTTGAAATCGTAGGAATTGATTCTCGGGAAAAATTTACATAGTTTTCTCTTGCTTTTGTACTCATAGAAAAAATATATCATAATTGTGATAATTATTTCCTAATATCATTTGGTGGAGCTGTTGAAAATTCATATGTTTCCACGGCGCCCTACCCTAAGAAAAAGTATGACTAATATCGTAAGTAAAGGATTAAAATAAATAAAACTCGCGTCTCTTTATTATTGAACTTCTTTTTTACTTTATTAATATTAAATTAATGTTTAATGCAACAGATAAGCGTGCAAATCATTGCAAATTTTCTTAAATCGTAGACTTAAATATTACATGTTGATTTTTGCTCTACTTGCTAATTACAGTGACTGCCGAAAACTCAGCTTTACACAAATACAACTTTGAAATTGAAATTAAAATCCACTGAATCTTATCACTTCGAAGGGGACATTTAACTTTTATTGAAATCCAAAATTCTGTCAATCCCATGCAGCCAAATTTTGCTTCCAAACTGATGTCGCAAGATAACTTGATAAGATTATCTTTTTCCGCAGAAGGGAAGATCCATGAAAATTGTCAAACCAGGTAATCAGCTGTGATAAATGCTTTTCAAAAATGGTTTTTAGATATATCTTTAGAAAGTCAAGTTCATTTGATGAAATATTAAAAACAAATGCCCGTTCTTCATTCAATTTTATTCTCGAGTTTTTTTAAAGCAGATATTTGATATCAAAAAGTTCGTGTTTTTTCTCTGCAGAGAGAAATGACGGGAATTTAACTTTTCAAAAATCTTGCATAAGTATGCGTTTTATTAAAAAATCGGCATCAGCAAAATCTTACAAATCAGTATCCTTAATAATTAAATATTTTGTTTTGACAGTTTCTGGGACTAAATTTATTCTATGCAGAAGGCATGTAACCATATTAGAATAAAATATTGTTAAGTTGTGTCCCACTTTTATCATTTACATTAAAAACTTCTCTGATGGTAATGGATTTGGTTAAAATATTTCTAATAAAAATTGTTGAATAAATAGGTCACATTGTTAGTTTGTCATATTGTTAGTTTTTTTCAACTATTTTAAAGCGATTAAATATGATTTTCCTGGTTCAATTTCTTTTAAGACACCAATCATAAGATGTACGATATACCGATCTCAAGTATCTGTGCTCTTATCAACAATGATGTAAAAATTTCATCTTGCAGTAAAATTTTAAACTCTTATATTACATTTGTGTATAATGCAAGCATATTTTTTCTTAGTGTAGATTCGTCAGGAATAGTGTGATTGCAATACTTTTGTAAAAATCCTCTTAGATGTAGGTTTTGCAACTTTTTTAAGGGAATATTTGCCGCAACACGAGTCTTGATTAAAAATCTCCTTGTCACTTTTTGTTTTGTCGTTATTGACATATCCTTATAACGCATTGTTGAACTGACTTTAATTGGCCTTATGCAATGATGTTTTCACGTGTTGAAACACTTTAAACTTTTTTCACAAACAACTATTTTGGCAAAACCACTTTATCCTCATTGAGGTGGGTTTGAAAACCGTACCGGTACGTCAACTGTCATTAAAGGGTTAAAAAATGAAAAACTAATGGTGTTGGGATAATTTAGACCTATTCCGATGACACTTAAAAATTTTTATACAAATCGAGTTAATACTTTTGGAAGAATCAAAAATAAAAAAAGGCGATTTCGTCAAAACAAAAAATATGGGTGATCTGTATATATTATTTTGACAGGGTCATACTATTTATGAATTTTGATGTGTTATTTGATTATAAAATAAGTAGTTGTTTTTTTTTTGTGTCATCGGCATCAACTGCTAAGGTTATTAACCTCGTGTTCTGTGTAGGCTTTGTTACTGTTTCCCAGCGCCACTTTAGGAACAGCACTGCTAATTAGGACCCAACAGTGAATGGTCGAGTGGGGAATCCTACCAAGGCATCAGAATTAATTTTAAATAATTTAAATTAAATAAAAAATCCCGGCCAACGGTGGGATTCGAACCTGGGACCCTTGGATCCACAGGCAGAGACTCTACCACTGCGCCACCCACCCCTAGAATAAGTAGTTGTTAATTTTATTTTTATCATCATTTCGGGTAACTTAAGATTTTTTGAACTATTCGATTTATCGACTCTTTAGGTACATAAGAGTTTGAGTCTTGATCCGTAGAATCAGTTTTATCAATTAAATTTCACAAACATAAGTTTTCATATAATTAAAAAAAAAATTGATTGTCTCAAGCAACGCCAAAAAACTGCTAGACTAATTTTGTTTACAAAAATCGAACTGCAAACATTCACGGTGTCATCCACGTAGTTGTCAAATTATTATGAGAGAGTACGGGAGAGTATAGGGAAGTATTGTTACGAGGATTTTTATTAGTTATAATTCAGTACTGACTAAAATTTTAATAGGGAAGTATTATTTGCATTCTTAGTGACATTTATTATCAGTTTAACATATTTTTTCTCGTTGCAACTATTATAGTTGTATAGCGTTTAGCAGGAAAGTACGCAACTAATGTTTAATTGTAACAGCAGTATAAAGCAAGCGTAGTAGACGTAAATACTGATTTATTAATAAATGCTCGCTCCTCAGATAAACATACTCGTCCAAACCATCCCCACTCAAATTAGCAGCTGTCTCCTTCTTTCTAATGCGGCAGCCGATGCGACAGCTCTATCTGCCTAATAATAAACATAATCTGAATTATTGCAATAAAAAGGGGCTTAATTATAAATGAATAGATTAGTCTAGTATTTTTTCATCGTTGGTCCCAAGTCATACACATTTCCGGGTGACTTGAGACAACAATGTTTTTAAAAAGTCTACTTGAGACTTAAAAGGATCTTTTAAAAGAGTATTGTGACTTTTCTGTTCAAACCAAATCAAAATATTTTTTTTTAAATGTGATTTATTTTTTAAAAAACATTTGTAATATTAAAAAAGTAGTCGTTGATTTTCTAAATAATGTAATTTATGTCAAATAAACTAATTAAAATTTGCAAAAAATATCTATCTAATAATGTTGATAAAAAAATTAAACTGTAGCAACTGATACATAATTAGGAAAGAAACATACCTACAAATAAATTTCAATCAGTGTCTCACTCGTTTTAAGAAGTTTGGATTTATGTCAGACATTTCTATATACAGGGTGTTTCAAAATAAAGTGCCGTAAACTGGGGGATTTTTAGATCTTAACTAATTATTAAGAAAAGCTAACTATAATTTTCCTGCAAACGTTCCAGTAACGACTTTAACTTGAAAATATGTATATGTTAGTTAATATTATTAGTAAACACATTTTATTTCTATAAATTACGATAACCCATTGACGTAGAATTAAGGGTTATGAAAACAATTTTCATTCAAACTTTTTTAACACATATTTTATAAAGTTAAGCTTAATAATGATTCCTCACTCAGTTTGTCACAAAAAATGGACTCTTGGTTGATCTCTGTAGAATATTCCATTTCAGAGATTTTCAGTTTTAGTCCTACTCAAACATGAAATCTATGTACATTAAGAAATTCAAAAAAATGCAAATTTTTGTTTAGGTGCCGATTTCATAATCAGTATTAAAAGGTCCACTAACTAATAAAACCATAAAGTCCTTAAAATCTTGGTCCATTAGATAATGGACCTTCTATTATTCATTAAGAAATCGGCCCTTGATAAAATTGTACATAGATTTCATGTTGGACTAGGACTAAAACTGGAAAATCTCGGAAATGGAATGTTCTACAGAGATCAACCAAGAGTCCCTTTTCTGTGACAAATTGAGTGAAGGATAGATAATTATTAATCTTCACTTTTATGAAGTATAGGGTGTTAAAAAAGTATGGATCAAAAAAGTTTCCATAACTCTTGATTCTACGCCAATAGGTTATCGTAATTTACTGAAATAAAGTGTATTAACTAATAATGACGATTAACTTACGTATACATATTTTTAAGTTAAAATCTTTAACGTAAGGATATATAGAATATTATGTATTTATGAAATTCATTTTATTACCCTGTAGAATGAAAACTGGGACGTTTACATGAAAATTATGTTTAGCTTTTCTTATTAATTACTTAAGATCTACAAATCCCCCAGTTTACGGCACTCTATACTGAAACAACCCGTATATTTTGTGGAAACAAAATTTTTTTTTATCTCGAAAAGATGTTTATCCTTTCTTCAACGATTTCATGTAACTTGAAAGGGTCAAAATCAAAAAAATATTGCCCAAAAAGTCACATCTCTTGATCGACACGACGCGACGGTTGAAACAGTACCTAAAATGGTTCCAAGATGTCCTGGTATAAAATAACTTCGGAGGGCGTAAGTTTGAAGGTTTTTCTCAAGTAACCTGGCCGTTTAATCACCTGGTTGTCCTATGCCAGAAAATAATTTGTCTTCCAAAGGGCCATATGTAAGTGAAACTTTGGGGGCACAATAGATCTTTTAGGTCGCAGTGTATTAACAACACCCCATTCTCAACATAACATAAGTGAAACTTTCTTAATATTGACAGACATCAAAAATACATTTTTAGGCGAGTAGTACGAAAAATATTTTTTAAATTCATTTTTAAATTAATAAAATTGGTTCTAGCTCTATTCATATACAGATATTATCTCCAATTCTTCATTTTAACTCAAGTATCACCAATGATTAAATTAGAATCAAAACGAAAGAAGCAAAATATCTAACATCCATCAGGGGACGCCTATGGCGACTATTCCATGAAGTCCCGATCGATGAGAATCCAGCGCACTAGGTGCCGGTGCTTTCCTTTCTTTCTAGCTCATTCAGACAGCCGGTCAGTGTTGCCTACACCGAACGTAGTGAACCACCCTTCTTGTCATTCAGTTTTTTTGTGTGGTAACAGAAAGGTAACAATCACCTCTGCACTTTGATTCTGTAATTGCAATTTTGATATAAAGCACTAGATTTAATAGATCCACCACTTTGTTATAAAATAAGCTTATTTAGTACATCATATTTGTTGTGATCATATTCCTATAAACACCGGTAGATTTGTCACTTTATCATGGATAATAAAACAAAAATAAATGAGAGCTTCCTTAATTTATTTTGTTTTCAAATATTTAAAAACTTAGACATAATTACGCGTTTTTGTAGTTTTAATAAATCAAACGGGATTCTGTTTTTGGACCTAAAATTTGATGGGCTTCATCCAGCATTTTGAAGGTCGACCAATTTTTAACCAAGCTCTCTTGCAATAAATACAACAGGGTGTCTCAAACTACTTGCCCCAGAATATTGCGTGGTTTATGCATCTACAATGTTCAAATTCATGTAAAAGTTGTACAGTGATTAGACACATGTTTTTACGAATAAAATATTATGTATAGACTATAATGTGATCAGATTCTTTAGCAAGAATATGACATGAAATACTACAAAATTATTTATGAATTTCTTCTTATATTCATGTTGTTTTTAACTATGTTTAGCCTATGTCTTATAGGAGTGCATCATCAGATCTACAATACAAAATAAGTTAGTTTTAATTATTGTTAGTCATATAGGTAGACCGACTTGAAGTTAAGAAAATTTAAAAATTAAAAACTATATTAAATATTGTACAATTAACGGTATAATAATACATTTTAGCAGTAGCTTCGTAAGTTACAAATAAAAGTTGAATATAATAAGTAATAAATAAAAGATAGTGAGTAAAATCCGGGTTAAAATTAATTGTTAATAAAAGTACCGTATCACGAAGGTTGTTAACTTTGGATGAGAAAAAAATTGACAGTTGACAGATAATCTTCCATCTTGTCAAGTCGTTCGTGGTTTAATAGTACGATGCGGCAGCTATATATGTGCTGCGTTTGAGAATCCACATCGGATGCATCTGAGATGTAAAAATCTTTGATCACGTGATTCAGTATACGTAAATGTAATGGGACAGATGTGTCCGATGTGGATAAAAAAACGCTCGAGATGTAAAAAATGCATCCGATGTGGATTCTCAAACGCGGCAATATTTAGCACAACCGATGCGTTTTTTGTTCAATTTAAAAAAATACTTCTACATTGAGAAAAATATTAATTTGAAAATGGATTAGAACATAAATATTTTGAATTCAATATATGTATACATGAATTTAAAAAGCAAGTAAAAGCCCAGTGAAGAGATAAATATACAAGTGAACACGTAAAATGTTATGGCGTATCTCAGACAGCACACATATAGTCCAATAGACGTCCATTTTAGATCCATTTGAGGATCACAACCTCCATAGCCGTATTCGGTTGTCCAGTGTACATCAGTTTGAGAACTTTAATTCGACAGCTACATATCAATATACCCGTTTAAGTTTAGTACAGATATAATAGTATTTTGATTTCCAGTGGACGTCTATCTCATGTCATTATTAAGTTTACCAGATACCAGATAAAATTTACCATTTTACCAGCGGAAGTTTGAAATTTTATTAACTATTAGAATCATATCTGGTAATAAATTGGTAAATGTATCCGTGGTCGAGGTCGTAGAGCAGCTGAAGGCGCAGAATGTTAACCGATGTGTCATAAGTTCGATTCCTAGTCAGGTCAAGCGTATTTTAATTTAATAAAAAATAATAATAATGGTGTATGTCGGGGTTGAGAAATTAAAAAATTAATTATTAATAATCTAAAATAGTGTGTGGTGAGTTGCGGATGTGTATTGGAGATATTAGTGATGTCAACAGCGCTGACCTTTGACCTCTCCGCGTGACGAAAAAAGTGGAGTGGTGGCGGTTTCAAGTAATGCAATATCATTGGTCATCATTTAACGTTCATTATGTGAACATGCAGTGTACGAATATAATCTGGAAACATCTTTTGAATGTCCAGCATCAAAAACGTTTAGTGCTAGATTTCCATTGGTCATTGTTTAACGTTCATTGAGTGGATGTGCAATATCCAGACATCCAAAAATATATCGAATTGAAGTCTATTGGACACATTTGTACTGTCTGGCATGTTGTACCACCAAATGGAGAAAGCACGAAATTAAAAGCCTTGATGTCGAATAAAATATAAACAAAATCAAATCTTACAACGTTTTTTAGTATAGTGGCGCGAAGAGCAGAACTATTTTTTTTTACTAGTGTGATTCTATGTCTCATGACTTCTTAATAAACAATTGTCATTATAAATTGCAAAAAAATGAGAATCTGTAAAAAATATAATATCAATTTCCAATAAATAAACTAAAATATTGCATTTAAATAAAATAAATTTTCTTATAAAATCAAAGTAATTTTCAATGGTTCTATATTGTTTGCTGAAATGTAGTGGTTGGCATAAACTATGATAGCGTTATAATTTGATTAAAATTGTAAGATAAATAACAGAGCTGGAAATGACACTTTGTCTCATTAACTTTATGTCACTTGTCAAAGGCTTTTGACCGTTTCTCTCACAAAATCCCACTTAGCAAAATGTTTAAATATAGTATTCGAAGAGAACCCCACAACCTTTTCATATTTTAGTTAATGAACAGAAAACATAAGCAGTTTGTGTCAATAATATTTCTCCAATAAAGAACATGGGTCCATTTTAGGTCCTACTTTCTTTATATTATATTTAAATGACTAATTTCACGGTAACAATTTAAATTAATTAAAGGAAAACATATCGGATAGCATTCACAAAGTTAATTATATTTTATCGAATAATTTAAAACTAAATTAAGACAAAAATCCAAATTCTATTTTTATATCGAATTAAAAATATAACACAGGTTGCCATGGGTAATTACTTAATAGTTAAACTGTTACATACGGATGATAATTTAAGTCATAAGTTTGCCATTGCGAATTTTGTAATACGTAACTTGACACATTTAGATTCTACAGATGTCATTAAAACTTTTCTCTTTTTCATAGACATACAAATTATGGAATAACTGTTTGGGGTAATTCCTGCTTTGTAGATGGATTATTCAAACTTCAAAAGAAAAAATAAGAATAATAATGTAACCCGTTCATATTGCCGGACCTCGCTCTGCTCGTCCCGTAAATATTCATTCGTTTCATAAAATAAGGCATTTTATAACTGATTTCAAAAATAACTATTATTTTATTAGAAATGGTTACCTTCTTTCGTTATAATAGTGTAAGTTTTTTGACATAAGCCTACTCTTCGAAGAGAAAAATATGTTTTAGTATTTATATGTTGGTAAATATTTATGATTTATTCATTTAATTATTTACGGAAAGTACTGTTGGATAATTTAAAATATTAGGAAGTCAATTAAAATATATTTGGGCTATAGTCTGTGTCAAAATAACTACTAGTTCTATTGTATCTATAAATAAAATTAGGCGTGCATAAAAGTTACTTTTCGCTTAAGAGCGCCAACAATGTCAATATTATGACAGCTTGCAGAAAACATCAACTTTGCAACTTACTTTTCAAGGCGCAATAGCCTACTTTCGATAGTGCGTAGAAAAATACAATTGAAACGCTTTTGAAAGGTTAATATAACGAAAAATTATGTAAATATTAAAAATTTATTAAAAAAAGATTAAAAATTAAAATTTGGAAAAGAAAAAGTCAGGATATGAGAGACTGTGTACAATTAAAGGTACATGTTCGAAAACTGGTTGGAAAAACTAGGATAAACATGTTGTTTATTGCTAAATTTATAAATTAAAAATTTGAAATGTAATTTCATCGACGAACTGAATATTTATGAAATAATTCTTGTGGGATTGCAAACAATTCGCCTTTGACAACATTTCAGGAATTATACATACGTGATGACATACTTCGTCGCATCCCATGCATGTTCAATCGAATTTATGGTGGCCTATTCCTCCTATCGATTCTCACTTGATCAAAGCAATTGGTAACAACGTTCTTCAGAGTGTAAGAGTAGTATCATCCGTAACCATAAAAATGAATTATGCCATTTCTGCTGCATACGTACGAACCATATCACTTCATTTCTTTTTCTTACTCAAATCCTTATATTTTTAAGAATCTCGGGTTTAATGGAACTGTCTTTCGATACTTTTTTTGTCATTTTCTCTATTGCTGGAAGTTTTGCTCCTTCTAACTATTTTTCTCTTTTCAACCCACTATGTTCTTTTCATTCTTATCTAAACAATTCCGTTTCTCATTTCTATTTTATCGATAACTGATTCTTCTTCTAAGTACAGTATTTCTTATTCTTTTTAACCTCCCATCAATTCATAAAAATGGGGAGGTTATTGCATTCACTTCAAAATTCGAATTTGAGATAACACCATATCTTTACGTTTTGGGTCAAGTTTTACTTTTTTACCCTTTCAGGCATCCCTCTGCTCCCCCCGGTAGATTCCCCCCAATCAGACATGGGGTTCAGCCTGCTATGCCTCCTCTTGTGGTTCGCACTATACTCAAGCATCTAATATTTCCATCTGGAAAAACCATAGCTTGTTTCTCTAAGGTAAAATATATTTTTATCCTTGGATAAACGCTTAGCTGCGAGATCCAACGCCCTCATCTGTTATGGACCTTACTTTAAGCCAGAAATGTCCTATAAATTAAGAGCATCTCTATTCTCTTTCCAGACGTTTATTCTCGTAATCTTAACTTTCTATTCTAGGATGTAATTCAAGCTACTATGCCAATGTTTACTAATTAAATGACGATGCTTTTACGTATATGTCCTCTTTTAACAATTTCTGCCTAACCACTGCCTCCACTGTTAAATCGTGAAGGGTTCCCTCCTAGATTTTCCATCAACTTTTAGGTGCAGGGAAAATCATTAAAAGAGCCGTCAAGGTCACTATGGAAACCGTTCACATGACCCCAATCGTACCAATTACTGCATTTAGCTTAATTTATGTTGTAACAAGTGTAAATTAAAAATTAAAAAAAAACCGACTTCAAAAACGTGCAGATGCCATCACCACATCTTAACCAAATTTATATGGGATCACCCCTGAGGTACCCCCTTACTAACAAAAAAAGAATCATATACATCGGACAAAGTGGTAAAGCATTATCGCTAAACATACAGTTTGAGGATTTTCTCATGGACCCAATTTTTAAATTTTGACCAAATTTATATGGGACCACCTCTGAAGTAGCTCCTTTCTAACAAAAAAAGAATTATTGAAATCGGACACCGTGTTAAAGAATTATCGCTGAACATACATTAAAAAAAAAATTGATAACCTCCTCCTTTTTTGAAGTCGGTTAAAAATAGCTTTGCTTGATAAAGGTCACTTGTCGATTTATCTGCAAACCACATATAATACCATCTACTCATATTGTTTACTCTTCTATTGGCATTCGAATTCCATATTCTGTTGGTTTTTAGTCTTAGGGAACACACTTGTGCAAAACGTCCTAATGGAGAGATGTCTTTCATTCCTATAATAGACAATGTGCTGTTATACTCAGATCTGCGATTGTCTCTATACTGTAGTGGAGTATACTGTACTCTCCCTAGTTATTGAATAAGCTGACCTGTTGGTGAGGTGAGTTTCAATCAATTACAAGCATCAACGAAGGTTTATTTTGTTGTCACTAAAAAACCACAGTTCTGGCATTGACAACGTATATATCAACCATTCAAGGATAACATTTCTTTTTGAGTAATTTTCATTGAAAAAAGAACAACCTTTGCTTGCGTCATCAATCATAAATATTTCAACAAGAACATTTTATAATTAAGAAAAGGTGAAATGTTTTGTAGCGTTTATCGATCTCAACTATTTTTAGCGCTTAGATTTATCACAAGGTATTCGACCTGGGTCAGTAATGTGTTGTTATTGTTTTTCGCCCCATTTTCTAGAACGCAATTTATGAAAGTGATCTGCGCATTAAGCAAGTTTATTCATTCATAATATGGCATACTAGAGGAATCATACATTCGTGAGTTTTGGCATTAAAAGGTTATAAGGGGGTGTGGAAAATTAGTTATTAAAATATTCAGAAATTTTGTA
The DNA here is from genome assembly GCA_927349885.1 of Psylliodes chrysocephalus. Lineage (NCBI taxonomy): Eukaryota > Metazoa > Arthropoda > Insecta > Coleoptera > Chrysomelidae > Psylliodes > Psylliodes chrysocephalus. The sequence goes on along the minus strand of OV651818.1, from coordinate 49,630,224 downwards.
CAGCAAAAGACATCCAAGGATAAGTAAACTTAAACATGAAACGTAATGCCACATGGATTTAATTAATATGAATATAAACTGTTATTTTTGTTGACTTGGGCATTTAAGCAAGTCTATGTGTATCTGTAAGGTGGGGAGGGTGGGCACCTTGGTATCACTAGGACGATTGTGCATTCTCGTCAACCAGCCTACCTATATATTAACTACTTTATTTCCATATAACAGTATATCTACATTTCTGTCGTATTTTCATAAAACCTAGTAACTTCAGTTACTACTTTTGTTTAAATTTTCTGATACTTCTTTTTGCAGCTAATTAAAACACATAAATTGGCCTACCCGTTCCCGATATTTTAATTATCTAATAATTTATTTTACAATAGTAAAAGTTACCTACTCTTTTTCATGACTAAAAATATTTTGTACTTGGCACGTTATTTAAATCGTAAGTAAATTTAAAATTTTAATAATAGAACGTAGTTGTTCGATTTGTCTTATACATAATTATAGATAGACTAATCCAACAGCGCATCTAGGGATGCCAGCTAGCAGAGTACGTTTCCCGTCAGTCAGTCGATGGCCATTCACAAACAAAAACGATAGCACCTCGATACCAAAGACCGTTGTATTATACTTGGTATAGGGTATTAATACACTGCGACCTAAAAAATCTATCGTGTCCCCTTCTGTCGCTAACAATCTTGTCTTCTCAAAGAAGTGTAGGATTTGGAGTGGCTCCAAGTTAGGTAGGTCGCCCTCTTCTATTTGATATGCTTCTAAGTATAGTACCCTTGGATTCTGGAGTGGTACACATTAAGTCAGAATGTGAGGTTCCGTCCTCCTCACAGAATCTACACTCACTATCTTCTACTTTCAGTTTACTAATGTGTCCTCTAAGTCGACAATGATCAGAAAGGATCACTTACAATGCGGAGCCTGTTCTTGCTCAGACAGATATAGGCTTCCGATCTTTTCTGTTTATATTCACCAGAAGTATCTTAGCCTGTCTTCGCTCCGATTATCGGTTCATCTACTGCCCAGTTCTTTTTCAATCTCTCCTAATATTGTGTTACTGCTGAAACTGCAGAACGGCTCAGGTTCCAGAAAGGGTGTTTGAGCCCCTTTCATTTTTAGATTATTTGCAAGCTCGTTACCTTTTACCCCATTATGTCCCGGGACCCAAGTGAGAAGTGTATTTTCCTCGCCTAACTCATTCAGTTTTTTTAAACATCTCCAGACCATTTTTAAACTGATTACGTAAGATCTTAACACTTTGATGACTGCTTGGTTATCGGGCATAATGATATTTTGTCTGCGATAGTTTCTCTCGATGTTGAACAAGATACACTTCTCAATGGCGTAAATTTTCGCCTGGTATTACTTGGGTGTTTATCCAGTTTCTTCTGTGGTTTTTTAATCGTTCATAAAATACTAAATTGCATGCATTTCGGTTGCAAACACAATAGTTTCTGGACTTAATTCTTTCTTACAGCCCAGTTTTGTGGTTTTGAAGTTTTTCATAAGACTGTACTTCTTTCTCATTTCGTCCTGGGTCATATCTCAAGTATCTTGGAGCTAATAAACTTCCGTCTGATTACTCCCTTGCTGATCATTCTATATATTGTTTTTTCTACCAAGTTCTCTAACATTAAATTTAGAGGGTTGAGGTTTCAGATCACCTTTAGGTTCTCATTACACCGGTGGTGCACACACAGGCTAGTCTTTGTACTTTTGAGTTATTAACTCTCGTAGTAGCTAACCTAGGTTTATTAGTTCGGGCTACAGTCCCGAAAATGATGACTTACTATTGCTGAGTACATTCACCGCAGAGTGTCCATCCTTTACCCACAATGTTCCTGCATACCATTAATGCTTCTTTGGTTTTGAAGCACTGAACCTGAGTAAATTCGTAGTCTTTCTAGGGTGATTAGTGCTTGTCTGCTGTCTATATAGATGAGTACGTTTTTTCTGGTAATTTTACGTTTGGGTTTAAGGATCCCTATTCTAAAACCGACGGTATAGATATGAATCGTACATTCTCGGCACTCTTATATTTTTAATTATAACTTTGTAGGGATTATGAAAGATATATTTCGGTGAGATGGGGTCCATGTTCGTTTAAATCTATGGAAGCGTCTTATGATGAGAGTGTAAGGCTAAGTGACAAAAAAACTAGTTTTATTTTGCCATTTGTACAAAAAAAACTAATGTTAATGTCCATTAGCAACTTTAGCTATCATGGTTTAAGATGTCACCTTCTTTGCAAACTCTAGTTTCTTTAAACCATTTTGAAAAGAGCAAATATATGTCTCAAATTCTTGGGTATAAGATCATAAAATCGGAAAAATTATTGAACATACAATACAATAACCGTAAGAGAGAATATTTCCAAATTATCGTATTTCTGAAGAAAAATTTCGGAATATTTGAAATATAGGTTTTATAATGCCTTAAATCGAGTGGTCTAAAACAGATGCAGATGCACGAAATGAATATTTAAGTAGTAGCTTTGTTATTTTAGAATGACTTACAAGCATCGCATCCTAATTTGTCAGTAGTGGGGTAAAGTTTGCGCACTTCTGACACACCTTCAAACGATCTTACTGGCTACTATTAAAGCTCAGTAGCGTATACTACTTTCGGTTAAAATAAATTTTCTAGGATTTTTAAAACGATTATGGTCAGATTAATCACAAAATTTGAAGAAAATTACCTAAAATTTTAATCCTTAATAACGGTCAAATCGAGTCCGCCCTCGTTTCTAAGAATGGCTATTATTTGATGGTATTATAGGAAATACCAGCTTACCTACACAATGGATCAAACGCAATTATGTAAATAGGTTTTTAAGTACTACAGAATTTGTTAAAATTTATTTGTTATCTATGAGCTAAAATGTATTCTGTTAAAAAAAATTTAATGGGCGAAAAAAAATGGTGATTTTGCACTTGATATCTTTAATATTTTACCAAAATGTGAGGGTGAAGTAGAAGTGGTGAAAGTCAACAAATACTGAATTTATACTAACCTCTATTCCATGTTGCTATAACTACTATCAAACAAAATAAACAAATTAACAGAGTTCTAAAAAATCTTCATCAAAATCATCACTATCACTAGAACTATCACTGCTGTCTTCATTAACATTAATAATAACTGTAGGAATTACAACGTCATCCATTATAATTTCGCGATCTAAATATTTATCTTCGACAGCTATTACATGTGCCCATCTTTTTTCCAGTCTTCTTGGGTTACTAATTTAAATTCAATTTCAGCTAACATTTATACATGTGCTAATTTAAAATGATTATTCTTTATAGCTACATTAGTTTTTACTACAGCCCAGATCAGTTCTATTGGATTTAACTCTGGGTGGTATGGTGGTAATCTAAAAACTGTATGACCTTGTTCCACATACTTTGATTACTATACGGTGAAAGAGAGAGGTCCGACACGCCCAACATAGGGCGCGGCCATTTTGATGCCTTTGCCACAGTGTATAGCTAAAGAATCAGTTCGCTCACTCTGCGTCGGCACTTTTGATCTCAATGTTCCAGTTTATACACTGCGCAACTCGGATAATGCAATATATGATAACCGCCTATATTCAAACAGCAGTCTTCTGCGCTTCCTGAATTTGTATCCCTGGAGTGGATGTTATTTTGGAATATTCAACTGGTCCGAGTGAGCTAACTGATTCTTTAGCAATAAACTGTGCCTTTACTACTAGGTTAGGCAACACATATATTTCCTAAGTGTTAAACTGGTAGTCTATACATCCTGGTATTTAGACAATGAAAAGAGAACAACAAAGCACTAAAAATTAACATACAATCACCAATTAATTAAAAATAATCGTGTAAATCACGTCTAAAACACAAAAAGATATATAAATCCTCAAAACTTGTTCGTTGAGGTTAATGTAAACACTGACAACAGCAAGCAAAATATTAAAAATATTGCGCCAAGATGTAGGCAACACGAAATAAGGCATCAAAATGGCGGAGTTTTCTATCTCATTTTAAAAGGCACTCAGAAAGCTGCACAGTGCGATCATTCTCCGTATAGTAAGAGAAAATCAAAGTATGTGCCTTGTTCGGAGAATAATCTATCAAATTTGTATTGCTTGAATCTATTTTTATGCTGTTTGATTAATGTGTACACTGTAGAGCTGTGGTCGTAATAAGGAAGGTTGAAATTCAATATTGTTGGACGTCAACCAGTTTATCATCTCAGCTTTTCTTGAATTTGAATTCTGAGCAGGATTTTCTATAACATTGTGATACGGTGCATTATCCACAACTACAATAGCGTTTGGTGGTAAATTTGGTATTAACAGTTCTCTTAGCTACTTTTCATAATTTTCTTGATTCATATCATTATGATAATCACCAGATTTGACCCCAGACACAAACATTAATAAACTGTTAGGAATAAAGCCCATGTTAGCACCAGCATAAACTATAATAAGTCTCTTTCCTTTCGAAATGGTGGAAAACAAACCTTTTGCATTGTCATCACCCCAATTATGTGATGATGCATGGCTACTATGTATATAAGTTTCATCATTATATACAATGGGACGGTTTTGAGAACGAAAATATCTCATTTTTTTAATATAATCTATTCATTTTTCCCTGATGTCAAGCCGTTCTATTATAACCTGTCTTGTTTCGCGTTTTTCGCCACTTGAACCCAATTTTTTTTAAATAGTTCTTAATGATGTGTAGCTCCCTTTCAACTCAATTTCCTTTTTTAATTTTTCACTAAGAGTTTTGACTGTTACGCGCATACTTCTGTTTCGTGAAATCTATGAACTATATCTCTGATTGTTCCAATATTGTAGGATGTAATATATGTTACACTTGATGTTCTTTTGCGCTTTTTTGGACTTTTAAACAATTGTTTAGGTATGGTCGACGTAGACTTTTCTCCTTTTGATATCTCACCTTCTATAATTATTCGTTCAATTGTTTTTACCGAGTATCCTGTAGCTTCAGCACCTTGTTCTTTAATTTCAGTGACAGTTTTGGGATCATCGTTCACAACACATTGTCTATAAGTTTCACTATCATCGTTGTTTTTTTTTTTTTCAAAACTATTTGTTGCCGAGGAACATTTTTTTTTTTTTTATAAAATATTCGAATAGATGAAATATTATTTCCTTTGCTTGACTACCTAAATGTTTCGGCATTTTAACACAAGTAAGTCACTACTCAAAAAAAAAAACACTACAAACAAATAAAAATAAAATATAACTTAAAATCTGCATGCTACACAAACACAAATTCAAGAAAATATTATCATCTACTGATCACCCCCGACAACACGGCTATTCGCTCCGTGCGCGACAGCAGCGCCAATTCGTTTTGATACTAATGGACTATTTCTGCATACACTGACAAATGCAACTTTTAATAGAATTCGTAATTAAAAAGTATATATGGTAGTTTTAATAAAAGTATATGGATTTGTAAAACAAGTAAAACATTAATTTATTATTATTATATATTTTTATCGCTTAAATTAAAGAAAATTATATATAATCGATAAAAATGAATAATAAAATATAGGCAGGCAACAGTATTTACTGGAAATTGTATGAGAAGTTGCCTAAGTCTAATAAGTTTTCATTGAAGAATTACTCTAATCTGTCAAAATAAAAAAAATCCATTTAATAATAGCGTGAAGTTAAAATGTATAAAAAAAGGATCATTACTTATATTTTCATTTTTGTTCGAAAGGAAACATAGAATGAATGATTAAAACTGATTTCCCATCAGTAAGTTACAAAATTGCGGGTCCAACCACATATAATAATCAAAGGCAGAAATCTTGAAATCTAGTCCTTGCTGAATGAACATTTAAGAATAAGGGATATTAAAGAACATGGTAAAATGATAATTTATTGTTGATTTAAAACCTTTCAAGTTTCTGATGTCTACTATTTGCAGCATTACGGTTATTATTACAAAAATAAAGGTAATTTTTCTTCTTATTGTATATCTATCCATTTATTTCTTTGATTTAATTTCCACTTTGCTACTGAAATTTTTTATATAAGTTTCACTGTTTTTTTTTGCTAGTATTTGTTCAATTTTCAACACAGCAACTCCGGTTGCTTAATGTATTGTTTTTACCTACTTTTTTTTGAAAAAAAGTAAAATGTATACGTGTATTTGATATGCCAAAATTTCAAAATATCCCCCTAAAATGCACAAATTATCCGCAGCTAGCGCTAGTATCGCTTTTGCTTCCCTTTCCATGACTTCGCACGGAGCGAATTGTATGCATCTCTCTTTAACAGTCACAGTAGGCGTTGACAATTGAAATTCGAGATTAACGCGCATCTCCTCTTCAGACAAATTAGGTTGCGATGCCTGTATACATACAATGTAAAAAATAGCTATATCTCATGAGTTAAAGATAACATCAAAAAATGCCTTAACTGTTTTTAGGATACCCTATCACCTTGAAGTTTTAAGAAGAGTCAGGAACTTATTTTATATTATAGGTTATTTAAAATAACATCGTTTTTTTTTTAATTTGGTGTCATCGGCGTCGACTACTACGGCCATTAGCATCGTGTCCTGTGTAGGCTGTGTTACTGTTTCCCGGCGCCACTTTAGGAACAGCACTGTTAATTAGAACCCAACAGTGAATGGTCGAGTGGAGAATCCTACCAAGGTATCAGAATTAATTTTAAATAATTAAATTAAATGAAAAAATCCCGGCCAACGGTGGGATTCGATCCTGAGACCTTCCGATCTCAAAGTCATGACTCTAACCACTGAGCCAACCCACCCCCTAACATCGGTTTTTAATATTTATTTTTTCGTAAGTTGAGTTGAAAGCTGGTGCTAATAACTAAGAACGTAAATGTCCACGACGCATCGCCAATTTTAATAGGATGACCAATTCTACAGTGGTAAAGTTAACTACTAGATTATCATAACGTGTATCTATTATATTTTCAACTGGTCAATTTATTTACAGATATTCCCTTTAATGCGTTGTAAAATCTATATTTCGATTAGGATGAAACAAAACTAAGGACTAATAATTTCATTGAAAATTTCAATAGTTTCAAATTATGTTCACAAAATTTTAGTCCACTGAGTTTGACAATTTTTGATTGTAAATTAAATACAAAACTTTCTTCATTTACCAACAAATCCAGCGTTTAATTATTTATCAAAGTTAGCGCAACTTTCATTTCAAGATCACAATACATTAAGGCTTTCAGTAGTTGCAGCTGAATAGATAAATTTTACATTCTTTAGAGAGAAGTATGTATGTGGCAGAAGCACAAATATTTTATCTACTTTATAATCTCTTTGATAAATTCTAGTTGCAATCAAATACAACACCTATGACGTTGTGAACGTAACTAGTAGTAGTACACCAAAAATCACTTAACTCAAATGATTTCGTATTTGTCTATTCCATTTTATGTTAATGAGTTCAAGAAATCCCATCCTGATATTTTAGTGCCTTAGATGAATTCCCTAACTGCCCTGCAATTTCCGGTAGATTAAAACACACAGTGAATAGTTTATTAGATTAATATGCATTGTGTAAAAATTTCGCTTCATGTAGAAACTACATTAAGGTATGTAGAGTCGATCAATACCACTTTAGTTGATTAACTAGATAAAGCTTTTTATCTAAAGAGGTATATTAAAAAAGTTTTTTGCATTCTTAATAGAAAATGTCGCAACAGAATCTGCTAAATGGCCCAACAGCTGAATATAACGCACCGTCAAAGGATGAAGTCAAAGATATGGTAAGAATAGTAGATGAGTTAAAAAATTAGTAGTAATTAAAGCAAATAAAAGTAATATTTAAAATACTACTACCAATGGTTTCATAAGTAACTGACAATTACTATCTATAGTATTTCACTAGCGTCTTTCCGGCCCTTGAACCTGGCTTCCGACTTTTAACGAACGTGTTTTCGTCGTATGCATTTAATAAATAAATATACAACAAGAAGACTAAGTAGCGGCCAGACAATTTTAACCCATACCTGGCTACGCCGACTGGCATAAACTCCAACGGCCTGGACACAGCTCAAAATGAAATAAAAAGTCTTTTTTACAAACAGTACATTGTTTGCCATTTTTTCGAAAACAAATGTTTTCACTTCGGGAGCCAAGTTGACCTGCCGGCCAGACGCTAGTAGTATTTCTACTCTAATAATTGGTGAGAAAAAAAACAGAATTAAAAAAAGAATAAAAAAACAGAAAAATATAATACTAAAAGTAAATGAGATAAACGAGAGATGAGCGATAATGTTTAACAACTGTTATAAATTATTTATTTGTTTAACGTATTATTTAAGCGTTGGATACAAATAAAAACCTAGCATTTGCTAGATATTACCATTTAAAAATGTTACCAGTACAGTTATATACAGGGTGCGGCAGAAATAACTCGCACATTTCAAAGGGGAATTGAAAAAAAAAATGGTGCAAGGTATCACCAAAAACTTTTTATTTACAAATGTAAATATAAAAAAAAGATTTTTACTTTAAGTTTTAAAAATGATATCGTCCAAATGGTGGCTTTGATGTGCGATACACATTTGGAGCCGTTTTTGGGAGTTCTCCATCATTCTCACGCATGTCTTGAAATTACCACCTTTAGTTGATCCAAGGTCCGAGGATGATGGTTGAAAACCTTGATCTTGAGGTATCCATTCAAAAAAATCATTGGGACTTAAATCAGGCGAGCTTAATAGCCACGAAACTGTCTCAAGTAAAGAGATCACTCGACCCGGGAAAATCTACTGCAAATTTTTAGCAGACGACCTTCTGTATGAGCCTTAGCTTCATCCTTCTGGAACCAGAAGTCCTCCAGGTTGTGTTCTTCCCCTTTTTTTTTAATTTTTGGGCGCAGAAAATTCTCCAACATTGTGCAGTATCGATTGAAATTTACAGTAACAGTGACTCCACCCTCATAAAAAAAGTAAGACCAAATAACGTCTATTATAGACGACACAGCACACCAAACGGTTACTTTTGGGCTGTGAAGAGGTCGTTGGTGGAGTTATCGGGTGTTTTCCGTAGTTCAGTGCCGAAAATTTAGTTTGTTCATTGTGCCATAAAGGGGAAATGGGCTTCATCGCTACTCCCATGAATGCCAGTTGGAGGCACAGTTACGGGGTACCCATTACAGCAATCCATACGTCTTCCTCAATCTGCTGAAGACAATCTCTGACCAAGACTAATCTTATATGGGAGTAAATGAAGATCATAGTATGCAAAATTTCCCTCACCGTTTTATCCGAAATTCGAAGAGCTAAGGCATGGTTCCGTGCTGAAAATGTTGGAGAAAAAAAAGCCTGAATTTTATAATTACTTTATTTTACTGCATGTATATCCAATTTGTATTAAAAAAATTACAAAAATAGCTTAAATCTTATTTACTGATTTCTTCATCTCTGTATTTAGCACATTATTATAATATTAAAATATAGGATCATTAATATTTGGCAATTTGATGTATTTTAAACTGCTATTTTTTATTTTGCCACCTCGTAATTTTGCCGCCGTCGCCGCCATTTTGTAATAAATTGTGAAAAAAAGAAGTTGCTTTTACAAAAATTACTCCAGTACTTATTGATATAAGTTATTTCATTGCAGGAAAGGCAAATGTTGGGAAAACCAATCGATTAATTATTTTTTTTGCATCATTGTTATCACGGTTAATCCGGGAACTTCTCAATTCAACATGCTGTAAGTACGCTCTCCTGGACTTCTCGCCCACTAATTAGTCCACCTACGGTTTTCATCGTTCGCATTAATGATTTCTGAATAACCATGTCTGACCATGTGCCACACCAAAATTTGTCAGAACGTTTGATTGTGAAGCGCCCTCCATCTGTAAAAGACCTGTATTCTGTAGGATTTACTTTTCTTTTAAACTATAGATATCCTGTAAATATAAATGGCCACATTTAGCGTACAAAAAATGACCACTTGCATGAAAATAGGGCAACATTTGCTGGATACTATTAAGATGAAGGTCCCAGTTTCCGCTGCGAAAGTAAGAAACCCATAATTTAGCAGTTGGACCACGTTACTAGATGATTTTCAAATTTTAAAGCTAAGTCTTTGACGCATTCTTCTTGGTCTGCTCTAAGTATTACCGACTTGTCGAAATCGCATAAAACTGCTTCTAGTTTTGTGTGTTGGTCTGCTGATAAATCAATTTCCTCCATCATCAATTTTGCGAGATGGACATATGTGCTCTGGACGGATGAGAGTATGCATGACCTGCATTGGGATTCTCATCTTTCAATTCGGCACGTGTTGAGACAACTATCTTCGTTCCATAGAATGCGATTCTTATGTAATGTCTCTCTCTATTTAATTCGTTACATGTTAAGTTCGCACATAAGAATCCCTGTCCAGATAACATCTTTTCAAATGAGTTTGGTGCAAAAGTTGTACTTAGAAGCTCGGTTAATCCACTACCATTCATAATGTACCCTTTGGCTCCCATAAACGACATCAATAAATGAAAGCCACCTATTCGTATAACGACATTTTTCAATTTTGCTTCCATGCCACAGACAATTTATTTTGCTTTAAAATACAATGGCTGATCAAAAGTGATGAAACATGTTTGCTGATTTAATGAGTTTTCTCAGAGGCTAATACTAAAACAATAAAAATAGTGTCGGAGTTAGTCGGTGGTGCATTTATGAAAGGCAAACAAGCTATAAAAGATTTCTGATATGAATGGTTTACTGTCACTGCTTCCATAAATCCATTCCATTCAGGTATATTGGGTAAATCAGCCCATTTATCGTAGAGCCACAGCAGATCTGAAGTTGACGACATTATTGTATTTGCGATTGAAGAAATAGTACGGAGATCTAAAATAGGAATTCCTTGTAGACTGGAAAAGTTTACCTTCTCATGGCTTCGTAGTGCAATGCTACCAGAATTTTCGATGTACAGAGCTGACGGCATTTTTGTGATCAGGAGCAATTGCACTTGGGGGCGTTATACAATGGATGCCTCTCATGGCATGAAAAGTGTTTCTGTCATCCAGGGTTTGAGTATTAAAGTCCGCATTGTCGAAAACGAACTGTGAAAAAGCACTTCCGTCAATACCCAAAGGAGGGCGCACCAAAACCGAAATTTCAAAAATTGTTGCTTCCGTGTACGAGGAACAAAATCCTAGGGAATTTACCGTGTCAATCAGCTTACGAGATCCGTATCCAACTTTTAGATTCGAGCGGTAGGCTCAATGAATAAAATTCGTATTGCTTTGCACACTGCGAACTTGCTCAATTTTGTAATTCTCGTACACGAAAACGGTTTTATGAAAAAAATGATAACGACCAATTTGGTAGAGAAAATTATGTTGTTTAATTTACTACATAACCATTTTTACTGCAAAAGCAACGAGTATCAAGATATCTTGAAAAATCTCTTTTTTTTACAATTTATTGCAATATGGCGGCGACAGCCGCAAAGATACGAGGTAAATTTACGTAGTTACTGGACTATTAGGTGTTTTAGAGTAATAAACTACCCAGAAAAAACCTATGAAACGAGAACATAATCGTAAAAAAATTTCGAATACTTTTCCAGTTTTAACAATAATTTTCTTGGGTGCTATAGCGGACTTATGTTCGTTGAATGGCAGTATCTTCTATAACAGACATACGATACTCATAATATTACATAATTTTCAGTCAAGTGATACTAACATTAAAATTTTAAAATATGGTAAATATTTACGATATGCCGTAACTCTAGTAAACCGTGACTCGTCCTTTAAAATTATTTAAATTTTTGTGGCAATTTTTATGAAATAGTAATTTGTCAGAAACAAATATTAAATATTCAAAAAACAAAATTTGGTTGTAATGCGTAGAAATTTCAAAAATTATATCTACCCGTCTGTGTTTATGGAGCATCCTGTATAGTCGAATTTATTTTATAAAAGTAGCTTCTTTTAAATCTTCTAGTTTAGCTGATATGCTCCGAACGAAAATAATTAATTGTCCCATCCCTTATACCATCAATTTTGTTCTCTTTTTTTCAATGTATTACGTCGTACAGCTCAAAATAGAAAAACTATTAAATTTGAATTGAATATCGACGTGTCTGAGGATTCTTATTAAATATTTATATGTCCCGGAATAAACAATTTGAGAATGAACCTCATTAGACCCGCGCCTAGTAAAACTTTAATTCTTAACCTAATTAAAATGTACTTTTCTTTAACATTTGCCCAACTTCTAAACGTTCTAAACTGATCGAAAATAAACAATCCTTTTTTGATTTCGTGTTAGTAGTGCGTAAACTACCCCAATTCAACTTAAATCAATACTCACCCTGTCCTATTTTTTGTTTGTAATAAATTTGCATAATATTTGAAACTCTTGAAGAAGTCACCTATACGTTTCTTGTTTGTTTTTCTTAGCATCGGAACTTTTGGAACCTGGCACTGTTACTAAGACGCAGTTCGACCAGGTCTGATTGACATACATATTTTGTATTAAAAGAATGCATTATTTTAATATCGATTAAAAGGGATGTATAAAATAATAATAATAATTATGCATATTGTTTACAAAATTACAAAAATAAAAATTGTATTTAAACTATAGAATAGTATATTGCTACACAACAAGTATGGAAACGTACAAGTATGAAAACTTAAGGAGTTTATTCAATTCACTTACCAACGAGTTATTTTAGTTACGTCTCCAACATTTTTAATAGATATGAATTTTTAATTTTATTTATTGTCGTTAATTGACGTCGATTTCTTTTTCTTTTTGATCTTCGTCACTCACGTAAGGGTTCCTTTCTGTTACAGGGAGGCGAAATGGACTGTATATTTGTAGAACTTGTAGCATGTATAATTTTATTGATGAACTGCTTTCGAATTATTATTATTATTCTTCACTGACAGGAGCTGAGAACCGAAGTCCTATAAAGCTCATATTATTCAAAAAAAATTAGTTAAAAATAAACGTTTTTTTTTTTCTATAAACTATAACTAAAATTGATATTAAAAAAAATAAAAGTATAAAGACAATAAATTACGTTAAGTTACATACTAAGGAATTAAATTTGTTTTTAAACGAGTTAACTGAAGATGCGCACATAAGTTATCAGGTAAATTGTTCCATATAGAGAAAACTCGGTTTGAAAGAAAATTTTGCCTAATTCTAGAGTTAAAATTTTCCTTTTTTAATTTGAACATGTGCCCACGTAGGCGCACGTCATTATTTAATACAAATAAATACGAAAGATCGACACTGAACATATGCCTAATTGCGCGAAAAGAAACGATTAAATCACCACGCAGTCGACGCTCACTAAAAAGAATCAGATTAGCGGTAGACAGACGCTGTTTATACGGTGGCCTTCTTATACCATACGGAAGCCTTGTTGCAAGTCGCTGCACATTTCTCAATCTCTTTTGATCCGAGATTAATACAGGACCACAGTACTTCAGGCGAGGACGAATATATGTTGTGTATATTTTCAAAAATGTTGAGGGAGAAACATTGCCAAGAGTCTTTTTTAATAAGAATAGTTAAGAGTTTGATTGTTTGCTTACTGATAATATATGCTCTTTAGTAATGATAACGCCGAAATCATTTTTGGACGATACTGTCTTTAAGGCATTAATATTATACACTAATTTAGGATTGTTTTTACCGATATGAAGAACAACACATTTATCAACGTTTAGCGGTAATAACCAGTTTGAACTCCACTTTGATACCGAACAGATTGAAGAGACTGATAGTCCGCAATCGGAATAGCGTGAATTTTTGTATCGTCTGCGTAGAAGGAGCAACAGCTTTTTATGTGAACAGAAATATCGGCAGTATATAATAGAAAAAGTAGGGGACCAAGGACTGATCTTTGATGCAGTCCACTGACAACGGTTTTGGTTTAAGAGAAACTATTACCAACTCTCACGCGAAATTGTCTGGAGGTTAAGAAGTCCGTTACCCAAGCTATTAAGTTGCCTCGGATTCCTAGATGTTCAATCTTTTTGAGAAGTCGGTGCTTTGGAACTCTATCAAAGGCTTTAGAACAATCCAAGCATATAACATCTGTAGGAAGACCAGCATCTAAGGCTTTTGTCCAGTCATTGGCAGACTGCAGGAGATTAGTTTGATAAATCCATGTTGTTGGGTGGGAAGTACACGTTCGTTTACAAGAAAGTCAGTTACTTTATCACATATTATAGAACATTTTTTCCATAGGTGTTTCTTATGTTTTACCATAAACAGCAGTTGATTATTTATCCAGGGTTTCAGATTTGTTCTTCTGTTTATTTTGCTTTTAGTATGAGATTTTACACAATCATTAACTGTAATATTAATCCAGTCTAGTTGGTCTAGATAGGAAAAAACTTCTGCAAAGTTTGTGACTGAGAAGATAGTGCGATTGGATGTGCAAGAAGAGAATGATTGAAATTGTAAACGACTGCATGATGTTGAAATTAAAATAATTACTTCTGCTAACTTGTTTATTTTAACACTATAAAGTTTGCATTGGATCACATAACAATTTTACATAATTTTTATAAGTATTTAAAATTTGATAACGAACATGTAGGTTTGAAACTAGGGTTGCCACCTGTCCTTTTTTGAAGCAAAATGTCCTTGTGACTTTTTAAAGCTTAAAATGTCCTTTTCTACGGCAAATTTCTTTTTTTAAAGCACATATCTTTGGAAGGGACATGGTTTGTACAAAAATATATAAGCTGAGGACCTTTTTTTTAAGTTCAATAGAAGGATGAGGATTTTTTGTATACCAGAGCCCCTGTCAGTATCGTAGTCCTTTATTCACTTTTTAAAAAGGTAGCAACCCTATTTAAAACATTTCTTTTATTTGTTTCAAATAGAAACGACGTGTACGTAAAAGTATAGAACAAAAGGTGTTGCTCTGGTGGAGGTTGAAATAAGTTTCCTGGATCGTGTGAAAATGTTAACATTTTTGTGCTACTGTTGTGATTGGTCTAGGGAACGGATTATATGTTTGGACACTGTCTTTGTGCCGAGAGAGTTTACCAGATTAGTGATCACAGAGATAGAGTGAATGTTGTAACCATTAAACAAATATATATTTTAATTATACCCATACTAGAGCGACTGAGATAGATTTACGAGTATGAGAGAGTTGGTACTTATATTTTAAATTACTCAAAATTTTCCATAAGTGAGAAAACTATATTCTGCGCGCGAAAATAATATTAAATATGGAGCAGGTGTGCAAAGTAGTTTTTTCTTGGAACTCGGAATCCGTTAAACTGCATTCTTGGTCTGCCAGAGTTGGTTTTAATTTGTGTGAGATTTTTAAATTTGGTAACGCAATGTACACATTGAATAATAAAATATATTGTTGTTCTTATGTTTACTATACATTATTTATACGGAGTGGATCATAAAGAGAGTAATTTTGAAGTATATCTGTTAAAAAATGCTTGACATTTTTGAGCCTTAATAAAATATTGTTCATTACAAATAAATTTCAGGATTTTTCAATCATTTTATTTTTATTAAAAATGGTAATATTGATAACATAACCCAAACTTGTTTAACTCTTTGTATCTACACTATATGTACAGTCGGCGCAACCCAAATGTGAAAGTGTTTTGTAAAATCTATTTAAATCTACATTAAAAGTACGATAAAAAATTAAGAAATAGAAAATCAAACATTATAGCAAAATCAAATCAAATTAACAATTTTTGAACATATAAAACTACAAAAATTATTTATTACAAGAGAAAATCAAAGGCTATAGCAAAATTGGACAAAAATTGGTCTTTGAATGAAGTGGGCACTAAATTAAATGTCAGTAAAAGTTGCATATTTTGCACTAAGAAACGCTCGCAAAAACAACAAATATTGGGAAAACCTATACATTTTCAATGGAATTCAATTCAGGACTTTTACTGAACATGGCATTACTATTCGAGCCGTAAGAACTGGAAAATTATCCTGTAATAAAAATCTATTATTATAAACATTTACGAGTATACCTGCTGATAGATTAAATTGTCAGGAAACACTTCTTTTACTGATGGTAACATCACATTGTCTAAAATGTTTATATAATGCCCGGCTGTTAATCTCCCATCAATTTGTCAGTACATTCCAGGACCGTTAACGCTTATCCACGCCCAAATATTGACGGAAAAGCGCCCAGTATTAGTAGTACCTAATGTATAAGTCTCTTCAAATCTAGGACTATAAACTCATAGCCTTTCTTTGTTAGAAGATTGGAACGTTTTTTCATAGGAGAATACCACGTTAGTCCCCATAAATTAAAATTATATTTGCAAACTGAACTCTCTTGCGCCTATTTTCTGCAGTTAAAAAAATATTACCGGCACCAGCGCACTTTTTTAAGCCAGCTTGTTTTAAACGCATTTGAGCTGTTCTAAGATCCTGGAAATAATGTTTTTTCTCGTGCTTTCACAGCGTTTTCAAAATAATTTTGACGGATATATTCTACGAGAGCCGTGTCTCCGTCTTCCCAACACCTTGTCCGAAACACATATACAAATGTTACAATTTAATACCAATATGGCAAAAGTTGTATTAATCATGTGATATCTTATTCTTCTCATCTCACCTATCTGGTTCAAATTGTAAATTTGTTTCTGAGGTTACGCTGGAAAAATTAACAAATCCTATACAGACTAATATAATAAGAAATCAAATGAAACCTACTACCAAAGACATAAAATTATAATAAAAATAAATAAGCAATTATGATTTAAATATAATAAAACAGCAAATTTTGGTAAGAAGTATTGAAAAATTGGTTCATTTTAAAAATATTCGCAATAATTTTTCTTCAACTATTATTATAGTTTTGATGCAATATATTTTCTATAATGTAAAAGTTTTTCTTAAAATTCAATACAGATGAAACCCAAAATTTGTTATACATAGTTTCTTTGACGATTTTCCTACAGTTTTCTTTACTTTAGTTTGTTTTCGGCCTTTTCTTCTCATAGTGCGTTTTTTTTAATTTAGTGTCATCCTCATTAGTACAAGATATAAAAACATATTAGACTCTTTTTTTTTCTTCTTTTTATTCTTTTTTTTTTATCATAAACGAAATGGAATGTGATACATTTATAAAAATTTCGTACGTCCACGATGCTGTCGATATATCCACATTACACAATCATCCAGTAAGCAGGTATACTCGTATAGGGTAAAACTTCTAGTTATCTTTCATTCATGTAGACTAGTTTTATAGTGTTGTTTGAATGATTTGAGAAATATATGACGTGTATCATATTTCTAAGAGAGAGCGGAATTGTGCTATTTTATGTTGGACAAAATATCGGCAAAGATATCGAACTAAAATGAATAAATCTAAATAAAATTATTTAATATAGTTCTAGCTTTCTTTGTGGAGAGTTTATTGAATTTATGGTTCAATATGTATGTCTGTTCAATTATGATGTTTCAAAAACAAGATTTTTCATTATTAAAAATCAATTATATATGGATTAATTTGACAACGTTAACACTCCAATTTAAAGGGACGAGATCATGGCGATATTTTTACGACTCATTTAGGTAATCTTTCAGATGACTGTGACAAAAACTTAATAGATAAATACATATGTATTGCGACCCCTCTTTACGAAAGTATATGACTGGATGGGTTGACTTGATTTTTATATTTAACGCTGTTGTTGTGGCCGTCGAAATTTGAAATTAGGTAGCCTTGGTGAGAGTCCCAGGCTCTATACTACAGACCCGAAAATAATTAAAAGGCGTTTATCTACACTTTATTCTTTAACGGGGATCTACGTCAATTCATCGCCCGACATTTCATCGCGCGAAAATTCAGAGCCGACATTTCATCGTAAGACGATTCACCGCTACAACAATTCACCGCCACGACAATTTGTCGCCAGCCATTTTTTAGAATTCATTTTATGGTTTATTTTATTTTTTTATTGTAATCAAAATTTTATTTTATATATTTTTTAGTATAGGTAATAAAAAACAAGTAGGTATATTGAAAAAAATATATTATAAAAAATTGTAGTTGCTAGTTATTACATTTTAAATTGAATTAATATAATATAATAATATTAAATAATTTAGACTTGCATTCGAAAATTATGCGCAATTCCTCGAAGATATTCCATGGTATTACGAGCGTCGTAGGATTCTGTAAGTAGTTTTAAACGACGTGCAGAATCTTTGTAAATTTTTTTTTGAGTAATTTCATTACCTGCCACAATTTGCTCTATTTTCAATTTGTTAAGGCTTTCCTCCTTTTGTAAAGCCTTAATTAGCCTCCAAATGTTGGGATGTGCAATGGAAATAATTGAACTGAAACTGTTATGCCATCCTTCAACTGCATTATTGGTTCTAGCAATTCCCTCTCTGGCTGCATTGTAACAATTCCAAGAAGATATAGGAAATTTTGGTAACCGTCTTCTTCCTCTTCTGTCTAATCTACCAATCCACGTTGTCTTCAAAATAGTTTATTAAATCTGCTAAGTCCTCGTTTTCTGCATAGAATTCACTTTCCAATAATAAATCAAAAGCACTCTCTACATCGTCTTCAGGAACATAAGCAAGTGCAGCCAGAAGTCGCAAATTTGATGAAAACACTTCTTCATCCACATATCGCCTCTGAAATCCGGTATTCTGGATTTGTCTCCATATACACTGAGAAAAATGAAAAAAGCATCCACGAATTTGAGTATTAGGGAATTCACTTCGTACCGCATTCATCGCTGCTTTTTCGAAATCCATTAAAAAAGATGTAGGGTAAAGTTCAGGTTTCAAATTTTTTAATGCTGCATATAAACGTCTATAGCTTTCTTCTCTTTTATTCGGCAGAATTGCATATACTGTTGGAATGGTATTTGAATATTTGACGCCATGGATTGTATATATTTGGGAAAACATATTAGGGGCTGTTGAAAAAGTTCCATCTCCGTACCAGTGTTCACACTCCAACATGTAGTCAAGATTTCTTGCTGTTGTAAACACTAATATTCGATCTTCTGATGGGCCGCTGTCGTACATTAAAAATAACTGACCACTGCTTGTCAGTGTATATTCCTGTGGAATAACTAATTGAAGCAGAGAATTTGGAATCGCAGGAATTCCTTCTGTCTTTTCCTTTTTTCGTTGAATAGTTCTTTTCATTGCACTCACTTGTGGTAATCTGGCTGCAGCCGATGATGATAAACCCTCGGAAACCTTTGCAATGATTTGTTGAGTAGTGGAACCACTTTGTTCAGCTAAAACTTTCATTTTTTTAACAGCTCTTCTTACTTCGGCATCAGAGCACTATCTGACACATGATTATATTCGGTACTCTTCACAATTTCATCGCCTATGGTATGAATGCGACCGGTACATCTCCATTTATGATATAGAGAACATTTCCAAATACCTTTTTCTCCAGAAATTTTTTCTCTAGAATGTGTATGGCCATTGTATAAAAGCATTTTGTGACCTCTTTCGCTGTCAACAAATTGTAACGGCATTTTCAAATTTTACAATGATGTAAACTCGTACAAAGACAAAATAAGAATGATTACAGTTCGTTGGTATTTCTTATTTAAACCTTCTATACATATATTATAAACAGGGCATCTAAAATACTAACTTACACAAACAAGCTATTGAAGATAATCCTTTTTTAGAATTAAATATTGATTGCACTATGAATTTCTCCTTGAAAGGATTAATAAAGGATAATTATAATTCTCTATTATTATTAACTAATGTGGTAACTTACCCGAATTGGCTAATGAAGATAATCCTTTTTAAATAGTAGGTAAAGGACTGTTGAGAACCTGCGACTGCCGCTTATACACTTTAAATTGGCTTATCAATAATACATTATTGATATTTATTATATTTTTCTTAGTAAAAACTACTTGATTAGCAGAAAAAAAGTAAATCATATTTTTGTGTAATTTAGAGTAAGATATTTTGTAATTTTTTGGAAAAAATAATTTTATTTGGTACTTATAAGAAAAATTCAATATAGCACAAAAAAAATTGTTTGTTTTTCAGACATACTGTATAAATCATAGATACAATACGATATTTTTGTGGCGATGAATTGTCGTAGCGATAAACTGTCGTAGCGATGAAAAGTCGTGGCGATGAATTGTCGGCTCTGAAAAGTCGCGCGATAAATTGTCGCGCGACGAATTGACTGGATACCCTTTAACGGTTAATATGGCAGTATTAATACAATGTAGTTGTTAGTGTACTTTCGCTCACATCTCTCTCAGTAACTGGAAGCATTATCACAGATAATGGTAGTTTTTCATTCTTCAGTTTAAAAACATATAGTAATCGATTTTACGTTATTAACCTACGGCAACGTGTGAACCACTAACTGACGTGCTCTTTCACGCTGTGAAATGAGACGTCAAAGTTAGTTTAGTTTCCGCAATGGTTTGTGGGAATCCAATCTTGGTAATAAAATTTAATTTTAGGGTTTTAATGTCAATACTCGTTACATCAAAAACACGAATTGCGTTTCAACGATTCGCGAAGCCCAAAAAGTTTCTAGAAGGTGTAAAATCTTTATGTTGAACGAAATTTGATATCCTATACTTTTTTACTATTGAATTTAGAATCAATTTGTTGAGTATTTTCGTTCTAAGAGTAGTTTTTAACATTAGTTTATGAGAAAATAGTAATTTACTATGTCCAATACTTTTTTACCGTTGAAATTTGAATCAATATGTTGAGTAGTTTCGTTCTGAGGAACAGTTTTTAACATTAGTTTATGAGAGGATAGTAATTTACTACGTCTTGTAACAGGTACATGGTCAGTAACTTCTCAAATTGTTAAGATGAATATAATATTTCGAATCCAACCTTGCTTTACAGAAAATTTTTCAACAAACTACTGTATCACGATATACCCATCTTAAAACAGGATATTGCGCATTGTGGGCGGTCCTTATTTTAACGTGCAAATCACGATACACAAATACAGGTATGTTCCTGCGCACGTTAGCTCTATCCTTGTCGCATGATATGACGTCACGTGGCATAAAAATCCGATGCATCTACATAGATAAATACAAATAACGAGACGTTTTACTTCATTGTTAAAGTTGTGGTAGAAGAAAACTGAACACGGGGGCATCCAGCCCTGCTACTGTACAGCATCATCTCAGGAAAACATGCGCTGACCCGCTGACACTTCCTCAGTTCATCTGAGATGCATTAAGTTTCCAATATGCGTTACGATGCAAACAGAGGTAGTGAGAGAATCGGTTTTAAAGTTCCGAAAAATAGGATGATAAATCTTGTTCTCTAATGAGAATGGTATTTTCAACAAATGCATATTTGTTCAAAAAACTTTGAAGGAGCACACAAACAGATATCGGCCTATAATTTTTTATATTAAGTTTATCACTTGTTTTATGAATCCAAATTGAAGTTTTTTATTGATTTAGAGACGCAGCTTAATAAAAATAAATAATACAAAAATAGAATTATTAAAATTGTATATAGTAACTCAAGCCAATGGTCTTGTTAAGTTATATTATTATAACTATTAAATTAACTAAATAAAAGAAATATTTTTCCTAAACTGAATTTGATTTAGGTAGGTATACTTTACAGCTGGCGTGAGATAGTCATAATACCCTGTAGTATAGTTTTCACATAATAAACGGTTAGTGTAATATCCTAAAGTTCAATATTATTTCATTGACAAAAATATAAATGAGTTAATTGGCATTTCCGTACCGTTTTAAATTGTTTTATTGGCTGTATTTTTTCTGGACTTCCAGTTTGGTATCGAAAAAGTCAATTAAACCACCGTTATTTATTTGTCGCTTATGTGCGGACATGTATATGAATCCCTCCTAAACAATGAACCTGTATTACCTATCACTTATTCTGTGGTATCAGTATCGAATTATTCACAAAAAAAATAACTATATTCGATGCCTCTGGATTAAATTAATTTAAAAAAGAAAAAGAATAATTATATATACGCGCTACATTTTGCTGGAAAGGGAGTCCAGGATGACCTCTTGATTCCTGATAGTAGCTAGTTAGTGCAAGGATGAAATGCGATGGGAGAAAATAGGGCTGATGATAAATATTATTAAAATAATAACCACCACATTCTCGGCATAGCCTTAGGCTCGCTAGTTCCCTGACAGCACAGAAAAATCATACAATGTCCTCATTCCAGAGAGAGAGAGAGAGAGAGAGAGAGAGAGAGAGAGATTAATTATGCGCCATACGCGGATGGCTCCAAAACTGAAAAATGAGTAGTAGCGAAAGTTTTCGTTTAGAAACCAATTTTTTTTCTTCTTTCTGGGCTCGTCTGGCTATGTCTCCGAATAACACTGAAGCCTATTGGCTTATTGTGTTTTACCCCATGTTAGTTCATAGCACCCACTCTGTCACCTTTGTACCTTGTACAAGTTTGTACAAATCCTTGGGTGAGTGGGTTCCATACGTTGTTGGATCAACCTGGGGTTGTCCAAAAAGAGCCTGTCTTTTGCGATCTAGAGCTTCGCATTCGCACAGTATGTGTTTGGCCGTTTCTGGTTTCTTGTGACATAGTCGGCACATGAGTTCCCCATTGTACATGCCAATTTTGTTCAAGTGTCCCTTTACTGGGGCGTGCCCAGTCATGAACCCTGTTATCACTTTCAACTGGTTCCTATTCATAAAGAGTAGTTCTCCAGTTCTTTTGGGACATGGTCTGCCTATGAAGGCTTTTCCATGTGCCTGTTTTGGGGTGCTTCCCCAATAGTTGATATGTTGTTCCCGAATCCAGTCGTTTATGAATCCCCGGACTGTACTTTTTGGTACTCCTGGGTTTGTGTCTGGTTCCGGTGTTCCTTCTGACCCTCTTTTTGCAAGTTCGTCAGCCTTTTCGTTGCCTTCGATCCCTTGGTGACCTGGCACCCAAAATAGTTTTACTCTATTTCGGTCTGCCAGTGTTCTTAGTTCTTCGATGCATTCCCATACCAGCCTCGACGTAACTTTCTGAAATGCCGCTTGGCTGTCTGACATTATTTGAATACTCCCGCCACAGTGCCTTCCGCAGTCTTAGACCCGTCTGTATACCAGGTTTGTTCCTGTCGTTGGGCATTGGGCTCCCTTATGGTGATCTCCGCTCTTTTCTGTATTAAAACCTCAAATAGAGTAATTAAAAGAGTACCTCTTGGTTATGTGGTCTGATCTCATGTCTAGCACGTCTCCTGTCACTAACCTTGAGATACTCATGTGACCTGGCCTAAGTCAAGATTTCCCAGTATATTCCCTAGTCTGTAAGCAGCTAATCTTGCCTCCCCTTGTATCACATAGTGAAGAGGTGGGAGTCCTATTAGTGCTTCCATTGCAGCAGTGGGGGTTGTTTTCATTGCCCCCGTTATTCCGAGGCAGGCAAGTCTTTGTACCTTGCTTAGCCTCGTTATTGCCTTCCTTTGCTGTGTCTTTAGAAACCAATAGTTGACATATTAATAAACCTGGGAACTCTGACCATGATTTTCCAAGGAGACTTGGGAGCGATAGAGTTGATCAATTTTCTCCCCATTAACAAGACTATAAAGATATTTTTGGGTAGCCAGGCAGGTAGTGAGGCAGTGAGGCGACCGCCTAGGGCGGCAACAATATAAAGACGGCATTTCGCCAAAGTATATATATAATAATTCATCTGCTTCAGAAACTAGACCTTGGTATTAAGGACAGGTATATTACAATGGAGCTAACATGAAGGGAGTAGAAAAAAGAAATCAGAGTAGAATTTTCCAAAAAAAAATTGGTGGTAAACGATGAGGTTTCCTGCTCAGGCCAAATTACAGGATTTTTTTAGAAAAATACAAGACATCTATGCAGTCCAATAGAGCAGAAAGATTTCAACAAATGCAGGTTTCTGCTAAGAAATTCGCAGACGAGCTGGAAATAATTGCTAAATTTCACCGAGAAGACGCAATTTGACGTCGACGAAATAAAAGACAATTTCAATATAAATCACTAAATGGAGCACAACATAATCAAGTCGAAAAAAGTTCATTTTTATAACTTTTACCAGCTTTAGAAGAACACATAATCAGATCGTTTTAATAAAAAACATGGACGTATCAGAATTGGACGCTTGCTGCAAAGATCTCCATCTTTGACTAACTGACGAAGAAAATTCTGACATTAATGGAGCTAATTTATTATAAGAACGTCTAGATTTACGCTTTTTATAACAATAAAAAAACAACAAATACACGTATTGCTGGATAAATACGGCATTTTGATGTACGTTTGCTTTACAATATCAAATTCTGGACAGACATTGAAAATGCTGTACAATAAGCGAAATGGTCATACTAGCTTTGACCCCTAAAAAAAGTTAACGATTCTGATAAGCATTTTCATCTGCAGCGTGCCGAGACAGTTCTGCAAGGCGCCAAAATTAACTGTTGTCTCACTGGTTTTAAGCATAACACACATCATAAACTGGAGGGATACTCCAGAACCAACTCATTCGAAAGCGAAGACGTTTATATGAACGATTCTACTCAGATCTGAGTCGGATTCACGATTCTGCGGAATCAAAGACGAATCCGTAGAGCATATTCTATGTACCTGCTCCGCTTTTGAAAGAACTAGTCTCCAAATCTTCGGATTTACCCAACTAGAGCTCAAGTCTCACCCAATTCAACCATGGCCTCCATCAAAAGCAGGGCCGATGAGAGGGGGGTGGCCGGGACTAATTCCCGGGGCCCGAGCTCAAGTGGGGGCCCGGCAGTGGCTTAAGGGGGACCCGGCAGCTTTGGGTGAGGACGTTTTTCTATGTTTTTAGAAGTTCGCCACAAGAGCTCAAGAGGGAGAACCTTTTTCAATTCTAGAATTTTTTGTTTGAACCGTTTTTTTACAGAATTCAGTAGAGAATGCTGACAAGTGGGAACTGTTAGTTTAGAAATGGCAACCCTGTGGACCTGTTGTCATTGACAGGGTCTTTATCTTTATTATGGAGACTATCTTTATCTTTGTCTCTTTGTAGGTTATAATAAGCAACTAGGGTTAAGTTTGGCCCAGAACACAAGTTTTTGCTTGAAGACTTTTTTTTAAGAAATGTGATATTGAAAAGGCTTATTGTTCTTACAAAATTGTCGCGGGGCCCGACCTGGAAAATTGTCCCGGGGCCCGACCTGGAAAATTGTCTCGGGGCCCGACCTGGCTCTCGGCTTCCCTGATTAAAAGGTATGGTTTGTACGGTGAACTATACGTTAGACAAGGGCCACAATAAATCCATCTGGGTCGCAGTGGAAGGCGATGAGATTATCCCACTCATTTTCAACTTTCTCAATAATATGTAATTTTTTTTCTATTGCCTACTTTTGAAACAATTTTTGTGGATATTAATTGAGTTCCATTCCCTAAATAACGATTAAACAGAAAATAATGCCTTTACAGTTTATTAAACTGTATGTCGAAATATAGCTATAAAATAGGATTGAGCAACTAGAAATTTTATTGTCAAAGACGTCTAGTAAAATCACTTCCGGGCGAAAATCAAGTACCTTCGGAAACCTTAGTACCAGTTGTAAAATAAAATATAACCTTAATTTATTAGCAGTATTATTTTATATTATTTTAAACACTCTTCATTTTTCCTTGGTATTATTCGATCTATCTATCTATCTATCTATATGTATATGTAGGTTAAAAAAAGTTCAAGGGCAGGCCAAATCCTGTGCATAATGGAATCAATGTGTCGGATCCGTTTTCTAGACTCTTTTCATGCCCATCTGATACAATGTCTTCGTTTTTCATTCGCTATTTATCTGATTATCGAAATTTACCTAATACACGCCAACTTCATCTAATAATACTTTGTTTTTATTTTATGTTCGATCAGTGGCGGATTTCTAAATAGGCTAGCAGGCCATAGTCTACGGCGGCAAATTTTCCTAGGTATAGCAAAATTTCGAAGGCGGATTTTCTTTCCTTTGCCGCTAAAAACGGAGTATTAACTTCGCCGAATTTTTTATCTTTCTATTCGGTTCTCGATAAAATATTGTAATAAATATACAAATTATTTTGAAAACGTTAAGTATGTACAGCTATTCACTCTGTAATCGCAATCACAAATAGATTCTTATCATGATAAAATTATGAATATCGCTAATTCTAATCATCTTCGATGAAGAATAAAATAATCAAATTTACCTAATTTTATTCATATCAGAGAAATGGTATTTGCATGAAACAGAAAAATTTCAGTAAAAATAAACCGACTTTGATTTATTACAATACCATTCGATCGTTCGTACCATCCCAATATAAAGTCAATATTACTCTTTACGTGTTACAAGTATATATTGCAGAGTAATTTCTAAAAGTATCTATAGGTGGCGCCAGTAGGGGTAATGTGATACATTAATGATTTTCGGTACATTCCACATCAATATTGTTTTCGTAAATATATTAAGGGAATTTTAATGAAAACTATCTATCTTAAATAATTTTTTAGGTGAGGGTTTTTTGAAAAAATACAAAATTAAGTCAAAAAGTATAGGAAAAAAAGGAAAAAGGGAAAGAAAGGGCGTAAACAAAAGCGCAAAAAACGCAACTTCCAAACGATTCACTTTATATCTAAGGTATACAATTTTGGAATCAAATAGTAGAGTAGACTGGAAAATGCAATAATATATCGGGTGTTCTATTGAAAAAATCCATTACATTTAAGTCTAGACTGTTTGCCGGCCAAGATAATATCATACTATGTTACGCAAACCATATTTCTTAGTTGAAAGCTCAGTAGGTATATGACGTGAAGGAAGCACCATCCTGTTGGAAAATAAAGTCGCCGTCAATTTCACATAATAGACCAATATTGGTCAATAAATTATTTTGCATTATGTGCTTCCTTCTGACTGTAATTATCGTATCGTACAATCTCAGTAATCATTCGTTTCCTGAAATGATTTACACCAGTTTACACCACAAGATAGCACTTGACGAGGCGTTTTAGCCACTAATTTTGGCGAATTTTAAAAAATCATTAACAAGACATTAAGAGCTTAAATTCATGGATTATATTAAGAATAGTGCTGTTGAGGAATGCATTTATTTTCATCATAATATTTTAAAATTTAAAGCCGTTTGATTTTTTTTTTCGGATACTGTATGGAATTAAAACTTTAAAAAATATGCATATTCTAAATATTATTGCCTAATTTATTTTGCCAAAATTTAAAGATATAAAAAAATTACTTTTTGAGATATCCTTGTCCGAAAATTATAAGGGGGTGCTGTAATCACCTTAACATGTTTTGTTAAAGACTCCACATTTGAACCTCGAGCAAAACACATCTCGTTTCATTCTCGTTTAACGTAACTCTAGCAAAAATGCCTCTGCATACATCTCGTTACACAGACTTTACTTTCGAGCCTACAACAAGTGACTAGTTTCGGGGTCGAAATTTTTGGTTTTATAATTACACAATTTTCATACCATCCAGAAAGGGTGAGAGTGAATGCAGAATCACTTCTGACAAATAAAAGTGTTAAAAGTTCAATTTTATTTTATGACAAGAAAATATTTTGAAACGATCAGAGCGAGTTTAAAAATCATTCGAACAAAATAAAAAGCTTTTAACATTTGTATCAATGTATTATCCACTTTTTTTCTGTAGATCCTTTTCAAAATGTATAAAGTCAAAACATTTTTATCATCTACAGTTTGACGTTTTTCTTTTAACCTTAGTGTTAAAAGTGTTAATGATCTAGTGTCAAAAGTGTTGAAGCACTAGGGTTAAAACAGAATCATTTTTAACGCGCTTTTCATAAATTGACATTTCCAAACTAAACTACAAAAAAAAACTTTTAATGGGTTTGTAAAAAAGCTATTAACTATGTTTGCATATGATTTATTTTCTTCTTCCCTCCTCCGAAATTGATTCATACTCTAAATACCCAAACTAAGCTTAAAATCCACAATAAACTTTTAATATAAACATTGTTCGTTATTGTCTCGTTAGCTTTAGCTAATTATTATTTGACGTTTTTACTACTGTTTAGTCACTTTTATGCTAAACTATAAACACGAAAAGTTCAAATAATTGACAAATAAAAACTAAACAACTAGTGTTCAGTGGCAGAACTTTATAAATCTAAAAATATCAAATTATAATACATTTTAAGTATAAAAATTTATATAGAAAATAGTTATTTATGCAACAAGTGTGTAAAGTTACTGTTTTTTGGCGAATGTGAATGTTGTGTTGCGACAATCACATGAGTCAAAGTATGTACTTTACGCACGTTAGTATAATTATAATAATTATTATTACCATACGCAAAAATAATAAAAAGGCAAAGTTCATATGTTTTTTTTAATTTTGTGTCTGGCCAAATTCTGATAAACATTTGAATTTCATACTTGTATAATGTTATAAAATTAAAAGGAATCCATATTTGAAATAATAAATACGTCTATACAATTTTAAGATATAAACTTGGCCGTATAAACTGTATCACTCAGTTAACTTAATTACATTTTTAATAGCAAAAAGCACAAACAAACGGAAGCGGATCACAATCACCGTTCTCACCTGGACCTCAACCACCTAACGCACAGCGTCCTCTAAGCAGAACCGACAGCAGAACAAACTTCCCGTATCGTCCTCCATTTCCCAATCAGCCACCTCCAGGAGGCATCCAGCCAAGACCCCAACAAGCGAGACCACCGGGTCCACAACAGTTCCCTTCAAGAAACCCAGTGCCACCACCAGGACAACGTCCAATTGGCCCTCCAGGTGTCCCATCAGGAATTCCCCCAGGTCAACCGTTTCCAGGAAGCCAGCAAAGAGCTAACTTCAGGCCACTGTCGCCTTTTCCAAGACCTGGAGTTCCGAATCAAAGGCCTCCTGGGATATTTCAACAAAGATCTGTACCATCTTTTGGTGCTGTAAGACCACAAATACCCGAGGAAGGTATTATCCGAAGTCAAACTCTGGATTCATCAGAGAATGAGCCTTCTAGGAACGATGAAATCAAGAATATGCCACAGGAATATATTAAAGCGCCCTCCATAGCTGCTATGAACAACAGAAGTTATAGTTTGAGCTCGAATGCGCCGCCAGATATATCCATTGATTCAAAGGAAGAAGCCAGAAGAAAATCAGTCAGTAGCGTTGATAGTTATGGAGAAGGACGACCAACGTCTAGGCCATCATCAAGGCAAGATTCTACTGGAGGCTCTACAGAGAACTTGGACAAAAAAGAAGACATTCCATCCAGACCTGAATCTCGATCAACATCAAGAATGAATAAAATAGTAGAAGATGAAGATAGATCTAGTTCTCTGACTGACGTTTCTCAAAAAAGTGTAGAATTTACTCCAAACGGGAGCTTGGATGTAGTAAGTAAGTCAGATGGCACACCAATACCGAAAACTCCAGATTTAAGCCGCAAACCTCCTAGTGGAAGTCATCTAGCTAATGGTACTAAAGATGCACCTACAAGGAACGATAAATACTTAGATTTGGATAAGTCGCCAAGAGTGAGATCTTCCAAAAAATCAGGTTATTATTGTAGACCTAAGATTTGAATGAGATTAGTTAAAATTTGGTTCTAAAATATTGTTCCTTTGTTTCAGAAGGAGACAATGACAGTGGGGTTGATGAATCTACCCAAGGAAATGTAAGTAATTCAATTATTGTATGTATCCATTAAACAGGTATTAGTCGAGGGGTAACCACTAAGCTCAAAACGTACCCATTTCGAAAATCACCAAAAATTCATATGACTGGTTTCGGCATAATTTTCTATGAATTATTTATAAACTTCTTGAATATTTTTTGGCTCTTCACTTGCTTTTTAGGGTTCCGTACCCGAAGGGTAACCAACGAGACTCTATTACTAAGCCTCCGCTGTTCGTCTGTCTGTCTCTCAGCGGGCTGTATCTGATGATCCATAATAGAGGGTCGTTTGATTTGAAACTCAATCGAGCGAGCGTCGAGGAGACCGAGAAGTGATGATGTCACAATAGAGCATTGTATCAAATCAAATAAAACAGAGTAAAAAACATAACCTCGCTTTTTTGTGATTCTTGTTTCTGGTTTTTGTGTCAAAATAGTAAGCAAAAAGTAAATAAAATGGAAAAACTTTTAATAATTAGGTGTAATGGCCCTGAAATGCAGAATATACCACAAATGCCCACTTCGCTTTTATACTCCATGACTGATTACTGGTGATTAGATCTGGAGAGAGAAAATGTATTTTCCAAACACACATTTTGTGTTTTTATGACGAATAATTTTAGCTATAAGACAAAAGCGGCTAAGTAATTTGTTGACTTCTTGTCTGGTTCTTAATTTTAAGATTCAAATTTGTTTGTAAGTTAATTAAAAAGAGATAGGTAGAGACAAAAACAAACTTCTCCCTCTTATCGATCCCTCAGCTCTGAGAACATCGAGCTTGCTCTATGTTCTCGCTCCAAAGCAAAACAAACACTTTAGGGATCTCTCGGAGTGCCAATTCAAACACGTTTGCAGCGCTCGGAGATCTCCGATGATTAAATCAAACGCACCATAGGGTTCCGTTGCTATGTATTTCTGTTGCCGCTGTAACAACAAATAATAAAAATAAATTAAAAATTAAAGGGGGCTTCCCTAGTAGAAACGTATTTTTTTGGCTCTTTTTGCTCCATTTTAATAAGGTATTTAAAAAGTACCTGGATAGTATTAAATCATGTACGCTGGTGCGAAACCCTTTATATACGAGTCCGACTCGCACTTGGCCAGTTTTATGTTTGATTCACCACCTGCTGCGTTTATATTTCGAAGCAAATTCATTTCGGACCTGATTTTCGATTATGATTACGGAAATAATAATAGAATTTTTATCGAATTTGGAGAATTCGAGTGAAAAGGTTCAATATTTCTGGAGTGATTTACCCCTCGAGTATAGTGTTTTTGAAAAATAAAAAAGAAATTTTTAGATGTTCTTTCCTTCTACACACATACCTTTTAGGAACTGTCAAGTAACGGTGACAACAGATCTCCGAGGAAGAGCTCAAAGTCTAGGACATCATCATCCACGCCTGTAACTAGGTCTTTATCCAGAGGATCCAAATCTCCTAGTCTAAAAAGTCCAGATTCAAATGCAACCACTCCAGGTTCAATTACAGAAAAGAAAAGTGAGTACCGGTTATCATTGGATTGTAGACCCTTTTGTATCACTAGAAAATAATATTCAGTATATAATAAAAGAATGTAGACTTGTTGCATTGGATTGCAGTACAGATATCTTCAAAAAATATTATTTTTAGAAATTCCAATGAATAAAGTACAAGTGGGACATGCCCCATCGCCAAATTTGAAAGTAGTTAAATCGAAAATCGGTTCCTTGGACAACGCAAGTTATAAGCCCGGTGGTGGACACGTAAAAATAGAAAATAAAAAGATAGAGATTAAGGCTACGCCTAGGATAGAAGCCAAAAATGATAAATATGTGCCTAAAGGTGGCGAAAAGAAGGTGAGTTTAAAAAAATCGCATATTGTTTCTACTATTTAACGCAACTGTGTGATAATTGGAATTGGCTATAAGTGTTTTGCGGTATTATTTTTAAAACATGACATTTAACTAAATTATCCAAATTCAAAGTGCTTGACATATGTCATGTGACACGCATCATATGTCGTACATCATTTGTCATCTGTCATATGTAAGTATGATAGTTCACATAATTAATATTTGTTTAAGTTTGCAATAGTTATTTATTATTATCATTATTTAAAAATAATACCCAAAACATCACAAAATTCACGTACATTTGCAGTATTTATTTGAAAATAGATGCAATTGGCTACTTCGTGGTAAAAAAAATAAAATTGGCTTAGAAATGTAGTTTAGACTGTAGTTTTTAGTTAAAAAAAGTCCGATACCTAAATTCTAAATCTTCAATAGATATACTGCTGGTTACTATCTATACCAATTAAACACATGATACGTAACAAATGAGTGACACAAAATTACACATGACTTTTGTTATTATATTTGGTATCAAATTATATCTGAAGCATGCTTATTCCAAAAATAATTTTATTTATATTTCTTAGTATAAAATTTATAGCCCTTGACCTTAACAAAGCTTTCGACCAGGTCTGACATGCAATTCTGTTAAACAAAATCCAAAATTCATTATTTATACCCCGCAGTGTACTGCTTACTTATCATAATAATAGACTTGGCAGTACTTCATTGTACGATACAGGAGAACTCAAGTTATTTCAATGCTATTCTTTTTGTTCCCTATTTATTCTTGGCTTCCATATATTTACTTTTTTAATCATTAATTTGTAGTCCTAGTTTATTTGCTACATTTATCAGATTTCTTATTATTTTGTCTAGTTCTTTTCTACTTCTGGCCAGTAAATAATATATCGTGTAGGATTATACTACAAAACACTGATATCGGCCTTAGTTATCCAATAAACAAACAGTCTTTCTGTCAGTAATTGCAAATCATGGTCCTTAAGGCCCTATTGAGTCAAATAGTGAGATCGAGGCTTTGAAAAAATGAAGATAATATGGGCTGACCGAAATAGGTCAAAACTAATCTGTATGCCCCAGGCTCAACTCGTCTGGTGTACAGACGGTTGAAAAAACAAGGAAAGAGCCGGTTCTGGAATATATGGACCCAAGTCAAAAAGCAACGATTTTTCTAAATCTTGAATATACAACAGTGTTCCAGGCTGAACTAATAGCTATACAACACTGAGTAAAAGAAATAATCAATCAGTAAGTATCAGGCAAAAATATTGTAAAGGCAATTCTCTCACAAGAAATCAAATCACGACTTATGAAAGACTGCAGAGCTAAGGATACAAAACAAGGTGACCCTAGCCTGGGTGCCAGGCCACGAGGGATATAATGGCAACGAAAAGGCCGACGAATTAGCCTGAGAAAGCTCAGATAAGGCCATGACAGGTCCCGAACTCTCCTGTAGAGTTGCTAAGGTATTGTTCAAGGCATCCATCAAACAGAGAATGCAAAAAGAGTTCACGAAAGACATACTGGATCAAAATCGTCAAATCGATAGGCTAACAGTAGGTCTTCTTACCGGACACTGTCGCCTAAGGCGACACATAAGTGTCTTCAATCCAGCAGAAGATGCAACATTGTGCAGGTTTTGTGCCAGTGTGAAGGCCTGGCTAGATTGGGGTTTCTAACATTAGGCGAAGAAAAGCCAAACGCATGGAACTACATACAGGAGCCACTGCCAAAGCTACGAAGTCTTATAAAAAAGACCAAGCCAGACGGAGTACCACAATAGATCTGAAAAGTTCGTGGTGGACAAAAACAAGTAATGTCCAACTTCTTTCAAATCTAATCTAATCTAATATCCATGGCCGATCATTTAGGGATTGAAGGCTATGAAAAGCTGACAAACTTAAAAATAGTGGGTCAGTAGAGACATACTGCTCTAGATATAATACTGCCAACCAAAGCAACAGGAACAACTTTGGGGTAGATTCCTGTATTAACCCCCCCCCCCCCCCCCCCCCAATCCCACTTAATACTTAAAACGTGGAACTTAAAACATGGAAGGTGTGCTTATTTTCCACACAAATAGAGAGACACCTTCGTTTTTGATATATTTATTTCGACAGTTAGATACTAGCGTATGCGTATGCGTTGTAGGGATCTGAATTTTCGTTCAATATTTCGCTACTAGTCAGACCAACCCAAATAGACTGAGAATGTTTCCTCCGTGATGAAAAATAATTCTTCTTTGTCTTATACGGTTTACCTTAAGCTTTGACAAAATATAAAAATATATTATTAAATGTATTATGAAATGTCCGTACTATTATTTTTATGTAGTTTAGTGAGCACAGTAAATTGACAGCCGTTTCTATATCCACACTTAGATAGTTCACCAAAAATTGCAATGGAACGCAAAATCAAAAATAGGTTCGTTCGAAAACACCACGCATAAGCCTAAAGGTGGAGACAAAAAAATCGAAACGATCAAATTGGACTTCAAGGATAAGGCCAAGCCAAAAGTGGGATCGAAAGACAACATCAAACATGTACCAGGAGGGGGAGATGTAAAGGTAATTTAAAAAAAAAAAGAAAAACATAAGAAACATGTTAAATCTGATTACTGACTCAAAAATATCTACCGAATTTAACGTATTTTATGTTTTATCAGTTCATTGTTGTTTTATTTGGTACAGGCCGGTATTAGCGCGCTACAGGTAACTGGAAACGCCGATATCACATCCATTTTTTTTTTCTGCATCTGCATATGAAACACATGCACGCAAGCGAGACCAACAGTTTGCGAGCCTAATTTTGGCAACACAGTTTTCGATTGTTAGACCTAATATAAATATTTACCTTTTGTTTATATGTGACAACTTCTCTCGCTAACGCTATTTCTATTTTTCTTAGCTTTCTGACATTCAAAAACGTAGGGCGCCCTGCAGTTTAAGAGCGTGCGGAAGCCAAAAATATATGTATATTATTTTCAGGCTGACCCACTGTCACACAAAGTGTGCCCTGGACATTTTTTAGCCCAGGAGTTATCTGGTCTTTCATCAATGACCTACAACTACAAGGATTATTTATGGTTATAATTCTTAATTGACATAAGGCCTAAAACGCACAAAAGGTTATCAAAATTACTAGTACATTAAGGAAATATATTTATATTCTTAATGCCAGTGATTATCAGTTTAATGTATTTTTCTCGTTGTAACTGTCATAGTTGAAGTTTATTTCCAGAAAAGTAATCAATTAATTTTGAAGTGTGACAGCCGTAACGTACTGATTCATTCATAAAACGCGTGCTTGCACCTCAGATAAACAAGCTCGCATAAACCATCTCCACTCAAATTAGCAGCAATTTCGCTCGTTCTATGCAGCAGACAATGTGACAGCTAGCTCTGTCTACTTTTTTAAAACACATTCTAAAGCCTTGCAATAAATAAGGGCTTAATTAAGGAATGAATGGATTAGTCTAAGAGTTTATCGTCGTTGACCTTTTTTAAAATATCATTTTTTTTTGTAAATTCCGACAACACATGCTCTACTGAACCAAGCTAAATTGACATTTTCGTGGTCTTGATCCTTGGGACTTAGTAGAGGAGTCAGTGTAGCCCTGATGCTAAAAAGTTTGGAGACCACTGAACTAAACAAGTCTCACACATTAGGTTGTTTCGTTCGCTGTTGGTGCAGTGTGCACCAGTGTCAATTACACTACCTTATTTACCTAGTTTACTTCCCTCCTCATTTTATATACACATATCAAGTGTAATTCACTCCTGCTAAATAGCTGGTGAAGAAAATATCCACCAGTAGATACCACATCGCCGACATGAAGGTATAGTGGATTTTACACCGGGCCAAACGAAAGGTTTGATGTAGTTCATTCCTACACCAGTGGGACGAACGAAAGAACCTATGGACACCCTCTCCGTACAGGCCTTTGTTGACATTGGGAGGAGTAATATTATTTCTGATTATATGTTATTTAATTCTAACTGTTGACTTTTATTTTATATTAATTCTATAATGAACTACTAAAACATAAAATATAATTTCATATTCACCACCGACGTTACTTAATGTAAGCTTAATATCGAACTATATTTTGTAAGCTATAAATATGTATAAAACTGTGTTAGATGTCAAATCGTACTCCAAAAATATATTGCGCCCATTTAGAAACATTGCTGAAAATATTCATTTTTTTTTAATATTTGTAATTTTTTGAAAAACTAGTCAGCAGAGATACTGGAGGATAAAGATATTGGTAATGAGAAAGCAATTGCTGGTAAAACTAAGAATGTTGGTAAATCAGGCAAAACCGATACTAATGCAAAAGTGAGTAGAGATTGAAAACAGAAATATATCCACACTTGCTATGATAGTGTCATTTTATGTAAATTGGTTTGTCTATTTTTTTAAAAAGATGGCAGGTTCTTTTTGAAAAATTAGAGTAGGTACCTTCAGTTGTTAATTTGTCGGAAAGTTTTGTAAAATAAAAAGATATTACTATTAATTCAGTACCAAGATCTATATAATTATCAAATATTTGAACAAATCAACTGTACCTACGTTACTTTTTCTATCGCCTTTGAACACCAACACTTTTCACTCACAAAATGTGAGAGAAAATTCACTTTCTTTTTTAAAAGCACTTTTATACACTATCTGTACGAGAGGTAAGTAGTGGTAGACATTAAATAAACTATCGATTTTGCTAAAATATCAGTTTTTTTATCGCAAAATGGCCAGTGTATAAACCAGGTATTTGGCACCGCTTTTAAAATGTATACAGAAAACAACTCTTCATTACCATAGGTAACTAGATAAAATCAATCTAAAAATGCTACAAAAAAAAATTATAAAAAACTTTTTAAACTTTCAAATTATTTATAGTTAGATATAATTTTGTATGGAAAAGTTCATCTACAATGTGACAACAAATATAGAATACCGAAATGAAAAACAAAGGAATTGTGAGTATATTATCTGGTACTTTCAGTGAACAGAGTTGAATAATTTTATTATTACATCTAACAGAGAGATATTATAATCACTACAATCTGTAATCGTGTTTCTTTAATTTATAATAACATTCATTAATCGCTACAAGCAGTGCGTTATTATTAAATATTACTTGGATTAATGACATTAAAGCTCAGTTTTAGAGCCATATGAGGCTAGTTAACTTACCAACACAACAATATAAAGAGCATAGTAAGAAATGGTATTGCCAGAGATAACAGGAGATGTAACTACAAATATTGTGCTGAGGTGAATAAGACATATATTATTTACATATATTAAAAAAGCTGAAATAATTCAACCTATTTAATTGCAACTGAACCCAAAAAATTTTGAATCATTAGTTATATAAAATTTCACTGAGAATTGGACACACGAGATTGACTCATAAACATTTACTGTCTACCGAAGCCCACCTCTTTGTACTGTAACAGGACTTTAACCGTCAATCATTTATTAGAGGAAGATTGCATTTACTTTAAATCTCAACGGGCTAAGAATGGTTTGAGTGATAGCATTAGTATCCTTAGATATCCTAGTGAATTTGGAAAACTGTTTAATTTTTTAAAAGATGTTAATTTATTTAATCAAATTTAAATTAGTATAAGTTATTTTCCTGTACCCTATAGTTTTGTGAATTAGGTTTTTTTCTTTTGTCTATAGGTAGTGTATATATTTTGTAAAACCTCTTGTAATATAATATAATTGTACCTGTGTCAATGGCCCCTGATGCCGAGACATGTTAATTTCATTAAAAAAAAATTCACTAAATTAGATGTAATAATTTTCAATAAATTTCAAAACCTAGTTAATGTTAAGTTGGATATCAAAGTATTTGGTACTAGATGTGGCATAATACGTTGTTTATTATAGGCATACAACGGCTTACACATATATTCATTGATAAAATTAATCGACTTACCTTAAGGAAGGTTATTTATAATTTTCCGAGCTTGTCCGTAGATATAGTTATTACATTTTAGTTTCCTTGAAACATCCTCATCAGCACGTATTTTTTCTAGAATAAAATAAATGAGACATATTTACTGCTCCTAATCGTATACCAACCCTTCTATATCATTCCGTTGAAATGCGAGTTACGATTACCTTATATCTGGGAACTAAATATGTAACCACATTATAAACTTAATTAAATAAACGAATATTTACATTTATAGCTAATTTTATAACTACTTACTAGCTAAAAAGTGAATAGTAATAATAAAATTATTGTATGATCACAATTTAAGGATAGATCAAATAACTGATTTAACTTCAAAATCAATAATAGTGTTAGCAAATGTGTCATTGCGTTCTTTTATAGTTTTATTACAAAATTAAAAAAATGTTTTAGAAGGTGTCTAGTCTAACCTGCGATATTTCTTATCTGTTCAATACTTACACCTACCCTAAAATCAGCAATGTTGATGCGCGGCGTACACTAGTCAGTATGAGATGTTGCTCCTTATTACGAGACGATTGTGTTTCTTTGATAATATGTCTCATCTTTATTCTATCAGAGATTTTAATTATTATCAATTTTAAGGATATATTGGAGTTTAATCAAGGAGACTCTTCTTCTAATGGCTGATGTTAATTAAAACCATAAGAGTAAGAAGTTTATATGTCAACTCTTCGAAACGTTAAGTCTCTAGAGGGTGTAATTTTTTAAGGTTTCTTAAAATCCCCTTCAAAAATTTAGGTATTTTTTTTATCATTGGAATTTTTTAGTTTAAATTTTAAATTTAACGCTGACTTATATGAATTCAATGGGCTTTGTTGCTTATACTTTCCAATATTTCGTAAAACCGGCCACATATTGTTTTAGAGCCCTACTGTTAGAGACATTAAAATTATCATACGCTTCCACCTAGACCAGTGGTTCTCAAACTTTTTTGGTGACGGAACCTTTTTGAAAAGTAAAATATTTGACGGAGCCCTAAACACATTTCGGAAAGACAGTCCTTCTTGCTCTAGCCTGTTTTCAGGTCCCACCCGTTTCTTTGCGGAGCCCCTACAAACAAAATTCTCAAAATCATATACGCCTTCCTCTTCTTGATTCCTAAAAAAAAGCTCCTTCAACCCAGAATACCAAAATCGTAAACTCACTGGCTTCTAAAAAAAAGTCTCCAACACAAAATACCAAAATCGTTTACTCTTTCATCTACCTGGCTTCTAAAAAATAATAATAAAAAAGTCCTTCAACCGAAAATCCTCAAATACCTAAATCTTATACCCCCTCTAAAAAAAAACCTGAGTCCCGTTATAGCGATAGGTATAACCATGAAATAAAGCTTGAACATTTTCTAATTTATTGGCAAACAAATGTATTTCCGGATAATTAAACCTTTTTTACAATATCCTTAAATACTTTGTCGTTTAATTTATACCTATGCTAATTGACCTTGATTTCATATCTGCATTTGTGTTTGCTGTCGACGAGATATAACTGGCAAAAACTAATCACACAATTTCCACAGCTTTTTTTTATTACATAAATATTTTATAATATGCAAAAAAATGTTTCGTCTTTAGCAAGCATAAAGCATAAAATAAAGAGTTAATGTGCACTTTTAATTCATGGTTGTACCAAAACTCATGTTATTTAAAACCAAACAAAAGGCACATTAACCAGTCTTTGAAGCATCTGAAAATACCTCTCTCGGGAACAGCTTAGGTTTTATAACTTGACCTAATCCTTCTTTCCTAATCTTTCTGCCACCATTCTAATTCTTGTAATAATTAATTTGGAATGATAATTTTCCTACAATAATTAACCTGAAGCGAAATATATTTTATTATTTCGAGAGATTTTATATGAGTAAAATAGTAACTTGTAGCAGGATAAGAAGATACGAATTTACCTACTAACATCTTTGATAGTGTGTTAACAAGGTTACCCATCCAAGTGCTAACCGCGCCCATCACGACTTAACTGCGGTGATCGGACGACAACCGGTCGTTGCCTTGTAAATTAATACTGATAATTTAGTATATCTTGCTCTTTTTCTTTAGCTTGGGGTCTGACAGCCTTCTTTTTTCTTCTTATCATTCATTATTCCTTCGTACACTTTTTAATTTTTAATTAGATTTATTAGGATTTTCACAGATGGTTCGATTGTTTTGAATGAAATGGTATTGATATTCCTTTAGCTCAACTTAAGACCACTCGGTCTTGTTTAATATTGTTCCAAGCCCGTAAGAAACCTAAAAGGCACCCATCTCTAGTATGGGGTTGCAATGTTCTCAAAATTCGTCCAATTTAAAATGAAGGGCATGAGCCGACATGGCATAATGAATCTTGCTAAATAATTGACAGGCTTTTGCCAAAATTTTGCTGATAGCCTATGCACTAGTTGTTGTTACAGTGCCATTATAAAACGGTCAGGATCCTGTGCTGCTTTTGGCAAGCAGGCTTGAATTTCTTTCTAGAGTTTAACAGTTAGCCGAAATTTTGTAATTATTGAAAAATTCTTCCGCTGATCACTGGCTATACCCTTTGACGAACAACGATTTCTTCATAAAGAGTCTTTCCTTTTGTATCGCTGCAATATGGTTGTATTTTCTGTTTTTATAATAGTTTACATTGAAACCCAGAAAACCAAAACAATCATCAAGAATCGCTCGACTTTTTAATATGTTTTTTGTCCATCTATATTCGGCTTGATTCGAACGGTAGGATTATTAAAGACAAGATAATATTTTATCGACTCAACAAAATCGCAAATCGCTCGATTGCTTCACAGAACTTTAAGAGGAAAACCACTGTATATTATTTTTATATTACAGAAAAAATCGCAGGTAGGTTTTTTTTATTTTAAAACCATTTATTAATCAAAAGAAATTATTACATTTATATTCAGAAAGGATAAAGTTAAGTTCATCCCTGTATAAATCCAGAGAAACAAAAATCATCAAGAATCACTCGGCTTCCTAATGATCTATATTTATGCAAGAATTGCTAATTTCTGCGTAATTCAAACAGTAGGATCATGAAAGACAATGAAATTGCCCGGTATTTTAAATGACATTATTTTTGTATAGAATTACTGAAAAAATCGCCCAATTTTTTCAGTATGTAATCAGAAGGGGTAACGCACGTTTTTCCCTGTATTAATCCAGAAAAACAGAAATATCGTCAAGAATCGCTCGACTTCCTAATGGTCTATAATTATAAAAGAATAACGAACGTCTATTCTGTTAATTAAAAGAGTAGGATCATAAAAGACAAGATTAAATGAATATTTCATCTCAATGAAATACCGCCCGGTATTTTAAAAGATATTATTTTTATATAAAATCTGAAAAAAAATCGCACGATTTTTCAAATGTAAGAAATGACGACGACAGCGATGTTGTATAATGCTACATCCAAACAAACTTAAGATTATATTTATGGGATATTTCGAGGGAACACATTAAAATAACTTATTGATGTTAACGAATATATGCTTAGAATGGGAAATATTGCCGCGTTTAGGGTTTTCTATGGTATCCTAAACGAGCTGAAGGGTTAATTGTAACTAGATGATAGAACTTATAATAAAACATAATATTAATTAAAATTATTTACTAAATAAAGTATTAATGTAAAAAGACAATCTTCATTGATTAATACTAATAGTAAAAATAAAAATTATACATTAACGAGGTACTCACCAACAGTACACCATTCTGAGAGGGATGGTGCTCTTGTCGCTCTTCAAAACCCAAGTAATTATTTATGTGTACTATATAAGTTCGGATTCATGCACTTTTGCTTGATCAGGTAATTCGTTGAACCGCGTTTACTGCTGTCTTTGCAAGTTCAACGAATTTCTATAAAATTATCAATTAATTAAGAAACCTGAATTTATACTTTCTATCTAGAAATATCTTTAACTAAACTAAACATGAATGAGAAAAATGAAAATAATAATTTAATTTTATGAGATAAATATTTTTTACTAAATGAATAATTCTTTATCTATTTTACCGATAGTATTTGACACAATCGATTTGTAAACGAACCAAAAACGAATTATTTTAATACGATCTTTACTTTTTAAATATACTCGCTTTGGGAAGGGATAACGTACGTTTTCCCCTGTATAAACAATATCTAATGTTAATGATGACATATAAAAAGAGCCGTCAAATCCTTCAGTTTATCCATTCTCATACCTCACACCTCATGTCTCTTCACTCCTGACTTACAACTGTATCGTATCGATGTCGGCGTCACGAATATTATATTATCAATGAAAAGCTATATCTCCTGTTATCTCTGGTACTGACCAAATCAACTTGCGAGCCGCCAATCTTTTATATGCGGCCCCAAATACTATAAATAGGAAGCTGATTTTTCAAATTTTCCAAAATCTTAAGCGAAAGCGCAAGAACATTCACGTATTTTATTTATTACATGCGAAGTAAATGTAAAATCAGGTTCCCACAAACTAATTTTAAATGGACGACCTAAAAAAGGGCATCACCCAAAAATGTTGCAGCCCGTGTAACATAGCAAACATTTGTATGTGGTCCAAACGAAAAAAGGTTTAGTATAGCTGGACTAAATCATATAATTACCAAAGAGAAATAAAGACAGCACTCAAAATTAAACATACTGGGACATGAATATTGAAAATGTTTTCATTTTTCCCCATTAGACATCAGCATGAGTTAAGTCAGGGCTATTTTTATTTTGCATATTTCGGTATCTTTTATTTATTGTCATACTGTAGGTATATTATTTGGAGATTATATACCAGTATACGCGTTTTTTCAATGATTTCCAATTTTTTTAGTTTACAGAAGAAACTTTAGTACCTAACCTTTTTCCTTGGATATTATTGACATTGTTTATATATATTCTACATCCACATATATCTTGTCTATTCTATGAACATACTACTCACCGAATAAGTTAATTGTTATCTTCAAAATAATCATTTTAAATAGTCAATAAATTAGTTTTTAAAGTTTTGTAAATTTTCGGTAGTGGTTCGTAGAAAAAATACAACGTGAGTGGATTGTCCGTATCGCACTCAGACTATTGATCATATCAACTCTTACTACTATTTTTTAATCATGCAAAATGTTTCTCCGATACAAACAAATTTTCACT
Organism: Psylliodes chrysocephalus; assembly: GCA_927349885.1. Classification (NCBI taxonomy): domain Eukaryota; kingdom Metazoa; phylum Arthropoda; class Insecta; order Coleoptera; family Chrysomelidae; genus Psylliodes; species Psylliodes chrysocephalus. The sequence continues at coordinate 49,587,544 of OV651818.1, read as the reverse complement.
TAAGCACGCTCATAACTGTAAATAATTCACCTTATAATTTACCAACTTCTTCCTCTACACTCTACACCATAATGGTAAAAGAAGAAATGATTTTGTAGATATACATGTAATAACTAATACCAATGTACCTATTTATTTTAATTAATTTTTTTATTACAACTATTTTAGATTGAAACCAGGAAGATCGACGTGAAAGTAAACAGTAAGATTGGATCGCTTGATAACGTAAAATACAAGCCTGGAGGTGGAGATAAGAAAATTTTTGATGATAAGGAATATTTAAGACAGATGTCAGCAGTATCGAGTATTGAACATTCTCTGTCCACGTCCCAAGTAAGTCGAAACACTTATTTCTAAGTTACAGCAACAAATATGTGATATTAATATAGATAGGTAAGCAATTGCTCAATAACATATTAATATTATTTATCACCAAAAATGTTTATCTTTTACCTTTGCCAAACTTATGCCAGCTAAAAATCGATGTAACAGAAATTCAAAAACCACTTGTAGACTCTTCGTGGAAGATAAAGAAACCTCATACATCACTATCGTTCTGCAATTATCGTGACTGTCCAATCAATTAACATATATACAAATCATCAGTTTCCTTTTAACCTAGATAATTTTAAATTTAAAAAGAAAAGGGGTCGAACCTTTATGTATGGGGCTAAATTATATAGTTCACAGTACAAACACCATTTTATAAAGGCTACGGTTAAGTTACGTGAAACTTCTGTAGACTAGTCTCGTGAAGGCAAAGATCTTGAACCTAGCTCTTTGCAAAGCAGAGCAAGTACAGAATCGACAGGTCGATGTTTGACTTAATTGCAGACTTAATTGCAGACCTATCCTTCTACCTTAGATAATATAATAGCAGATAGGCCACCACTGCATAAAGTTATACAATATTAATGTCGCTATCATATAATCAGTATCTCTCTTTCTAATGAAGGCTTTCTCACTCGTTTTAGAATTCTCAGCTGTAGCGTACCGTAAAACAATTTCGCTGGGTCATAAATGCGAAAATGTTGATCAAGTAGAATATAAAATAAAATGTTTTAAAAGGTAGGTAGGTGCATTTTTAATGAAGTGAAAACAAAATATACTTTTTTGTTATGAATATAATATTAATAACAATAACTTTTAACACCACAACATGAACAAATTTAAATTAATCACTGGAATAATTGTCTAAGAAAAGCTTTGTAAAACTGACAAATACAAACAAAGAGATAGAGATATTAATCTATTTCTCTCTAATTAGAATTCTCGACCATATTATCATGGCGACACAAACATTGTTTACTGTCCTCTCTTTACTACTTACTTACTCTGAGCCTGATACACGATACACATACTAACGGTATGCTGACTTTCGATTAAAAATTCGTCCAAATCGCGCAATGACGTAATGCGGGACGAACTTTCAAGTTATTTTGACACTTTTCGATTGAATAATGTAAAATAAATTAATAATTTATTTGTTTTTGTGTTAGTAGTGACTATATTTTCCTATATATAACAGGAAAGAACTAAATTAATGTGTAAAATGCGCGGTGGAGATATTTCCGAATGCCACAAAATATTGGTAAATTCTTATCGAAAAAAGGACAAACTTAATTGAAGTTGCCCTATCCACTTTGAGGAAAGTAGTTGTGAGATTCCTCTTAAACATAGACGCAAGAAAAGGAAACTGAACTCCACCAGGTGCACGGCCCTCATTAAGCAAAGAAAATAAATCGGTATTTTAAAATTTTAGCAGATAAAACAGTAGTTTCCTGTCCCAATACAACGGTAGTTTTGAAGTAAAGCCATGCACGAACATATATAAGAATAAGATAAATGAACAGAAAAATTGGTTTTGAGTATTTTCAAAGTAAACTTGACAAAAAATGTTTAAATTTACCAAATAAAAAGTAATTTTTTGGTTTACTTAAGTACTTTTTATAAATAAATAATTTGTTTCTGCACACTTATTTTTATTTCACATAATAAGAAAAGATTGCAAGAAAACTACCACGCCCAGAAAGTACAACATTTGAGTCAAACTTTTATTTTTAGTCTATATTTTTTATTTATCTTATGGCCAGGTTATGGATTTTGTCACAAAATACCTATAATTTATGAGAAAAATTAATATTTTTACTAGTATTATTTACCTTAAACCTTCATATTAAACGAATATATTACAAAAGAACCAATAAAGCTTAAGTAACTGCATAAAATCTAAAATTGGCAAAATATCGAATTTTAAACAATATCTCCCATTTAATGCTTATAATTCTGTATCACGTGGCGTCACCGTCAGTCAGCTGCATGCGCAGGAACATACCGTTAGTCTGTGTATCGTGGCCCTGATATATCTCTCCAGTGCATTAGTTTGTCTATCCACTTTGGGATAACTCCTTTGACAGTGTTATTTGTAATTTCAAGGAATTGTTCTGGTCCTCTTAAGTCAGATTTGCCTCTTTTAGAGAGCTTCGGCTTCTTTATTGTCCTCCACATCGCTGTGCTCCTGGAACCCAGATAAAAGTAACTCTTTTCCTGGCACCGAGACATTCTAGGGTATTTATACAGTTCCAAACCAACTCAGTTGATCTAAAAATATCTTTAAAGTCTTGTTTGCGAGATAAAGATTGATTAACTGTTTCGCTCTTCCAATTCTATAGCGGTCATTTCAGCTTGGAAAAACTTTAAAAAAGTAGTTTAACAATATGTTACCTACTTCTTGATTTCTTGCAGAAAACTTTATTTTTGAGCCGTCCGAATACAGTGCATGGTCCGTCTGGGAGAGGGGAATATCCCCCTGCTCCATTCGTATCTCTCTGGAATCAGGACGCTGTATAATTTTCTTAGTGCTGTCGGGCAACTAGCGAGTATGAGACCATACCAAGAATATGGTGGTTATTAATTTTACTCAACAGTCTCGTTTTGTCCAGTCGCAGTTCTTCCTTGCATTGACTACCCACCGTTAGAAGTCTGTAGAAAATCACCCTAGCCTTCCTTTCCAGCAAAATGTGAAGAGAGGTTAGATCCATGCTTCCCGTCGGTGTAATGGACCTTGTCCTGATGATGGCGACTTTTAACCCAATACTAAATGAAATTTTTTGCTATTTAGTATATGTATTAATATTCTGTATAACTTGTATAGAATTAGATCAACATTCACTTAATAATAAAGTTTATGGTTCATCACAAATTTGATAATGGTGTTCAGTTTCCATGTTCAGGTCCCGATAAAAGTCGCCATTTCCTATATTTTTTACACTCTTGTTATGTATTAAAAGAGATGATTTTCTCCCAACTTCCAAATAAAATTTTTTATATTTAACATGTTAATGATAGTTTCTCACACGGTATATGTTTTTTTGGTAATGTCACATTGACTTAATATAAAAATAAAATATTTATCAGAAGTAAATTTGGTGAATCATTTTTATTAAGATTTAAGACAAATTATTCATCAACTCCTTACATAACACCTGTTGATTGCAAGTCCTTAAGATATTTTAATACTACAACCAATAACTTTTCTGAAAATATTTTCAGTCACTTTTCAGATATTTCTCTGATTTTTCGAATTTCAATTTGCGATTTACGATTTTCATAACTTTTTCATAACATTTTTCAGTAAATTTTCTTCTTCTGCAGATTTCTGACTAATGTCTTGTAATCTTGTATGGCAATCTCAGTTTATAATATCTTAACTCTTAACCTACAAAATGGTACCATCCTAGTACTCCTGACTATCCCATAAAAAAGGGATTAGAACAAATATTTTTTGTAATACCATCTTTGTTTGTGCGAACTTAGATGTTTATATTTTTCGTATACTCTTTCAGTCTACTTTATTTTACAAAATTTTGACTACACACTTGAAAATAACTTTGTTCGTTTCTTCTCTTAATTTGACATCTACTTTTTTTTGTATTAGTACAGTTCATCAAATGTCTAGAGGTGTTCGACGCCCAGACAGAGAACGCGCTACGTATGACTAAGATAGCTATTGTACAGTCTGCTTAACAAGTTATTTTAAATAGTTTTTAATATTTTTAGGTAATTAAATTTTAAAAGTGTGGAATAGTTTAGGGATTAAATTGGTCTGATTGGACTTTCTTAGAACGTTTTTAAAAGCAGCTAAAGATAGTATGTAGAATTGAAAATAATTATTATGCCATAAAAGGTGTTTTGGAATTCCTTTAACCTTTTGAAATTGAGTCAGAAAATATAAATTTTATAGGATAGCGGAAAATACCTATAATTTTTTTGTAGGCCTTTGTAAATCGTGGAAATAGTTTATATTTTATTTCTACCTTATTAAGGAAAATGGTACCTATTATTAATAACGGTTGTTTCTGAAACATTACTAAAATTTTCGAAATTTTGTTTTTCTACAAAATAATAAACTATACTATTTACAAAAAAATTTATTTCTCTTATAATTTTATAAAAAATAACAGGGGAATATTTACATTTCTTGATCTATTAAACAAAACGATAAATTATCTCGACGAATGACACCATGTTCTAGTACGGAAGCTAGCTTTACATTTTTGTTGGTGGTTCATGGGTTTCATATCAATTTTTTGTAATTGTAGTTTACACGTACATATACCTCTTAACACTTGTTTGCTTTATTAAAAAAGTGTGATTTACGTCGAAATAAGTCAAAAACAACTTGAAACCCCATATAAAATCAAAAAGGAGAAACGGAAAAAAATTAAGCCTGTAAATGAACACAACTCAGAAACAAAAATAGCTATCTAATAATAAAAAAATAAAATTTGATTCTTGTGCAGCTTCATCTATATCATTAACTGTTTTTGGTTTTTTGATGGTTTTTCTTGGTGATGAAAATTCCGATATCTCACGGTTATCGATTCTTTTTTTCTCCAGAAATGCGGACGACAGTGTTTTTAGATACTCCTGTGGCTGCAGCAACACGATCATTTACATTTTTAAATGGTATTGAAGGTGAATTAAAGTTTCCTTCTCTTCTCATAAACTCTATAACATTGGCTATTATTTCGCGAGATTGACTGTTAATCACGCGGCCTCTTAATTTGCTATTAAACTCCATACTTAGGTTCTATTAAACTGTAATGAGCAGAAAACACAAACGAAAATAAAAGAAATGTTTTAGCGAAATTTACATCTGACATTTACGTCTGAATGAAATAGTGAAATACTTGATGCGCAGAGTGTACTTTCATTGCGTAAATCCGTCGGGATGCCTGTCAGTAGTGCTTTTTCTGTCTAGCCGTCGAAAGCCTCTAGAAATTTGATGAACTGTATTCTAGCGAGAGTTGCTATATTTTTGTGCAAACTTTACGTAATTATTTTGGAGTTAATTTGCATATTATGTTCAATTTTAAGTAGACCTGTGCTAAATCTGATCTATCTAATTTTATCTGCTACTTCTTTATCTCTACCTGATTAACTATTGTTCAGGACTGGACCCAGTACATGTTATTGTGGTATTTCTGTTTGTTTCCCTTTTAGCCCTGAGTAATTTTCTTCTAATTTTATTGAAAGTTATCTCTCTGCTCTATAAAACTGGAAAATTTTGCGACATGTAACAAGACATATTTTATAATAAACTCTAAATCTACATCTATGAAATTATAAAAATGTATTAAATAAACAAGTATCCCTTTTTTAATATACGATAAAAACATAAATGTATTAAGAATACAACCGAAATACTATACGGCATAAGTTTGGTAATAGAATTTTGACCGTTTAAAATTTACCTGTTCTAGTTTTAATTATTCAGTGTTGGCAAGATCAAACCTTCGAGTATGCTTGAGAATAAACGATATAGTATCGATGTTGCTAGTCGGATCACCGGTAACAGAAATTAAAACAAGATAGTGAGAGTCTATTTTTAGTTGTTCAGTTCAGTATACATGGAGGAAGGATACTAATTCTTTAATTTCAGTATTATTTGACTGTTTGAAGATCATCGATGTATCGATTACAAAAGATACGAAGCACCAAATTACGTATTTTTCATTTCATCTTATTTAAATCGATAATCGAAAAAAAATTAATTTTAAACTAGAAATTTAAAATTGACAATATTTTATTCAAATTTAGTCAGCATCGGTGTAAAATAAATTCTTAAATTAAAGTAATTAAAAAGGAATTCTAAAATGAATGAGTAAGGTATTTAAACAAGCCGAGCCTATCATAGGGTTATACGGACTTCCGTGTTTGAACAAGGAATTTTGTGTTCGAATACGGAATTCCGTGTTTGAATACGGAATTCCGTCCATGAACACGGAATTTTAAAAATAAAAACATTTACGCTTCCGTAAAAAAGAGCTATAAGGTTATATTTTTTATTCTAGAAATTTTGTTTTTTATTTGTACGGCAGCGTAGAAGGATCATGTTTTTTATTTTTTTAATTGTATTCTAATATTCCGTGTTTGAACAGGGATTTCTTTGTTCGAAGACGGAATTTCATATTCTAACACGGAATTCCGTATTCAAACACAGAATTCTTTATTTGAACTAGGAAATCTGAAATTCCGTGTTAGAACAAGGAATTCCTTGTTCGAACACGGAATTCCTCGTTCGAACACGGAATTTTATTTTCGAACTATAAATTTAAATGGCGTATTTACAGGTTACTCTTGGGTGACTTGGGGATCTTGGAGAGGAATGGGTTAATACAGATTCTTTGAATATCTTCAGATTTTTACTTTTGACGACTTTAGGAAAGAGGGATGGCGTAAGTAGTACCAAAAGTCTCGCCCTCTTTGGTCTCTGCATAATATTTTTCCATTAATTTCATTTCCAGGTCAATCTTATTTCTTAGGATCTAGTCCGTGATGCCCAATATTCATTTGAATTGGATCAAAATAACGCCTTGTATAGCGTTTTAAATTTACCCTCCTTGCCTCTCTGGCCCAGATAATAAGAGAGGGGTAAAGTAAGGGGGTGTTTTCTAAATCAACTTATTAGTTATCTCTAGAATAAAGTAAAGAAATGGGGTAGCGGTTAAGAATTTTTTTGCTTGTGTTTCTATTAAATGGTACTATCAAAAAATGGTGGTGCTATTTAAAAAAATGGCGATGATGTCATATTTCGAAAAATAATGACACTTCATAAAAAATATTCTTGTACCAAAATATGTGCATCTAAAAAATCAAATCCACTTCTGAATGGACATGGATAAATAATATGCCCGTCGCGTATGAAAACCAAAAGTCGAACGTTTCGGTCTCAATCGTTTTTTTACCCCCACTTCCCTCCTGCCTCCAAGAGCACCTTAAAAGTTAATTTAAGATAAAATTGTTTTAAAGTAGAGTATTTGGCAAGTAGGACGATTTTTAGCATTCGTATTTCCCCCTCTCCGAATGTCCCAAGTCTCCCAAGAACATCCTGTAAATAGGCCATGAAAAAATATAGCTCGAATATAGAATGCCGTGTTTGAACAGGGAATTACTAATTTCCGTATTTGATTTGCAAACGGAATTCCGTGTACGAAGCGGTAAATCTGTAATTTCTTGTTCAAACACGGAAATTCCTTGTTCAAACACTGAATTTCGTATTAAAACACATAATTCCTTGTTCGTACACGGAATTATTTATTTGAACAACGAAATTCCGCGTTCAAACACGGAATTTTAGATTTCTGTGTTGGAACAAGGAATGCCGTGTTTGAATACGAAATTCCGTGCACGAACAAGGAATTCCATGTTCAAACAGGATATTTTAAAAATTAAAAAATTTAATAAAATTAACCCTTTTCATTTTAATTTCTTTGCATTTTTACAAATTTACAAATATTAATGTTCAACTGAAAGGGTTAACATTTTTTAAATACATTATCGTTCCTATCCCCACATGATGTTAACTCAATCCCTGATTATTTCCTTTAATACAAGTACGCTTTGAAGATTTGATCGTGCCAACATTATATTTTGTCAACTCATCCAATCAAGAGCTACGTTAAATACTATCAAATATCAAAATAAAAAAACGTATTAGATTATTTTGTTTATTTTTATTATTTTAGGATCCTGGATATATTTATACATTTTACTGATAATCATCTTTCAATCATTCATCAAGGTATTTCATTGGTTTAATTTTTCATTTTAAAAACTAACAGTAGTAACCCATTTAAAATAATGGTGAATTAGTAATTATAACCGTTGTTTGTATTCTAATTTAATAACCATTCCTAAGACCAAAAAAGTACAATGTAGTTTATTTCTTGTTGCTTCAAATTTATCTTCTTTCAATCTCTATGTGCCCTTGAGGGCGTCGAAGTTAATTGCATTTATCAATTGTTTACTCATTTCTCCCAGGTTGTTCTGTCTTTCGTCATTTATCTCACCTCGTTCATGAAATATCCCTTGTTCTTTCTTATTTTAGCAATCTGTTGCTTTTGCTTCGCTTTGCTTCGGTTTTTTTCTTTTACCTGATCTTATATTGCTTCAATAACTCTTCTTACTAATCTTCTTTCTTCGTGTTATAAATAACTAAACAAGTTTAGTTGCCTTCTGTCTATTGTTTTCGTTATTGATCCTCGTTTTGTTGTAGTGTATGTAACTATGTAATTATTTAATATCTTCTGTTGTTGAAATTTATTTTTCCCGTTACTTTTAGTAATTGGTAATTGTCTTTAGGTGTCCTTTCCCATGTCCAAATCGCATAATATATATAATTGAAAGGGATTTTTCTGGGCTCGTCTGACTTAGACTCCGATAACACTGCAGCCTAATGGCTTATTGCATTTTACCCCATATTATTTCATAATAGTTCAACCAAGAAGTTCAGATGTACCTTTAACTTTACTGAGGCATGCCTAGTCATGAGTCCTGTTATTGCCTTCAACTGGTTCCTATTAACGGAGAGTAGTTTTTTGAATATGGTCTTCCTATGAAGGTTTTCTCATGTGCTTGTTTTGTGATTTTCCCAATATAATTATCTTCTCGGAACCCAATATTTCAAGAAACCTCGAACTGTACTAATTTTACTCCAAGATTTATATCTAGTTTCAGTGTTTCTTCTGATCCTCATTTTGCAAGTTCGTCATCCTATTCATTGCCCTCGATGACCTCTTGATGACCTCTTGATGACCCGGCACTCGAGCTAGTTTTATCCTGTTTCGGTCTGCCAGTATTCTCAGTTGTTCGATGCAATCCCATACCAGGCTCGTCGTCACTTTTTTGACTCTATATTGCCTTAGGAGCCGCCTGGATCTGCTTGTTACCGGTAGCTCTCCAAGATTGCATAATCCTCAGGATGGAGGTATGTTTTTTCTATTGCATAGCTAAAGTTGGTGTTAGGGTTTTTTGGAAAATTATTCAGGCCCAGTGCCTTCCGAAGTTTTAAACCTATCTGTATACCAGGTTTGTTCTTGTTGTTGGGAACTTGGTTCGCTTATCTGTGTTCTATATTTGGTATTAGAACATCGAATGGAGTGTTGAAGGAGTAACGCTTGGTTATATAACCTGTTATCATGTCTAGCATGTTCTCTGTTACTAACCTTGTGATATTTATGTGACCTTAGGCCTATTGAATTAAACTACTTTGCAACTTTTTACTGCACTTTGCATATGTTACTAAATTTATGTTCTAATAAACAGAAATTTGATGAATTAAAAAGTAAAATTTGAAAAGCAATTTGAAAATTAAAAATGAAAAATTAATAATCTGCAAAGTTAACGATATTATTTTATGAAACACAAATATTTTGTACTCGTAAATGTGCAAAGAGCAAACTGAAAAGTAGTTTTATTAAATAGGCCCCTGGTCGAATAAGATTTTCCAGTGTCCTCTAATATGTAAGGCAAGATTAGCCTGCCCTGTATCACAAAGCAAAGTGATGGCAAGCTTATGCTTCCATTGCAGCTGTTTTAGTTTTTATCATTGTATCTTAATTAGTCTTGTTATTGCTTCTCTTTGTTGTGTCTTTGGCTACTACACCAAAGCCAGGCATATCATTATCAGTCTTGTCACCATATTGTTTATACCAAACCAGGTTTCAATCCCCATTTTCTTAGTGAAGTTTAAGTTATCCTCGTCGTTCTTTCCCAATGTTGAGTTCAGGTTAGTTTCGAGTAAATTGTAACTCCGAGATACTTCACCTCCACCTTTAGTTAGATATTTTAAAATCATAAGTTTGGAGGTCCTAGTCGCTCTAAATTTCTCTTGCTCGTGAATGAAATTATATAATTTTTAGTCCTTCATTTTCTAACTATTTTGTTACTGTTTAGAGTGCCATTATCACTAGTTCATCGGTATATCCCAAGTTTTTATGTCCATTATTTCTGAGAGCCCTAAATAGCCCATCCATACCAGGATCCACAGGAGTGGAAACATATTAAAGAGGATACTATGGATTTTAATATCTTTTAAGAATCCTAATATTATTCTTTCTATTATTGTCTTTCTTAGCTTGTTAAAATAATTTATTTACATTATATTATCATTACCATAATCCAGTCTAATGTTGCGTCCACTGCTGGACATAATCCTCTTCCAATTCATCGTGACCTTTTTGAATCACCTGACCATTTCTGGTAGGTATGTTTTGGTTATTAAAATTCTAATTTTGGTTCTGACAAAGAAAAGTTAATACATTTTACATGATATTGTGTTCATGTGTTGGCATAATTTTACCCTAAACGCGAAAAAATACCAACCCTAAAGCGGTCGTTTCTTTAACAAACGTAATAGTCCCTGATTGAATTTTACCTAATTATCATGTAGTTTACTTAGTTAACTAAATAAAAGCAATAACAATAAATTATTAACGCTACTAATCCTATTTTTATTTGATTTTTGTCTAAAAACGTATTTTTAAGGTAATTGCATGCTTAGTAGAAATTACTGCAGGCACCTATATCGATTAAACTGAAACACATATAATTCGCGTTTAGCACGTAAAAGTTGTGTCATTTTCCTGACAGTGTAATTTTTCACTTTCACTGGAGTTTCTCCCCAACTTTACCAGATCATTATGTCTTTATGGGACGAGTGATTAGTCAGGACAATAAATAATGCTTACACGCAGCTATATATGAGTTAAAAAGCAGATTTTTTTATTGCGAAATGGATTATTTTCATAGGTATAAAACAAAACCAAAATTGTACTGTTCGTGCACGGATCACGCTTTTGGTACGTTAAAAATGTAATATTCGTTGCTTTCTATTTAACTCCACATCTATTTAATCAATCAACCTTTAGTACTTCATTATAGACTAAACTAAACTACAAATTCCGAAGAACAATTTAGGATTTTACGTTTACCAATGCATTATAGTGAATGTTACAAGAAGCATAGCTGACCAATATAACAGATTTACGAGCTATAAATCAAAATTACACCACTATAGAATCTAAAGCCCCTTCTACTATAACTTCCTGTGCGGTAGCAGAACATTTACCTTATCCACTATTCAGCTGCAATGTGGCTGTATACAGTTGGTTGGCTAAATCCAAAACGACTGAAAATAATTTGGAAGGGCGAACCGTTCTAGAGCGGTATAGTTCATTATTTGAACATACTTCACGTAAATCTGTCCAAATCCACAAACTGTCTGCTCTATTATTTCTTTGTACGCTGTGCTCATTTTTAATAAATAGGTATATTATTTTGCAATCAATTTACTTTTTACAAAAATCCTGAAATAGGTCGATTTTTAAGTTAAAATGCCGATATTTTAAATAATATGCGAACATGGTGACGTCACCAGTTTTGACGTGGTGACAAAATTGTTAATTTTTTTAAATTGAAATGTGGTTCTTGTAATACCTCATTTGAAAAGTCTTTTTACTGTGTTCAGTGGTATCATACTTAATAGACTAATGCGAAAAGGCCGACGAATTAGCCCGAGAAGGCTCATATAAGGCTCTGAAACCTTCTGTGAAGTTGCTAAGGCATTGTGCAAGGCATCCATTAAACAATGGATGCAAAAAGAGTCTCAGGAATGGTGGAACAACTGTCCAAGACTGAGACAGGCCAAACAGTTTATCAAGGAACCATCGGCCAAGTTCACGAAATACCTACTGGATCAAAAGCGTCAAACCGTTAGGATAATGGTAGGCCTTCTTACTGGACACTGTCGCCTCAAAAGGCACATGAGTGTCATCAATCCAGCAGAAGAAGCAATTTTGTGTAGGTTCTGTGAAGAAGAAGAAGAAGAAGAAGAAGAAGAAGAAGAAACATAATTCCACGTCCTGTGCCAATGTGAAAGCCTGGCTGGAATGAGGTTTCTAACATTGGGCAATGAAAAGCCAAATGCATGCAACTACATACGGGAGCCACTGTCAAAGCTACTAAGTCTAATAAAAGAGACCAGGCTAGACGACATACTCTTAAACAAAGTCCCACAATAGATCTGAGAAGGTCGCGGTGGACAAGGACAAATAACGTCCAACTCCTAATATAATCTACTTGTTTATAGTTTGGTGAAATTTTTCACAATATGAATAAATCCAATAGGTCTGGAATCTTATTTATATCGGTGGGCTGATAGGTTGATTTTTCAGTAGTCCAAGCCCAGACAACACACCAAATCCCAGAGATATTCACAGAATATCTTTTGTGGATATCCAATATATCCACAGGATATCAGAAATATTCCGTGGATCTAATATGGATATCCAACTGTCCGTCTATATCCAGAATATAGAAGATATCCTATGGATTATCCAGCAAAATTTCTAATGGGTATCTTCCAGACAATACGAGAAATCCCAGAGATATCCACAGAATATATTTTGTCGATATCCAATATGGATATCCAACCAAATGTCCGTCTATATTCCAGAATATAGAAGAATTCGGATATTCAGCAAAATATTTTATGGGTATCTTTAGTAGAGGTTCATAAAAGTAACCAATGTTTATTGAATAAAGTCGAAAGAAAATAGCAGAGAAAAAATATTTGCAACACTCAAAATATTTTCAACACTCTGCCTTTGAGTCATCCTTATTAGGACTATTCAGCAATAAATGGAAATTCTCGACTCCAGTCTCTAATGGAGTCTGATTGGGAAACAAATTTCGATCGAACTCAATTACGGCGGGTTAAGCATGAGTAGATGCGAAAGTGGTATCGCCATCTACACTTAGTAAGCAAAATCAAAAATTACATCTAGTGGATATCCACGATGGTTTGCGTTCGCACCTAGACTTTGATTATTTAGTGGATGTGCATGGGATATTGAATACACCTTAAAAAAATTAATTTTAAATATCTAAACGGTACTATTAGCCACAATGGCAAGTACAATGGCGTAATTTTTTAATAATTTGCTATATAATTACTATTATTTATGGACATTTGCATGTCTATAAATTACATCTCATGGATATAAAATAGATATCCACCATGGACTGGACATTTAGTGGATATTGGGATGTTCAGTAGATATCCAAAGGATTTGGTGTGCTGTATGGCAGTTCTGCTGCAGCTCGGTGCAATTCTTTTTATTTGACTGTGGTTAATGTTAAACAGCAAATAGTATTTTTGGGATTATGATCTCCGCCTATTATAAACTTATTACTTAATTCTTTAAGTACTTTAAGATATTTTTTTCTGGTTGTGTCTCAATGGACAATAGCTCGCAGCTACTGTAATTTATCCCTCTTAGTGTTAATGGGGCTAATAGACCGTCAGATAGTGACAGGTTTAGGTGCCCCAATTTTCGCACACAAGCCTCGAAGAGGGTTCAAGAGTACATCGATTTTAAGTAGAATGAAAGTACATTTTCGAGTGGCTCCTGGGGATAACACATGGAAAATTCGATTTTCCCCAACAAAAATGAAAGGTTATTTGTTGTCCATATTTCCACGCAAGCCGTTTTTACTATATGATTAATTAATAGAACTAGGCTTCGGAAAACCAAAGGCTTTAATGTTGCAAGCGGCTAAAGGAAAAATAGAGATTTTACCAGATTTTTTCACACAATCCCATCGAATGTATGAACACGTACATCGTTACTAGTCCGAAAAATATATTTTCTTTAATGACCTGAATGTATAAGTGCATTTTGGGGTCGGAAAATTCTGATAAGGAAAATCGAATATCCATGTGTTATCCCCAAGAGCCACTCGTAAATTTTCTGTTATTCTACTCAACATCGATGTACTTTTCAACCCTCTTCGAGGCTTAGTGCGAAAATGGGGCACCTAAATCGGTCACTATCTGACGGTTTATAATGGTTACCTGATTTTATGGTTCTAGAATGATTATTTCATTCAAGGACGTACTCAGTCAAGACCGACTTTATCAATAAATACGTTTCTAAATGTTAAAGTACCTACCCATTCTTTCAACAAATATAGAGATTAATATAAAAAACCTTCTATAAGAAGTGTCAAAATGTATCACGTTTGTAAATCGTTGTATTTAATAAGCTCAAGGTGCTTTTTACGTATTTTAGACCACATAAACACACATGAGTAAAAATATCAACAATATCACCATTTTTGTAGTCACTTTTAATGTTGTTTTCTTTGCTATAGAATTCGATTCCATCGCAACCAGACAAAGTACCAGTTGCTGATGAAAACCTGAACCAGGAACGCTAATTTAGTAGATAGTTGTTTCTCTGTTTCTAAAAAAGGAATTTTTATGATATATCGACCCTCTCCTTTGGAGGCTCACAAAAAAGTATTTGTCACTAAAAATATACAACATCGCATGTCCAATATAAAAACATGAGAATTTTTAGCATGCACATTTTGAAGTAACAATAAATACTTTAGCGAGTAATGTTGTAAAATTAAATTAACAATAGTTTCCACTAACTATATTTTTTTTTATTTCGCAAAAGGCGTCATATTTTATCAGTAAATTAAAATAATGTACTAAAAGTATCGATGTTCGGTAAAAATAAGGGAATTCTTTATATCTAACAAAAAATAAATAAAATACAACCAACTTAAAGTAAATTCAATCATCAGCATATAAAATAGAATATATTAACCGAAGATCCTTTATATTTAATAAACATTTGATATCGTAGTAGTACTACTACGTACCAAAATTGCAAAGAAATACTGTTAAAATAATTGATATAGGTTTACATTATATCTCATTTAATTAGATGGATACTCTAATTATTAATGTTGCGATTAACATCTAAATAACTTGCTTATTTTTTTATTGTTAATTTGATGAAATATGACATCTTTAACAAAATTATACTTTATTGTATTACATCTTAGTATGTAGGTGCATTAAAGCATTAAAAAGTAATACAGTTAGTTTTGGTGTTGTGATACATAGATATGTGACCAAAAATTGATGAAATATATGTATTTTCTATTTCAGAAAAACGGTGCATGTCAAAAAGTTCATTCATAACTTATAAAAAAAAATATATGAAGTTGTTTTTTTTTTCATCTGCCCTCTGTGTTTTTTACTACCTTCTATCATATCTCATTATATAAAACTGGCTTTAACGCTATGCATACTCAGTATAAATTTTTTGACATGTACTTAATACCTACCGGGTATTGCAAAGTACTTTCTCTCATTTTACTTGCTTAAGTGTAAGTATTTTAGAAAAATAAATTGTATGAGAAATGTCATTTGTATACTTATCGGTATTTTTAATACCCGGTACATTAGCAATACTAAAATTATTAAAAAAATGATTCTTATGAAAAATTTTGACAACCGGATTTTTTTAATATTGTGCTGTTGTAAACGCTTTTTAAAAATATGACATTACGGTTAAATTGTTAAAATTTATCATAAGAAAAATTGATATACAAAAAAATATAAAAACACACCGCTTTGTATTTTTTATGTCACATTTCTTTTTTTTTATTTATAAAAACTTAAACTGTAACAATTTTTTCACTTATTATAGTTATAGTAGATTTGACTTTTTATTATTGTTGTATTTTGAAATATTTGTAACCCTAGGGCATTTACACAAGTGCTACATATTTGTTTTATTATTACTATATTATTATTTTTTTTTTAATATCTTATATCAGAATATTAATGTTAAGTTAAATTTTTGATTGAAAATAAACTTTGCATATTACGTAGTTGCTTAATTCACCTAAAGTCTAAGAGCACTTACATCTGGTAGTGGAGCCACTGACACTTTTTTACAAATTTGCTGCAGATGCACCAGCGGTGGAGAGCTTGATAACGGTGTCTTATAAATGCTAATGTTACATATTTGATTAGATATCCCGATAACCCAGCAATCTTTTCTTTAATATGAAAAAGGAAAAAATACAACATACTATTGCTGTTTATTTATTTTAATTACATTTTATTTATCATAATATAACCTCTACAGTTAGGCAATCCGTTAATCTTTTCTCTATTTATTTTACACTATTGTGATAACGGTTCAGAGAAAATTGTAAGTAGGTAGGTAAGTAGGTATCATTTTTAATAATAAAAATTCTTGTTCACAGTTTTCTTCATTGAGTGGGAAATATTATTTTTACACAAGTGATTAACAATATGTTTCCTACGTCCAAAAAATTATTTCCTCAAAAAAATGTAATTTTTAAAGTGTTTTTCGGGTTTTTGTCAAAATTAAACATTGTGATTCCATTAAATTTACAAACACTTTCATAATAAAGGTAAAATATTAGAAAAAAATAATGTTCTTCATTAGTTTTTTTAAAATAATAAATAATAAGTGAACTATGAAAAACTTTTTCACTATTATTTTCTGAACAGTTATCGAAGTAGTTCAAAATAAATAGAGGAAAGATTAACATATTGCCTAACTGTAGGGGTAATACAGGGTGTCCCAATGAAAAGTAGCCCGTTTTCAGAGCTTATAACTTTTTACGGTGAATTTAAAAGAGGAGATTTTTAAAAAACACCCTGTATAGGTAATACCTAATATCTGTATCACTGAAGCAAAACTTATTGCAAAATAATACATATCAGTAAAAACCGCACATTTCTACGATTAGGTGTTTAAAAGTTATAAGCTCTGGAAATGGGCTACTTTTCATTGGGATTGGTATTATGATAAATAAAATGTATTTAAAATAAATAAACAGCAATAGTCGTATTTTTCAGTTTTCATATTTTTTCCAAAATAAAAACTATTGCATTTATAAGGAATTTAAACCGGGTCTCCAACTCGAAAGTTGAGCGCTTAACGAGTTTAGCCATGAAGGCTTATCAAGTCAATTATCTAATCAAATATGAGATATTAGCAGTTTCTACAACTTTCTACAAGTATTTCCATGTTCTACAAGGTAAGAACGGACAAAAATTTTGTAATTTTGCTTTCCACAATAACACACGTTAGTGTCACTGGCGCTCCTACCAATCCAATTCGAACAACTTTTAGAAATATTCAAAATAATATGAAAATCATACCTGTTGATGTTGAGCACAGTAAGTTTAAATGTTTGGATTTCACAAAATATGAATTTTTTTGTTAATATTTTTTAGGCTAAAACTCGCTTCACTGGAGGATAGCACGCAGTAAAAGTTGGGTATTTATGTATTTTTATTTAACAGTAGTTATTAGAAAAACCAAAAATAGCCCATTCCAAAATGCCAAGAATTTTTATTACCTAACATTCAAAATAAACCTTTGAAAACTAACATAAATCAACGTTCTATTAAATTATTAAATATTTTTTCAATTAATCAATTTTCAAAAATGTTTTCAGCAAAAAATAGCGCTGAGGACATCAGAAAAATACCAAAGACCTCAAAGTGCAAGATATCTACACACTCTGCACGAAGGTGAAGTAGATTTGACAGGGAGATGTTTCTCCAGAAGCGGATCATTAAGAAAAAAGAAGAACAAAGATACCGAAAGACCAATGTGGAGGTACTAGAAAAATGTTTACTAACAAAATGGATCACGTCAAAATATACACCCAAAAACAACTAGATGAACTGTATCTTATTGATGCACCTGAAAATGTACACTGTACACTGAATATGAGTATCACCCTGTAATTACAGGTTTGCAGGCTAAAATTCACTGTAGAATTTTTAATATTAATAAAATTGCGAAAAATTTGTGAAAAATAATCATATTTTAAAGGTGGGAAAAAGAAAGTAAACAGGTCCTTATATCTCACAAAGAAATTTGTATTTAAACGGCGACCGGTTTCGAAGTTTGTTCACTTCATCATCAGGCACACCATAATCTATTATCCACTAGGGATAAAACTACTGGATTACAATCTTGAAGGAATAGAGGCGAACTGAACATTTATTATTTTTAAAAAAGGCATTGGTATTTGTCAAGTGTTGAAAACATTAAAATTAAAACGTCACATGTTAAAAAAACGATACTAAAAATATTAATGAGCCTACATTACAAAGTCAAAAAACAGCCAAAGTTTTTAATGTTTACAAAAGCAAAATGGAGACAGGCAATGAACATTGAAACCGTTTTAATTTTAATATGTTTTTAACCCTTGACAAATACCAATGTGTTTTTTAAAAAATAATAAATGTTCAGTTTGCCTCCATACCTTCAAGATTGTAATCCAGTAGATGTATCCCTAGTGGATAAGAGATTATGGTGTGCCTGATGATGAAGTGAACAAACTTCGAAACCGATCGCCGTTTAAATACAAATTTCTTGTTAGATATAAAGGACCTGTTTTCTTTCTTTTTTCCACCTTTAATCCATTAACCCACACATGGCTACCCCAAGTTGAATAATCATATCTATTAAATAAAATGTCGATTTAACTTTAACAGTCGATTATTGGTATTATTTGAGCATAGACTTGCGCAGATAACATTTTTATTATAGGATTTTTATTGACAATTCTAGTAATTTTCAAAAAATCCAGACAGTTCTGTATGAATTGGTTTAAAGAACTTTACTATTAAATACAAAATGAGTCTTCAAATATTAACAAATAAACTTCTCTTCTCTAAATTACATTTAGTATATTTGTGGTAAATCTAGACTAAACCAGTCAAAATCACTACCTTTTGAGGTAGGATTTATTGCAGAACGTCTGAACGTCACTCAAATAGCCATTTTTTTGGTGTTACTCAATATTTTATAGGTATTATAAAATATATGAGTATAAGACTTACCTCGTTAAATAAGGTACAAAAACATACTTTGTCATAACAACAAATATGACAAAGCAATGGAAAGAACTCTAAAAGTTACTATAAAATTGTTTATTGTAATTAAACCAGATTATATTTATGTAAGTTTTGCACCAATAAATTTAATAGAAAGAAAAAATTGTTTTTTTATGAGTATTAGCTTCAAAGTGAAAATACGATTTTAAAACATTGTTCAAAAATGACAAGCAATTTTTAACAGATGCTTTATGATCCACCCCCGTATAAGTAATGTGAAATAATAATGTATAGTATACGAACAACAATATTTCATTATTCAATCACTAGTTAGCATCACCTAATTTAAGAGTTTCCTCCAGCTTTTGGTATATCCTGTCTATGGTTTTTGACATTGCTGAGCCAAGAACTTACTCCAGTGTCTCTAATGGGAACTCCAACTTCCTTCCCAATAAGGGCCACAGTTTATAAATGCCTACAAAGTGACTTCGTTTTTCGTTTACCTTCTTAGTCTTCTCCGATTAGTAGTACCATATTGGATTCATTGCCTTGATTACTCCATCATCAAAATGTTCTAGCCTCCTTCACCTTATACTCACTTTTTAAGTTACGTCTCTACACTTTTAAAGTCATCAAAGACCAAAGCTATCAAATTCAACGTTACTGGACCCTTAAGGTTAGCTACTTTCATAACATCTCCCGAAAATTTGATGGTTAAAATTTAGTTTGGAATCTAATACCATTTCAAAAAAATTAGTGTGTTCCACAGTCTCAAACTTGCTATTATTTAATGTAAAAGT
Organism: Psylliodes chrysocephalus; assembly: GCA_927349885.1. Lineage (NCBI taxonomy): Eukaryota > Metazoa > Arthropoda > Insecta > Coleoptera > Chrysomelidae > Psylliodes > Psylliodes chrysocephalus. The sequence goes on along the minus strand of OV651818.1, from coordinate 49,567,705 downwards.
TATATTGTTACCTTTCTTAATCGGAGATGTGAATTGATAATGAGATGATTTTTTTTTGACATTGAATTGTAACTCATGTCGGCTACAATTACGTTGTTTCGTCTGCGTATATAGGATGTTCCTTATGATATGCGAATATTTAAAAGGATGTGAATCTACTTGAAAAACTAATGACTGCTTTATAAAATATGGTGCAAAACAAAAATGTTGTTACGAAAATACCTAGTGCTACAGATTCGGAAAATTAATATATTACAGTAATATTTAATATTCCATGACATTTAAGAATGGTGCATATTTTTAAATACAAAAATAATTTTCAGTTTTAAGGGTGGCGTTCGTTCGAGCCATGTTCGAGCACTAGCCTCAATAAGTTTGAAGAAAATTATGGTACGCCAATAATTTTTCCCAAAAAAAAGTATTGTTTTAATTCCCAATTCAATTTTAAACTTAAAACATCTTTTGATTTTTTTTTACTACATGGCTCCGTTTTTGAGTAAAAAAATAAGAACTGTTTTATTGTCTGAGAAAATTAATGTAATTATTGAAGAATGAAACATTTTTTTTACATTTGGACCATAGTTTATACAGCAAACTATCACTAATTTTTCATGTAGATTTACATTCTTAAATATTCGCATATCAATCATTAAGGAACACCCTGTATAGAAACTCGTCCATTTGTTATACTTAAGGATAATTCATTTATGTAGAGGAGAAATAAGTGTTCCTAATACTCCATCTTGGGGATTTCCAATAAAAGTACTAAACTCATCAGATAACACATCAATATGCACTTTGAGTGTTCTGTTAGACATATGTGAGTTGATCTAAGATTAAATTGCTTCAAGTTTTGTTGATAAGTGGGATTAATCGTCGAAAAATATTTCCTCTAAATCAGGCCTGCATAACTCAGATTTTCAAAGGGCCAGATTTGAAAAACCGTAACTGTAGATGGCCGCCAACAGAGGCTTGAGACTAGGCGGGCTAGCGGGCCGCCAAATCGACAAGGTGGGCCGTATGTTGTGCAGGCCTGCTCTAAATAGTTGTTCTGATCGATATTTTCATAGACATACTGTACAAGTTCAATTAAAGAAGTTAACAGCTAAGTAGGTATACGAATATTCTCTAATTCTCGACACAATGAGGATCATCTGTTTTGAATAAAGGAATCGCTTTATTTATTTTTAGTTTTTTGGGAACCAGCCTTGAGTAACAGATAAGTAGGTAATGTGAGATAGTTGGACAGATAGTTTATAGTCCATTTTGACCTTGAGTTTTTTGAAATCATCTTTTAGGACACCTAATTCCGTTTCAACCTATTCAACTCTTTCTTCATTTTCCTGTTGAATGGGAGCAAGTTGTCATTGTAATTTTGAATCCAAGTAGTTCTTTATGTTCTCAAAAAGTCCATCCTCATTGTTGTTGACAATTTTTAAAGAGGAACATTTTACAACACTTTGTTGTTTACCATTCGAATTAGAGGGATTGCATTTGGAGTCCTTCAATTCATCAGCATAGAAATTAATTTCATCAGTTGTGCAACCAGCCGGAGTAATTGTCTTCTATGTCTATGAAAACACCCAAGTCGGACTCCTTACTATCCAGGGATCTTTCTATCCGGCCAGCAACTAGATGAAGGGCTGAATCAGTAGATCTGCCTGGGGTGTATGCATGTTGGTTTGAGTGTAGTGGTGTTGTTGTAATCACCGCATCCCTTATGTACCTTTCGCATAGCCTTTCCAATGTCTTTATGAAAAACGATGTCAGACTAATTGGTCGGTATGTTTTTGGGACAGTGTAATTCATCCTTCCAGGTTTGGGTATTAATACCACTCTTATCTCTCTCCATTTTTTGAAGATATACCTCAGAACCAACGAGGATCTGAATATACCCATCCGGTGCGGTGTGAGTTCTTCCAGACTCCACTGAAGTAGGGCTGGGTAGATACCGTCAGGTCCTGGCGATTTAAATGGAGAGAAGCTGGATATTGCCCATCTAATTTTTTCATCGTCTACAATGTGTCTGGCAGTTTGCCAATCATAGACAGATGGATTGTTTTCTTCCTCTGCCCAGTCGGCCACGTCTGTGATGACCGAGCCAGGGAAGTATGTTGACAGCAGAAGTCTGATGCTATCTTCGAGGTTGGCAGTTTTCGTGCCATCCTCTTTGGTTAGCGCACCAATGCTTCCGTGTGGATCTTTTGAGAGAGCTTTTTGAAGCCTCGCTGCCTGCGGGAACTCTTCGATTTCTTCGCAGTAGGATCTCCATGCATCTCTCTGTTTTTGTCTGACAATTTTTTTGTATTCTCTGAGGTGAGATTTGTAAGTATCCCAGTCCTCTTTGAGTTTTGTGGTTCTTGCCTTGAGTATTTCTCCAAAGCATTGTTATTGTTTGGTGTTTCGGCCTCCATCTCTCTCAGAGCCTCTTGGAGAAAGCGCTGACCGTCTTCCTAGGGTTCCGAGATAGCGTGGAGGTCGGCAACATCAAGTTTATTTTGAATGTTAACCATCGGTGGTCTGACACTTGCCAGTTTAGAATTGATTTATAGATAACAGTTGTGGATAAAGTGATATCTATGAGTGTTTGACTGCGAGAGTTTAAAAATATTGGTGTAGTACCTTTAATTAAAATGCAAAGATTTTTGGTAATTATATAATCGTAAAGTGACTTACCTCTAGCGTTGTTATCCTTACTGCCCCAACTAAAGTGATGAGCATTTGAGTTGCAACCTATTACCACCTCAAACTTTGTTCCAGGCAGTATGCAATCAGATCCTCCATTTTTTCTGGGTGGTGGCGTGGTTGCATCGGAAGGGATGCCAGGATTAACGTTTTCTTTTCCCTTTTGATGTCGTATTCCATCCTAACCGCAGTTAACGGAGGTGGAAAGTTGCGCCATTGAGTGGGCTTTGTATTTCCTAGGAATGTAAATGGCTGTCCTAGGTTGTTGGTTGCTGGGAAAGCTAAAAATTAAACCATTTAGATTTTTAAGACCCAAAATTTTGGTTTTTATTATCCAGGGTTCCTGGATGAGTGCTATTGTATCTTGCAGCTCATCAAGGCGGCGGCATAATGTAGCCGTAGCCACCCTTTTGTGCTGCAAGTTACATTGTATGATAGTTACCTCTTTTATTGCTTCCCGGTCTTGCAAGGTGGTTTTTTTTATTCGACCATCCCTTCCTCCGAAAGTGGGCAGGAGATGATCTCTTGTGGCTCCTCAGAGTTTTCATGCTGGAGGTCATCGATTGCCATTTTTCTGGCTCGACGTCCTCCACTGTTGGCTTGAATTGGGGGGAAGAGGGTCCTTTGCCAAGAAGTCTTCACTGGGCCCCTCTTCAGCCTCTTTTTCGACCTTTGGCCTTATAGTCAATGAGGTGAACGCATAGCTCATCCTCATTGATTTGGCCTTTAGGGTTCCCATGTCTTCGTCTCCGATGCCGAAGAGATGGCCCTTGGGGTCTTTTTTTTATTTCATGATGGAAGGTGCACCATTTTGCCACATGTAAGTTTGGGTTTGCCCCTCAAGTCACCTGAGCACAACCTTCTTCTCGTCAAGGTCAGATTGCGCTTCTCCTGGGATCTAGAGAGAGGCTTCGGTGAGCTTGGGGAGCTCGTCCATCTTTACAACAGCGAGTGTTGCTCCTTCCCATGTTTTTCAGGTTGGTACCTTGGTTTTTACCCATTCCAACGTCAGGTCATCGTCGCACGTTACTCTGATGATTTCACTAGAGTGCGTCCAAGATCTGAAGGTGGATGGCTTGGTTTTGCTGCAGGAGGCGGACAAAATTGTTTTTTCCAGCTCTCCCATCAATGTCTTTTTGACAATGATTTCTCTTTCGGTAGTTATCTTACCGTAAGGGTTATCCTTGTCTATTATAGCTACTTTCAGGTGTCTCGTAGCTGCATCCTTGTAGCTTATCCAGACAGAACTTTGTCGTCCTGTCTGGGTTTTTTCTCCTTCCGGGGCCTTACCTCGGAAGAGGTGTGAGATCGCGGCCTTTTTCTTAATGCTGTAATAGTTTTTTTTAAGAGATTTAAAGGAGGTTAAGATTCATAGAAAAATGGTTAAAAGTGTCAACAAAAAGTAAAATTCATGACCAACTAGGACTCAATAAAACTAGCTTCAATAATAGAGATTAGTCGATAAGAATAGCAACAGATTGGAATCTCCTAGAATGCAGTCTCAAAGGAAGACCTATGATGGACAAAATAATTGTGCATAACAACATCAGAAATTTGGGAATTTAATGTTGGAGATTATAAACATATTTATAAAAATCTTATAAGAAATAGTCACATTGTATCTTGTTTGTAAAGAATTACATTCCTATTAAATATGGGTTTATTTAGAACCATCTTGGTGGCAATGTCTACCCTTTTCCCTTATAACATAAGAACATTTCCCAATAAAAAACCCAGTATGTATATGTGTGAATACGGATTTTATTGATTTGCTGTAAAAACATTTATTATAAATCTAAGTAACACCTTAAAACAATTTAATAATTAATACAGAAATATTTCCAACAATAACATCAATTTTTTTAAATTTTAGGTTTTATCACAGTTCCAAAAAGAATTTTTAACAAAAGATGCAAAGAAACTAAAAAATATAAAAAAATGTATAAAAACATGGATAAAAGTTTTTTTGGGATAAACAATAAATCAATAAGAAAAAAACACTTTAATCATCTAATGCTCCATTTAAAGTTGGATCTAAAACCGACAAGGCAGCACCTATTAAAAGTATAGACCCTGTGACTAAAGTATCGTATTCACCAGACTTTTTTAAAAAATCTAACGCATTCGAAAAGGACGCAAATACTTCGACATTCTCTTCGTGATAATTAGAAGATTTTTTCATCTCTAACCATTTCATTTTATTTTCCTGGCATTTTAGTAATTGCTTGTCCTCTGGAAATTTAAGGTCAGCTGTATCTTAAAATGAATCATGAAATAAAAAACTAAGATGACATAAGAGCTAATGTATCACAATGAGAATAAAAATTTGTTATTAATAAGTGACAATGCCACAATATTGTATTATCGCTGAGTATTAATAAAAATATGTGTTTAATAATACATTGTTTGACAGTTTACCTGCTTTATCATTAAGACCACCAACATTTGGAATGAACATTATTATGTCGAATCCACATTTCTCTAATTCATTAAAAAATATGCAAGGATCTCTCTCTCCTGTCAAATTAAATATTAAGCATTTTTTCTTACTGCTTTTTTCTGTATGGGATAAGTACCAATCTCGACAGACCCGACAACTATCTAAAGTATGCGCTCCATCTAAATAAAATCTGAAAAATTCAAGTTAAAAAAAAGTTATATAATAGTGGATAATATTACGTAAGATTATTGTATTGTTTTATTTCATATCTTCCAGGCCACTGTGCTTCTTGAATTGATTTTTTTGCTAAAGCAAGGTCGAATTTTTTGAAATTGTTATTTGTATCTGAAACAAAAACGAAATAGAACTTATGACAAATGTTTAATTTTCTGAAATTAATCAAAAGAAACAAAAACAAAGATCTATAAAAACGATCGTGCAACATATGGATCTGGCGTTTTATTAGTAATAAACCAAAATAAACAGATACTAATGACTATGAAAACAGAATTTTGGTTGTGTAAAATTATCAACTAGACTCCTTGGCAATGAAAAAAAAAAAAAAGCTCAAGAAGTTGGAAATCATGCATTAGGCCAGAGGTGATCGTCAAAAAACCTAAGTTGAAGATTGGGAAGAAGTTTCTACAAGGTATTGAAATCACTTTGTTAAGAAGAATGTAAAAATATACTTATCATGTGACTCAATAAAAACTACACTCACATACTATATACTGATTTCGTGGATTACTTTCTACTTATTCATATTATTATTTAATACAAGTAAATAAATGTATTCTAACCTTTTTTCATAAAAGCTTCAGTTAATGCCAAAGCTAGACTAGCATTTGTTTTTGTAACATTAATTGGTACATTGGCATTATTTTCTCCAAAAACGTTATCTACGACTTGAAGTGTACACTAAAAATAAAATTACAGGTAAAAAATATCTATTAAAAGGCTTTGCAGAAACCACAATTTAAAAAAAAAACCTTTAAACTCTGTTTGCTAGCAATGCGGACTGACAAAAACTGAGGATCAATGGAGAGCCACGCCATTAAATTAAAGAAATTAAAAAGAAATTGAAATTTTTAATAAATAAGTGTTTCCATTTAAAGATAAAAAATAAATTGCGATTTACTGTTATTTTCGAAAAACCGGAAGTAATCCATGATCTCATAGACCAATTGAATTAAGTATTTGACAGTATTTATTCCAAGCTTTCCACCAAAAAAGTTTTCATTCCGATATCTTACTTAATAAGGAAGATAAGAGCGGGTGGAATTACTAAACAGTTTGCTAATAACAAAAATCTTAGATACGCCACTGGTACACTGTAAATGGGTCGTAATGGGAACTTTGAAGCTTACAAAGATTTTATACATTTTGACAGCTGACAGAAAATTTTCAACACACGATTTTTCTCCATAAATGGCCCTGAAATTCAAATTTTCAATAAAAAAAGGTTTTTCTATTTAAAAATTAAAAATAAATTGCGATTTTTTGTTATTTACGAAAAACCGGAAGTAAGCTATGACGTCATAGACCAATTAAATCCAGTATGTCACAGTATTTGTTCCAAGCTTTTAAACAAAAAAGTTTTTGTTCCAATATCTCAATTAACAATGAAGATAAAAGCGGATGGAATTTTTTAATGGTTTGCTAATAATGAAAATGATTAGATACGCCACTGCATGGTGTACTGTAAGTGGGTCTCAATAGGAATTTTAAAGCTTACAATGATTTTATAAAGATCATACATTTCCATATTTTTTCCATAAACGAATTAATAGTAACATGTAAAATATGTTATAGTAAAATATCCAATATGGCGGCCATTTTGACAGCTGACAGAAAATTTTCAATATGTACCAGAAATTCAAATTTTATATTAAAAAGGTGTTTCGATTGTAAATTAAAAAATAAATTGAGATTTTCAGTTATATCCGGAAAAATCGGAAGTAAGTCATGGATCCAGTACATGAAAGTATCTGTCATAGGCTTTTAAACAAAAAAGTTTTCATTCCGATATCTCAATTAACAAGGAAGATAAAAGCGGATAGAATTATTAAACGGTTTGCTAACAATAAAAATGCTTATACGCCACTGGTATAAAATTAATGGGTCTCAATGGGAATTTTGAAGCTTACAAAGATTTTATAAAGATCATACATTCCTATATTTATTTCCATAAATCTAATTAATAGTAACATGTTTACAAAAAATATTATCCAATATGGCGGCCATTTTGACAGCTGTGAGAAAATTTTCAATACATGATTATTATACAAAAATGTCCTAGAAATTCAAATTTGCAATAAAAAAGTAGGTTTCAATTTAAAAATAAAAAATAAATTGCGATTTTCTGCTATTTCCGGAAAAACCGGAAGTAAGCCATGACGTCACAGAATAATTGAATCCATCATCAGAAAGTATTTGTTCAAGTCTTTCAAACAAACAAAAAATATTCCGAAATCTCAATGAATAACGAAGATGGTGGAACTTTTAAGTGCCCCACCCAAATATTAATAAATAGTTATTAGTTATAAAATAATTCAGCAACTGTTATAGCTCATACAGAATACTGTTATAGCTGATACAGCTATTTTATGGTTGTTTAAACGAATCCCATGTGGGGGTGTCCCATGTTTGCCTGTTTTTATATGTATTTGTGTTATTGCTAATTAAGATCGGTTTTCATGTGGTCAGAAACTCCAAGAAATAACCGAATAATTCTAGAAAGAAAAGGTGTAAAAAAATAAATTTAATAACACAAATTTCTCCAAGAGTAATAGTAATGGATAACGCATCGTATCATAGCAGAGGGCTGGAACAGTTGCCAAAATGCTTGGCGTAAGATAAAAATAAGATATCGGATTTGAGGACTTCTTTATCAAACCTGAATTACTATTACTAGCAAAACAACACTTATTCCAAGTACAATAAAACAAATATTGTGTTGATAAAATGGCACGAATTCACATTAAGGAAGTACTTAGATTGCCCCGTATCATTATGAGCTCAATTATATTGACATAATTTGGGTAAAAAAGTAGAACGGAAACTATAATGAATATAAACATGACCACTTAATTACCTATTGATAAGCGTTCTATAATCAACCATTTCATTAGTGGGTCTTTATCGAACTTAATATTAGGTTTTGATAAAGATGGTCCACTTCTCCAATCTGTAAAGTTAGTTTAACCTGCTTTTTTAATTTTAATGGGACGATAATTCACTGAAATTAATAACTACTGCTTATGCAGTGTGTAACAGCCAAATGGATTAAACTCAGTAACTCAATTACTCTGCATATTTGTAAAAATCCCGAAACACGTCAATTTCAGATTATAAAATGATAACCGACAACTAGAAAGTTTTACCCCTACCTTCACAAGTGACAGTTGCAACTCCCAAATTTGCAAATATAAAGTAGGAGCTTGTGTTACCTCATTTGGAAGGTCTCTTTATTCTCTATTCAAAAATGATGTGGTTTTCAAATTTATTGCAAAGTTAACAACCAAAATATTAATTAATTACTAACAGAGTTTCGTTCTTGATAATGTAAAAAAATAACAGAAACATCAATCTCAATGTAGGATATGTTCAAAAGGCATGCCTCGAACGTCCAAGCAGCATCATATTCGTAAATAAAATTGTCTTCTAAAGGTAATCAGCATCCGAGGCGTGACCGCCGTAACCGCAAACGCTATTCTTCTAAATCGCATGGTTTTGTTTTGTATAGCATATTTTTTCCCATAAGAAAAAGTCTAATGGCGTATGATGAGGTGATCGTTATGGCCATTCTATCGATCCTCGCCTCCCTATCCACAGATTTCATAATATTTTGTCAAGGTACTGCCAGACATTGTTTTGGTAATGTGGGCGTGCTCCATCCTGCTGGAATGTGTGGGTTTGCATGACCAGAATATAAATTTACCAAAATTGGGACATTATTTTGGAGTAGTGTTAAATAATTATCTCCATTCAAATTATAATCAATGAAAAAGAGACCAATGACATGATTTCCAACTATCCCTGTCTAAAAATTAACCTTTTCAGGGCGTTGTGTATGTTTTTCTCTCATCCAGTGAGAATTTTCATAAAATGAGTAGCGAAAATTTTGACTATTAGTATGGCCGTGAAATGTAAAAGTGCATTCCTCAGAAAACACATGTTCTAGTTGGATAACATTTGATACAGTTAGCCATGCTTTGTTCCTTGAGTCACTTGAAAATATTGGTGTAAGTGGTAAAACACTGAAATTTTTTAAAAGCTATTTATCTAATAGATCTCAGCATGTTCAAATTGATAATATATACAGTAATTTAAGGAATGTGGAGTATGGGGTACCGCAGGGCACAGTGCTGGGTCCTATATTATTCAACGTCTATTTAAACAATTTATTTTTTATATAAAGTGCAGGATATTATTACATACGCTGATGATACGGTAATTTTATATACAGACAACACATGGAAAGATTTAAAGCTAAAAGTCGAAAAATACCCTCAATTAATTAAATCCTGGTTTGAAAATCGCCTGCTAACAATAAATGAGAGTAAAACATTTTTTTACCCATCTCTGCAAACATATCTGGTCTTCCAACATACAGTAATCATACTGTTACTCATGATTTTCAAATAAAAATAACATATAAATTCAAATATCTAGGGATAGTTCTGGATAGTCACCTTAGGTGGGACAAACATATTGAGTAGGTACCTCCTGAAAAAAATACGTTATCTTATCTAATAATTTTACAAATTACAAATAATTTTACAAAATTTCAGCAGCCATACATGCGATAAAAGTTGTGTTTGGGTGTAGCTCGCAAAAATCATCTTTTTTAGTGAGAAATAGTGCAAAATAATCGGATGTTTGAACACCAATAAAAAGGAAAAATCACAGTGAGTCCGATATACTACCCAATTTTTGAATTAAATGCAAATTAACAAAGTTATTAACAAAGTTATTAATTAAATCGTATTATAGCCAAAAATACAAGATAGTTTATTCTGTTTTTGCGGTGGTTTTTCTGCGATAAACAAAAGAAGTCGAATTACATTTCTGATTTAAAATTTTGGCAGTGTCTATTGAACCGATGCGTTGGAAACAAATTTTAAACAAACTAAAATAATAATGGCTTCTAATAAAATTGTTACTCTCGACGATTTACACGTCCTTTTACTTAATCTTAATGCAAAAGTGGACTTAACACAAACCACGCTAACTGAATTCAAGCAAGAACTTATGAACGTCGGTAATAGAACCAACAATCTTGAGAAAGAAAATATTGCCCTAAAAGCTAAGGTGTTTGAGTTAGATCGTAAACTACGTAATAACAGTATTGTGGTTTTTGGATTGGAGAATCAACTCAATTGCGTAGACGCGCTCACATTTCTCTCAAGTAAACTTGAAATTAACTTGGGACTTCAAGATTTAAATTTTATAAACCTGTTTACTTCAAAAAATAATAAAAAGATATTAAAAATCGATTTCTTGTCTAACCTAAAGAAAAGTCAAGTATTAAAAAATCTCAACAAACTTAAGGACTGCCACATTTTCGTTGCCGACGACCTAAATCCACAGGACCAACTGTTACACAAGGAGTTAAGAAAACATCTGAATACTGGAAAGAAAAACGGTTTAAAAATATTTATAAAAAATAATCGCTTGTGTGTAAATAACAAAAAATACACATTAGAAGAGTTAAATACCAATCCCGATATTCTAGCAAGTTTATCCATTATCTCTGGACCTCCTACTTCCGAAGGTTTAACACAATCAAGCAGTTCCTCTGGACCAAGTAGTAACCCACAGGATCTGGATAAAATAACTGATCGTCTACGAAACAAAGATAAGCGACAACTTCAAAGAAAATAGTTTGTGTTATTCTTATGTCCTAAAATTAGTAGTATATTAAGAAATATCTTTTTGGATCTTCTCTTTCTATTTACAATATTTGTTTTTTTCTTTTTTTGGTCTTAAACACTCCTTGAGTATCACTTAAGTATTATTTGTTTAAATTACTATTATGAATAAAAATGTTTCTTTTTATCATTTGAATGTACGGTCTATTTTCACAGGCTTCAACAGACTTTATGAATTTATTACTAGCAGAAATATTGATATTTTTGGTTTAAGCGAAACTTGGTTGTCACATGAGATTGAAACGAGGATTGTGGATATAAACTCGTACACACTTATTCGTGCTGATCGAGATGATAGGGGCGGTGGTTTAGCATTCTACATAAACAAAAAAATTAATCATAAAATATTATTTTCAAACATTAGCCATTTTTTAGAACAATTTTGGATATCTGTGATTTATGACAATAAGACTTATATTTTTGGTGTTGTATATCGACCACCAAAAGCCAGTATCTTACAGTGTCTACAAGAACTAGAAGATTCCGTATCAAATCTTCTTCCTACTAGTGATTTGTTTATACTAGCTGGTGATCTTAATATTGACTGTTTGTGCGTAAATAGACCTTTTACACTACTTAATGAATTTCTTGAGTTGTTTAATTTAAAGCAACTTATTGATAAGCCTACTCGTATCTCCAGAACATGCTCTACTCTTCTTGATCTTTTAATTGTAAGTGAACCACATCTTATTTCTAACATTCATGTCTATGATATTCACGGCATTTCAGATCACTTCTCAATTTCATGTAGTATCGATTCTTTAAAAAAAGACTGCAGGCCAAAATATGTGACATATAGAAATTTTTCTAACTTCGATTTAAATGCTTTTAATCACGATCTACATCTTTTGACCCTGGACAACATATATGCCATGGAAAATGTTGAAGAAATGGTAAACTTTTTAAATATGACCATAATTAAATTGTTTGATTATCATGCTCCAATTGTAACCAAAAGAGTAAGCAAATCTCCTTCGCCCTGGCTAACATAAAACATCAAAGAAATCATGAAGCTTAGAGATAAAGCTTACAAAAAATTTAAATCTACTCAATCCATTGTGCACTGGAATTACTACAAAGAACTCAGAAATTACACCACATCTGCAATTCGTCGTGAAATGAGAGCATACTTAGACTTTGTACTTCTGCAAAAAAATTCTAAATCTACTTGGAATGCTCTTAGATCTCTTGATATCTTGAGAAAACCAACTGCCTCTTTTCCTGATAATTTAAAGGATACAGATAGTATAAATTCTCACTTCACCAACATTACTCACACACAAAAAACTCACCCCCAACTTTATCTTCTTGATCGATATCAGAACCAGTCTAGTGATAATACTTTTCAATTTTTCCCCGTTACATCATCTCAAGTGAGAAAACATCTTTACAAAATTAAAAGCAACGCTGTAGGTTCAGATAATATTTCATTGAGACTAATTCACCTGGTAGACGAATTCTTATTAGAACATTTAACGTTCATATTTAACACATGTATCTCCAGTAGTCAGTTCCCGGAGCAATGGAAGAGAGCCTCTGTTATTCCATTACCAAAATGTAACAATCCCACTACCCACTCAGATCTTAGGCCAATTAGCATACTGCCTACTCTATCAAAAGTATTAGAGATGATCTTAAAAGAACAAATGAACAAGTTTATGGAAGAATACATCTTACCGGCTACGCAATCGGGTGTTCGTTCTAGTCACAGCACTACTACTGCGCTTCTAGACGTAACTGAGTATATATATAATTCAATTGATAAAGGAAATGTTACTTGCCTAGTGCTGCTTGACTACAGCAAGGCCTTTGACACACTTGATCATCAACTTCTAATAAAAAAACTTTCCTATTTTGGATTTTCTGCACGGGCCGTTAAACTTTTAAAAAGTTATCTTGAAAACCGCACCCAGAAAATTGTCCTGGACGAAGCTGTGTCGAGATCCCTTCCGGTTAAGTATGGTGTTCCACAAGGTTCCATTTTAGGACCACTACTTTTCTCACTTTACATTTCAGATTTTCATCAATTTGTAGAAAATTGTCATATTCATCATTACGCCGATGATTCGCAACTTTACTTGTCTTTTAACCAAGGAAATTCTTTACAAGCTCAATACATCATAAATCTAAATTTAAAAAAATTATATGATATATCGTCAGCACATAATCTCAAATTAAACTCAAAAAAATCTGTCTTTATGCTATTTGGGCCCAATAAAGCTAGAAATCTTCTAACTAATAATTTTAAACTTAGCATAGGTCATGACCCCATTCCACTTGTTTATGATCATAAAAACTTGGGGCTGTGGATTGATTCTGAACTTAGGTTCACAAAACATATTTCTCAACTGTGTCAAAGCTCATACAACGTGTTAAGACAACTGTATCCTAATAGGGATATACTTTCACCTAAACTTAAATTAAAAATGTGTGAATCACTCATTATGTCAAAGTTATCATACTGCGATACGGTATTTGGACCAGCTCTTCTTCAAAGGGATTTAAATCGTCTTCAAAAAATTCAAAATTCGTGTATTAGGTTCGCTTACGGTATACGCAAATTTGACCATATTTCACAGAAATTCAAAGAATCAAAATGGCTGCATATCAAAAAATTACATTCTTTGCATATTCTGAATATAACTCACAAAATTCTTAAATATCAAAAACCGAAATATCTATTTAATAAATTCACACATTTCAGTAATAATTACGGAACTCGGAATAAGAGTACGTTAGTAATTCCCAAATTTAGTTCATCCATTGGACAGCGAAGTTTCTCTTACACCGCAGCTAAATTATACAATACACTGCCTAAAGAATTTGGATCGTACACTCTAATTAATTTTAAAAAAAGGTTAAAAGGCTTGATTGTCGGTTTAGGACGGTTCTAATAAAAACAATAATCTCTGTTCATCTCGGATCTGCTCTTTGGTTCTTGATATTTTCTTGGATCTTTACTGAGGTTGAGTTGAAAAACAGCCTATGCTGACACTCCGCCTATTCACCTTTGTTATTTTTATATTTAGGTAGAAAAAAAAAAAAATTTATTCTTTCTTTGTTTTTTGTTATGGTGAATAAAGACGATTTATTATTATTATTATTATTATTATTATCTGTAAATTCAACAGCCTAAAGAATATACTTAACTTTACCCAGCTAAAAACGGTTTATTATGCGCTTGTTGAATCTCATATTACATATATAATCTGTCAAAAGAGAATTTTAAAAATTTTATTTAAAAAGGACAGACTTTACCCCACAAACGCGCTTTATAATGGCATAGAAGTTCTAGATCCTTGGCAATTATTTTTCTTACAAAGTGCTTTAGAACAACACAAAAATAAACATACTCTAAGATTAAATGAACATCATTATAATACCAGAAATAAAAATTATTACTTATCAGCTACAACAAATAAATCTATAGGACAAAAATCACATGAGTATCTAGGACCTAAATTATTTTCATATCTACCATGTGATATCCTAAATATTACAAATAAATTACACTTTAAAAGGGCCTTAAAGAAATACATAGCTGAAATACCTCGTGAAACTATTCATGAATTAATTGAATGCCCACTCCTTTACAATATTTCTACAAACATCTCTCGAATATGATCATATTATACAGGGTGTTTTCGAACTTGGCGTCCAAATTTGTAGGGGTGGTAGTTCGCATAATTTGAGACCGATTCGTAGATTTCATTTTTCCAAAATATTTAAAATAAAAATAATTAAAAATTATAAACAGGTACGGTCCTGCACAGCGATAGGACTCGCGCGCGCTACGCTTAGAATCGACAAAATTGCAAATCGCAGGACTAATGCGCTACGCGCTCAGGGTAGGACCTGATCTTTGATTTTTTTTATAATGACTCTATTTTGTTTATTATAACTTTTTTAGAAAAATGAAATCTCGCTCTCAAATTATGCGAACTACCACCCCTACAAATTTGGACGCCAAGTTCGGAAACACCCTGTATGTATTAATCTTTAGTTTTAGTTTAATGTGTTATTATACAGGGTGTTTGTTTAATATTGCGAAAAAATTTAGAGGCGTGTCCCTTGGACGAAATGAAGCAAAAAAGTTCCTATGAACATATGTCCTATGCCTCTTAGATTTTGAACTACAGGGTGGTAAAGTTATAAGAAAAAAACTTATTTTTTTCGATTGTAAAAGTTTAAATTGTGTATCGGAAAATGGCTTTGGATGCATAGAAACTGCGAACCAATTTTCAGAAAAATATCTACAGGGGTATTAAATATATCGAAAAAAATAAGTTTTTTTTCTTATAACTTTACCACCCTGTAGTTCAAAATCTAAGAGGCGTAGAACATATGTTCATAGGAACTTTTTTGCTTCATTTCGTCCAAGGGACACGCCTCTGGATTTTTTCGCAATATTAAAAAAAACCCTTTTTAATAATTATTTGTTTGTTATTTAACTCATACAAAGACCAAGTCTTTATCGAGTATGAATGACTAAATATGTGTGTATTATTTCTTTAAATAATTTCTAAAATTTCTAACATTTCCATCATTTGCTCACAAAAATGCATTCTCCTATCACAATAGTCTTCCATCCTGAGTTGGTATTAATTTATAGGGTGCATTTTATTTTCTTTTAATTTTCGAGTGATGGATGTATGGCTAACACCATCTAATATTGTGGCTACTTGTTGACTCAAAGTATGTGGGTTTTCCTCAAATTGAAGCATTATGTCCATTTTA
This sequence comes from Psylliodes chrysocephalus, assembly GCA_927349885.1. Taxonomy (NCBI): domain Eukaryota; kingdom Metazoa; phylum Arthropoda; class Insecta; order Coleoptera; family Chrysomelidae; genus Psylliodes; species Psylliodes chrysocephalus. Next base: position 49,551,910 of record OV651818.1, on the reverse strand, counting down.
TTGAATAAATTCGAAGATTTTTTTTTGCCTGCCTTACATGTCAAAGCTAACGGAATGTTTTACAAATTTTACTTATTGTCCCTTGAGATACATCGATGGCTCAATCAAATACTGCCACAACTCAAAAACTATTGTTTCGAGAAATTTCATTTTGAAATTTGTAAGTCTCTATTATCATTATTTTGTTTTTGACATAAAATCTTTATATTTTATTTAAAATCTTTAATATTTTGCTGTTAAAATTAACGATTACGATTATAAAAGCGGGTTATTGCATAGTTTTTATAAAATTTGGGTGTTTTTGCAGAAAATAACGCGAATTGAGGTAGTTTCAGACACAGTCTGTGACTAGATTTTAAATGATTTTTGGGCATATTTAAGGATATTTTTATTTGTGGCGGTATTTAAAGTAAAACCTTAATGATATTTTGCATCCATTGGACCAAAAATGTAATTTTTTTTGTTTTTTGACTTGTGGCGGTTTTTGATTGAGCCATCGACATGAGTCAAATCGGAAAATTTTTACTTAAATATGCAAACAATTACGATCTGTCTTGGTGTTTTATCTCCATAACCAATCATTTATAAAATTGTTATTTTATGCATTTCTGTTAAATAAACCAAGTTTCTGATCTGTAGTTAATGCATTCAAATGACACATACAACACTGACAGCAATTAATGTCACATAATTACAATCACGCAGCAAGTTGCTAAGATGGTTTAAATGAAATTAAGATTGCCAACTATGAAGAAAGTTAATAACTTTTGACTTTTTTTTGTTAATACCTTCAAAAAAGGCAATTTAAATTATTTTTGCTTGTTTTCTCATTATCAAGACCGAAACTCAATTAGTTATTAATTGTTTGGTGTGTTATAGGGAATTTCGTCATTCATCTGATGAATATATTTATTTTTTAAAAATTAATTATTGCAATAAATTTGAAAATCACAGTATTTTTAAATAGATAATAAAGAGACCTTTCAAATGAGTTATCACACGCCCCTACTTCCTTTTACAAATTTGGGTACAGTAATTGGGCTATTAAATTTATTCCATTTAGCTGTTGCACAGTGTACATTGTTTAAACTGATTTCCATTGTTTAAGTGACATTTTTTATTGAATTTCGCTATCTAGCAAACAAACTTTAATACCTAAATTGATTCTAAAATTTGATATGAAGCATTCAACAAGTATTCTAGTGTATACTAAAAATAACTAAAGACTTGTTGATTTTATTTGAATAAATCAAAAATAATATATTGTGGTCTATACAATGCTATAAATAATTATTTTTTTGTTTACTTTTTTCTCAATACTGCGTTCTTGAAAAACCTTTAAAACATTTGGTGATTGATTTGTAGTAAATGCTGCACAACCTTCTTTCATAATACCACTTTTATTCCAGGCTATGGATTCTAATGAGTTGCCTAACAATGCAGTATGATCCATATCTAAAGGTGTTATCCCCGCCACTTTTGTATTCCTAAATAAAAATATTGATTTTACATAATCATAAACTAAACCTATTTATTTCAGAGGGTACATAGAAACATGCCATTAAAAAACTTTTAAATTTAATATATGTGTCATTTTAAATTTCATTTGAATAATAAGTTGCTGACAACAAATAGTAAGTTATTAACATAAATTAATGCAAGTGGCAATTTAAATATATTACATAATATTTTTACCTTATAACATTCGTGCAGTCATATTCACCACCAATTCCAACTTCTAAAATAGCTACATCAACTTTATTATCCAAGAAAATATAAAAAGCCATAATAGTCAGAAATCGAAAATAAAGAGGCATGTCTTCGTCATGTTCCTAAAATTTATGAATGACAAAAAAAATCAAAGACAGGACCATTATTTCAAATATACCTTCTGGCTGTTGAGTGATTCATATATTTTCCAAAAGTAGTTACTAAATTCCGCCTTAGAAATTGGTTTGCCATTCAACCGTATCCTTTCCCTAACATCCAATAAATGTGGTGAGGAAAAGAACCCTGTTGTATATCCATGGTTTCTTAAAATTTGTTCACTATAAGCACAGGTTGTACCTTTACCATTTGTGCCAGTTACGTGGATAACAGAAAGTTTATCCAAATCTTCTAATGTCAAGCCAGTTCTAAAATTATTATGTCCAAAAAATTATATACACAGATTGATAAAAACCAAACTTTAAAGAAACATTCCTTTTTTTTATATTAATTTTTTTATTCATTCTTATTTAAATTTTTGGTTATTTGGCAAGTCGTTGTTTACTTATCTATTTGCATTATAATAAAAATGTTTTGCATACCTAGTTGGTTTAGCCTTATTTTTGATAGATTTAAAACTATGTATAACAATGTCATTACTTAATTATTGCTATTTTTACAATTACCTTTTTATAAATTTTGTAACTTCTGATATATTCGTTTCACTTTTAGGTCTTTTTGCAGCATTTGTTAAATACTGTTTATTAGTTTGTACGGCATTTAAAGCTTCTATTGCTCCCTAAAAAAGTCTTACATTAAAAAATAATCATAAAAAAATATGTATGATTTACCTGATAATTTTTAGCAGACATGTTACTCTCTAGTACTTTAACTGCGTGAGAAAAATATCTTTCAAAGGTAGTAATTATCTTGCCATGTGAAACCTTCATATCTTTAGACACAATCTAACCTATCACTCCTATCAGGAACTCGAACTCATTACGTATATAATCGCTCCAAGCAAATGGCAAAACTGGAACCACATTAATTTTTCTATGCACATTACCACATAAATCATAATATTTACATTTGATAATTCATTATTCATTTTAATATTTAGACATGGTACATCTTATTTAAGCACAGTGAAATGAATGAGAACATATATTAATGCACTGTTTTCCATTAATAATAATAATTTTTATAATATGGTTTTTAAATTTAAAAATTGACATGTGGCTCTTCTCACAGATCACATATGGCTTGGCTTTGGTTTATATTAATCAAAGGCCAGTCATTGCCATTGGTCTAAAAAAATGTAAGGTCTGTTCTGGTTTTGAGAAATAACGATCCACAACTGTCGGGCTCATGCGCAGTAGATAAAAAGTGTTCTGGTTTTTCTGGGACTACTTCAGATCTCTCAGTCCAGTGTTCTGGTTTCGTATCCGAAATAATCCGTGATTGTTGTAAACAGTCAAAAAGTGTTCATGCTTGGGAGTGTGGATCGACTCGGACTGTTTTGACCGCGCATGCGTTTTTGAAGTGTTATGAATATTGTATTGGCTTTTTAGACTATACGAAACGTATACAATCCCAAATTGTTTATTTATATGTGGACGAATGTCTCTTGTTCTTGTTTTATTTGTAAATTAAAGCAATTTTAGAATTATTAATTTTTTAATATTATTCTGTTTTTATTTATTCCATTGAAATGTGATGATAATGGTAAACATACATGCAAATGTTATTTGAAGCTGAGCTTTCAAAAGGAACTTCATTATTATAATAAACAATAAACAAAACACCTTTATGTGTTCTGGTTTTCCAACAATTTCAAACAGTCGGGGATTTTTTGCCTTTACGCATACAGTCCGGCGCAGTTTCAAAACAGTTTTCATTTTGAGAACCAGAACAAACCTGTAGTTAAAATAGCATATTCATTAAAAGAAGAAATTAATTTCTTTTACTTATTTAACTATTTCGCCTCTTTTGATAAGACTTATTTTTCAATTTTGAATTATTTTAACCGCGGCATATTTCTATTATATCCCGTACCAAGGTTTAACGAGCTAATGGCGTCCTGAGATTTTTTACTACTGCTACTATGCATTATTGGACTTTTACCACAGAAAAAGAAGAAGAAATAGTTTTGTACGTGAGTTAGAGGTTATGTTCTTCTTTCTAACGTCTCATATTTTCACATTTTGCTCCTATTTCATTATTTCATATCGTATTTAAAACAGTGATTCTAATTAAACATATTGTATTATTAGTCAATATATAATTTCATCAAAAATGGTAGTATGGCTATATCCTTTTTTATTTTATTTTATTATCATTATACCTATTTTAGCCAAAAATTAAACAAATGGAGAAACTAAAACATCCCAACAGCAGAAAAACTAAAACACTAGTAAAACAAATACAAAAGTAAGTAAATTTGACTACACCATCACCGAGAGATGTATGTTTCAGCAAATAATTAATTTCTAGGCAAAAATCTCGAGAAAAAGGCAAACTTTCCACCAATATAAAACTAAACGTTCAAGGAGAAAAATTCGTATGGTTTAGGGACAAATTTGAACCGGAATGGACAGTTTGCACACCAAATTTACTGGAAGAGTTAATTAAAAAATACTTATCACGTTTTGATGAAGAATTAGAACAAATAAGAATAAAACATTCAATAGGAAATAGAAAGAATAGACAACATGCTAATAGAGAAGATATTATTAAAATGACCGTTAAAAGGGAGTTTGAAGATTTTAATTCTTGTGGAATAGGTAAAGATGAAATATACAGTCTTTCAGATATGCAATAATTTCTTTTTAAGGATAAAATACAAAAGAGAATAATATACTAATCTGATTTTCACAGAAATGAACATTTTAACTAAATAAAGATGATCACAGGAAATGTCAAAGTTCAGAAATTCGGTCATTGCGTATTTCTTAAATGTGTAATTTTAAAACCAATTTCAATTTATGTACTTGTGTTTTTCAATATATGTAGATATAGATGCCTACATGTATCTGTAACTTGTGGAAAGTGGGTTATCTGTTACCCCCTACAGTACTTATGCCTCACTAAGCCCATTGTGCTTTCTCTTAAGTTGATAGGTCCCTCCTAGCTCATCCATGAACCTACAGATTTGATGTAGTTGTTGCCATCAAGAGGTGCTTTTCTTATATCGGCCGGTGTTAGTCAATACTTGCCGATCACAAATCTTCTAATAAATGTATTTTATAATTTTTATATCATCTTCATTCTTTTATACTTGACTACACTAGAAGGATTTTATTTATGAAAGATAAATATACTAAAAAAAATGTTTTATAAACCATAATATACCCTCTCTTTAGTGGTATTTATACAAGAAAAATATATTTAATTTCTTTGTCCTTCAAACGTCCATATAATTTAATATATTTTTTCAGAATTGCCAAACTTACTGGACCCTTTACAGTTTAATCAATTGAAAAATTGGAATGGTGAATTAAGATTTTTACAGAATTTTAAACTAAGGAAATTTAGCAAGAGGACATTAGAAGAGATGCAAAAGAAAAATAAACAGTCTACCTGAAAATAATTCTAATTAGTGAAATTGTAGAAAATATTGAATAAATATTTTTTGTTTTCAAACCTTAATTTAAATATTCCATTGCTACCTAGAAAACATTTGTAGGCTTCAGTAATTTTACAACTATTTTCAATCCAATCATTTAAGTGACTTATTCTCAATGATTTCATCTATAACTTTTCTACATTAAAAAAAAAGGTAGTCGGATATTTATGATTTTCAATATTCTTTTTCTACATTGAGAAAAAGGTAGTAAAATATTTATAAATGACAATGATCTACTCCTCTTAATTTTTATGAAAGAGCGCCTGAAAACCAACATCTGCATTATTCAGTTTAGTAATATTTTAAAATGTAGCTTTATTAATACACATCATCATTTAATATACATACCTACTCTTCTCAATTTTTGCATAATAATGTTTTTACAGAATTGATAAATAGGTATCTAGATCGATCTTTGATTTCTTTTCGTTTATGAAAAAACTAATTATGTCGCCTATCGTAAATAAAAAGTTCCTTATTTCTTTTAAATAAAAATGCCAATTTTTCAATCAATAACAATTTTATGGGAACGTAAGTAAATAGGAGTGCTGCGTGGGTAAAATAACGTCAATAGTTATAATACAAAATATTACTAGAACAAGGAAAATTATTAGAAAAGAATTGCTATATTTGTACTTCATACAACGTTTGTACTATTGACAATAAATAGTGAACTTTTTGTGAGACTTGGCAACAGCGTAATACGTAAAAGTACAACAGTATCATCCACAAAGCACTGTGCTTTGTGGTAGCATCTATTTGATTTGAAATCATAGTGGAGTATTTTTATTCAAAAAATTGTGTTATTATTAATTTGTACAAGAAATGGAACTAATATTTGTTGTTTACAATAGTGGTACCTACAAGGAGATAGCTTAGTTTTTTCATAAACGAAAAGGTCAAACCAGATAATGACACGCTGCATTTTTCCCATTGATTTTCTTTTAGGCTTCTTAGGCATGAGAAAATAAATATCGGAGCCCTCATAAATATATGGCCTCGACTATGCAACTTAAAATTCACCAAAATGTATTATGTGTTGTCTACTTATAGGTAATCACCACCACAGCACGAAATGTTTTTTTTAAACAAATCTGTCAAAAATTTATCATTCTATCAAATCAAAACCGACCTGTACGCAAATAATAAAGAACATTTGGTAAGTAAAATTACCTTCAAAAATAAAAAAGACTATCTGGAATGATATTTCAAAAAGGCTTCTTAATTTCAACCTTATTCTTAAGGTATGTTGCATTAAAATCGAACGGTTTCAAATTATTCAACCTTACAGATAATGATTGAGGTTATGTGTATTTTTTAGTATCTTCCGGCGATACACAGTTACGGCTGCCAAAGAAATGTCTGGAGAGATATCAAGCTTTAATAAAACATCTTCCATTATCCCTGGAGAACAGTCAGTAGCATACGTTACCGCACCAAATGAAGAAGTTGCTAAAAAATTAGCTCATGGTATAGTTTCAAATAAGTTAGCTGCTTGTGTTAATATAATTCCTAAAATCACTTCCGTATACGAGTGGGAAGGAAAAATTAACGAAGATTCTGAAGTACTAATGATGATTAAGACGAGAACCTGCAAAGTAAACAATTTGACTGAATATGTTAAGGCTAACCATCCATACACGGTTTGTGAAGTTATTTCACTACCTATCCAAAATGGAAATGATGCCTACCTAAAATGGATTAATGATGTGGTCCCCATTAATTAGAAATTAGATTTATAGTTTTTTATTGTTACTTTAATGTATTTAAATCTTGAAAGAAAAAAATAATATAATTTTTAGAAGGTGGTTGATATTTTTAACTATTTAAAAAAATATATTTTGAATATTGGAAACCCTTTCCCATCTAGATCTCTTCCTTTGGTTAGATATGCCACATGTATTTTTCGTTTCCACAAAGCCCTAATTTAAATTGCAATTCCTCTGCCCTTTATTTCTATTGCATGCCAAGTTTTCCTTGGCCTCTTTATTTATTTATTTATACATGCTAATACTACAGAATTATTTCTAAAAAGTATATCAATATTAACTAGAATAGCATTATAATAAAATAAAATTTAAAAATATAGTTAAGTGTTGAAATTAATTCAGCAGCTGCACATTCAGGCACATCCTTGAGTTCAAAACTATACTGTTCGACATTTTTTATTTAGTTATACTTACATCATTTGATCTATATTACAAATAGCTTGTTAGAAAAACTTATTCTATACTGATATTCATTTTTTTGCAACCTTACAATTTTCCAAAATTCAAGGGGTATGATGAAAAAATCAACATAGGTAGAAGTGTTCTCTTTTCTATTTCATTGCTTATTGTCTACTTAAATCGGCACCATAAGGGAATATTTTTTATTATTAGTTTTATGCGAAAAGTTATTCCTCATACAAAATTCTGCATGGTCTAAAACTTAAAATAGAACCATCATATATCTCTTTTTTCAGGCTTGTACCAGGTTTGTTAAAAACTATGTAAAGTACCTTTAATTTTAACAATGAAGAACATTCTTATTATGAAAAGTTTATCAGAATTGAAAACTATGGTCAGATATTTAATATTATCCATCTACCATGAAAAAAGATTGAATACTTTTTGGCATAAACACGAATTACATTTAATTTGCAAATAATAATTGCCATTTATACAGCCAGTTACGGAATGCCTTATTTTATGTAACAAATTAATATTTGCGGGACGAGGAGAAGTGAGGTCCCGCAACATGAACGAGTTACATAAAATGGCATTTTGTAACATGATACAATATTTTTTCTAATTTTGACTAGATTATTTATAAAATTGTGTTTTGGTTAAACATTACTGATGTCTAGGCAATCAATATAAGTCGCTGGTGTGAGGAAAATTTGGTCCTTCTTGTAGAAATAACTTGAGAGTTTGAGTAGAAAATGAAGTGTTTTTATTATTCACAAATGAGATACAAAGAATGTTGGTCTTGTAGATAGAACATAGAACTTCTTAACTAATACGTACAATCAATTTGATACTTGCCAATTTGAATTCATTTGCTTTAATATTAACGTGTGTAGTGTCTCGACTGTCGTGCAAAAAGTTTTTTTGTCTTTCTAACTCGTTGTTATAGACCATCTCATTTTATACTATCTGGAGCCATATTGAGTGTCCGGTGCATAGTTGAGGCAATAGATCTTTTGTACAGTAGTGGGAGGTGGTTCTGGCGAATGAGGTGCTTCATGACATAAGAAATACTTCACTTGGGGTGCGTTAGCTATGCGCCGGACACTCATAAGGTCCCTTTTCTAAGAACTGCTTGAGAGAAAGAGAGTGAAAGTGTGTGAGACGTGAGTTAATTGTGCTGAGAAAGATAGACTATAAAAAACGTGTTTGTCAAGTATTCACTGATAATTATAAATGTTTTAGCGAAACTGGGCCGTATTTACACGTGCAGATGGTTATTTTCTGTTATTTTAAAAAGTTATTTGCGATTTATGATTTAACATTAAGATTAAAAGAAAAATAAAATATTTGATAATTTTGTTGTTTAATAAACGTAGAAGTGAAATATTAATTTGATATTTTTCTGGTAAATTTATAGAATTTAATCAATAACAATTTTCAGTATTGTTAAAAATAAAGGATTTTGCACTTTTTCGACAAACTTCGGACATGACTAAAAAACTGATATCTGATGGTTGTACCTATTTTAGGTTTAATACACCATGCAGAACTTTTTATGAAGAATATTAGCCTTTTAAAAGTTTCCCAACTTAAGTATAGTTATTAAAATCACTGTCGGGGCATTAAATAATTCCTTGTACTATATGTTCATCGGAGGTGAACTTTTTGTTAAGACCCAACCATGCCCTAACTCAACTTTTTTCTTAAGGCTATATGTCACGATACTAAATTTAGAACTAAATTAATGCATTTTTTAAGTACTACAAAATTCACGTTAGGTCTGTTCCAACACGAGCTAAAACCGCAATAATGCCGTACAAATCGTGAGCTCTACCCATAGAAATAATAGCTCTACCCAAAAATTGTATACAGCGCATGATTTGCACGGTAATATTACGGTTTTCAGGCGTGTTGGGGCAGTAAATTTATTACTAAAAAAATAATTAGAACTTGTTCTATTTTCTACTAATTTTAGTACTAAAAATGCGTCGAAATGTTGCACAGAAAAAGTTGACACAACGGTCTCTTCTGTACAATTTTGTTTTTGGTTAGTGACAATTTTGCATTATCACCTTGGATAAATTTCGCTTGTTTGATTTTGTAGGTTTTATTGTTTTTTCGTGGTTTTTAGTAGCATTGGTGTATTTGGTGTTAAAAACACCTTTTACTTCACTTATCTATTTTACTCAGAATATTTAATTTCTGTGCTAATTTCACGTATTAATACGTCAATGCGCGTGCGCCTATACTTAGAGTATGGTCCGTTATTGACCGACTACTAACCGCAAGGAACCAGGATTTTTGACAGTGGTCCCTGAAATTATAAAATATAATTGTTATTTATGTTTGGAGAAAAAATTGTTCAAATAAAAGTTACTTCTAATATTAGTATATATCACAGACATTAACTAAATGTCTTTGGTATATGGGTGAGATTACAGAACGTCTGCAACTTTGCAGATCTGCAAATATGGCGGAATTACATATGCATATATCAAGTTTTCGTATTCCAAAAAAGATCTGCAAATTTGCAATATTTATTATGGATTACCCCCAACAACACTAAACCCAAATACATAACTATGTTTAAAAACTCGATAATCTGACACCATGAACTGTATTCAATCAAAATAAATAGACGACTTCATGGTTGTAGGATGTTCTAACCTTCTTAAAGGTGGATTTGAATTTAGTGTTGTTAGGGGTAATAAATATTGCGAATTTGCAGATATTTTTTGGATACTTGCATCTGCAAGTCCGCCATATTTGCAGATCTGCAAAGTTGCCGCCATATTTGCAGATCTGCAAAGTTGCAGACGTTCTGTAATTTCACCCTATATCGATAATTTTTGCTTTATGCCAAATTTTCCTGTAATGGTCCGTATTCGAGAAATGTGACAAAATTCTGATTTTTAAGAAAATTGTTAAACTAAAAGTTGTTTGCGATATCGATCTCTATAATTTTTGTTTTTACAGGGACCGTAATGGAAAAATTGGAGGAAAAGTGCTCAATTTACATTTTTCAGTATTTTCGTTTTCATTGAATATCTATAGAAAAATGTTTCGAGTTAGATGTATGTGGAAAATGTATATATTTAGTTTATCCTCTAAACATTTATAGAGGTGCTGCACATCAGATTTTTAGTACTAAATTAATAACTTAATTTAGTTCTTAATTTAGTATCGTAACATAGAGTCTTTAGGTTAGAAAATTTCGAATTATCGATTTTTCATTCAAAATTCGAAGTAATACAAGACGGTCACTTTAAATTTCTATATCTCATAGAAGTCAACAAATACGTAACATGATGAGTTTAATAAAATATGTCTCGAATTAACACGGTTGCAAATTGGCGCTACTTCATCGACAGTACATTTTTAAATCTTAAAACAAATTTCCTGAAATAATTAGGCAAAAATAAAAGAGTGTATTTTGCGTTTTAGCTTTTGAATACTATAAAAAATGGTGGAAAGTCAATAACTTTTAAATATTTGTTAAATATCACTTGCATTAAAAGTAAAACAAACTATAGACTTTCCTCCATTCTTTACCGTACTCTGAACCCATTTTTAAAAACAATTTCTGAAAATATTATCGTTCAGAGCTGTATTTTTGTGATAAAAAAGTCGCCGTCACTTGTCATTGACAATGCGTTGAGATTGAACTTAAATAAAACTACAAAATTACTTTCTTAATTTTTTTATTGACTATGAAAATTTTTGATGTGAGTTAAAAGAGAACCATTTTGTGAAAATTCTTTGGAACAAAAATGACATCGATATGGCTTCTGACCAGAGTGGGTATGTAAGTGGTTTTTCAGTGTCTTAGAATCGAAAAATTTTTGAAGGCATATCATGCACTCATGTTTCCTGTCATTACTGTGAGTTTTCATGTGCCCCTGGAAATGAAAAGTTATTTAAATTATAAAAATAGAACAAAATAAATAGTAGTGTTACTATTGCTGCGTTTGTGAATCCACATCGGATGCATCTGAGATGTAAAAAATCTTTGATCACGTGATGCAGTATACGTAAATGTAATGGGACAGATGTGTCCGATGTGGATAAAAAAACGCTAGAGATGTAAAAAATGCATCCGATGTGGATTCTCAAACGCAGCATAGACTCGAACAATTTTTAAATGATGGTGACTAATCTTGCAGAATGCAATGTGGTCAACCGGCAACAATGTAATTTTATTATTTTCAGAGCCTAACTTACTGGGATCATTTTACCGTTTATGCTTCGTCAACGCGAAAATTTAAAAAGTGAGATTATTCCATAATATTTACTCGTACAAATATTATATCTAGCCAAGTCAGGTAAATACTTTGAATCAGCGTTAAACTCGTCGATACTAAGGTCTACTGGGAAGGCTAACAAACCAGTTAGGAGTTCTTTATACGCCCATTATATAGTGACTTTTTTGTTATTAATAGCTTAATGATATTATGGGTATATAATCTGTATTTTAATCGTCAAATTTACCAATTTTTTAGGTTTTTTATTTATCATTTCTTCAAAAATAATTTTGATGTTTGGTGAAATTATACCTTTGTATATCTTAAACGCTTGAAATTGACAGTCTGGTGTCTAAATTGATGCGCACCGACTGTTTTTTTTTCCACCCATATCAGGAGTGGGGTTTATGACATAAAGCCATCCAGTTTAATATGAAGGTAGGTGGTCTAACTGGGTAAAAAAAGAGTGCACTCTAGACTAATTTGACTCGATTTTCTGAACGAGAGTAACTAAATGTCTAAATTGAACGCTCGACTGTTCTTGAACGAACCAAGTTCAAATTGATCACACTTTTTCTGGTTGGAGCGTGTTTCCTGAACGCGCTACTGTGAAAAGGCCGTGGCGCGGCGCAAAGTTTGGGAATTACAAAATGTTTAGGAAAACGAGTTTATCGATCAGATACAGCCATTGGATACAACCAAAAGCAAATGAAATTATTTTTTATAACAATCATTATTGATAAATTTTGTCAAAAGAACTAATATTATTTATCTGCTAGAGTTCCATTAGAACATCTGTCTTCTACCTCGTAGTCTCGTACAAATTTCATAAGTCAACTTGGCAAATGGCAACACAGCTGATAGCCAGTGTTGCCAGGTCTACCAATTTTTCAGTAGATATATTGATTTGGCCATTGGTTTACTGATATACTGATAAAAATGTGAATTCTACTAAATAAAAGCCGTTTTCATAATTATTATTATTATCATCCGCTTTTTGAGATTTTTTTCAAATTATAATCACATATTTAAAAAAAAATTCAAAAGTCATAAAAAATCACAGCTGTTTTTTATAACTTTCTAGGGAAATTCTAGGGAATCCCCTGAGTTCATTGCTTGCGTGTTGTGTTTCGAGTTACATAGGCATGCAGTGTACGCTGTGGTATGGTATATAAAAATTAAAAATTGTGGTTTTCTGGCTGGTTTTTTACTGTACAATCAACCAAAGAAATAAGCTTTCTACGGCGAGTATTGTTGGCAATTTTCATGTAAGAACTTACTCAAGGAGTAGAAATGCGCTTAATTAAAAAAGCATGTACAAAAAAAAAAGATAATGAATTAAATGATTCCGATTAGAATATTATTTTTTTTAGTGTTTAAGTGTTTATTTTTTGAATTATTTTATTTTTTAATATGTATATTGGTAATGTTGTAGTTGAAGGGTCTGGAAATGCGCCAGTCCGCACCATTGCTGTTCCGGCTAGTTCTGTCAGTTGGAATCCTTACATAGTTACCAGGTTATATTTAATTATTTGGAACCAGGGAATAAGCAGATTGAAATAACTATTTTACTTTTAATCATCTATTTACCAATTTTTACATCGATTAAAAATCCCATAAAAATAAAAAAATTCTAAAGATTTTCAAGTAATACGATCGTTATTTTTAATGTCAATAATACCTTTTAATAGTGATAATTACAAAATTTAAATTTAAAATCTATCAAAACTGTCTTATAAAACAAAACAGAATTGTTATTTCAAAATATAATATAAATCTTTATATTTATTTATCATACATTTTAATTTACAGAGGTTACAATTTGTCTAAATAATAAACTATGAAATAAAGCAAGCTAAAATAAAAGTGGAGATTTGGCAACGTGGCTTGAGCAAATTCAAATTCTGGACGTCAGTGCAGAGTAGTGTGAATATGCGCATTTCTAGACCCGTCAACTACAACATTACCGTAATATTTATTTTTTATTTTCAATGTGATGTCCCATTTCTTAATAAACTATTTTTTAAATACCTAGTACTTATTAGTGTTTGATTTTCTATTGTTAATTTAATTAGGTTGTTAATTTTTATAGTTTAACAATCTAATGAGTCAAAACAGTTTAAAATACGTATAATTAATATTTACGCTAATCGGAAGAGAAGCCACTGCAACGTTAAAAATTTTTTTGCCCCTTTAATTAGGCAACTCATTTGGCTACTGAATTTTAAGACAGGCAGTATACTGAAAAAAAATTTTATGACCTGGCAACACTGCTGACAGCTGTTATATTTATATTTTTATGTAAGTAAAATAAGGTTAAGGTTGAAAATGTTTAATTTCTTAAAAAAGAAATCCACTGAAAATGAAGAACAAAAACAAACTATTATTACACCTTATAGTGCTGCAGACATTACGGAATTAAAAGATACGATTTATGATGTGATAAGAACGATAAAAGATCCCGAAAAACCAAACACACTGGAACAACTTGAAGTGGTTTATGAAGATGGAATCATGGTAAGTCAGCCAAGAACAAGTGAATTTTTCGTTGTAAGAATTGAATTTAATCCGACAATACCACATTGTTCTTTGGCCACATTAATAGGATTATGTATCAGGATAAAAGTTGAGAGGAATATTCCGAATCGCATAAAATTGGATATATTTATCAAAAAAGGGGCACACGCTACAGAAGAAGAAATAAATAAACAAATAAACGACAAAGAAAGGATAGCTGCTGCTATGGAAAATCCTAATCTAAAAGAAATGGTTGAGAATTGTATTATGGAAGAGGACTGTTAAGTTGTTATAATGTAACATTTCTGTATGTCAATTTTATAGTTTAATCAGGACAATATCTATTTTCCACTAATTGTTATTGTGTTGCCACCAAAATGGAACATGAACACTTGTTTCAAATAGTATACAGATTTTTGTGTAGATTTGGTGTAAGGTTAGTTTTCAATCAAAAAATAGTTTTAGTAGCATTCTAAGAATTTTGTACCTATACTTGAATCCGTAAATAATAGGCAATAATTTAATGTCTGGAATGTATGAAGAATGATGATAGAGTTGCCATATATGCAATTACAATATATGTATGTCATTGAGAAAGTATTCTTGCCCCATAACTTCCAAAAACTTCTCTTAACTTTAACAATACAATATTCTTAACGCATCAAATGTCTATTACTTCTAAATGCAATATTATAAGTAAACATTTTGTGAAATACATTTCTAAAAGATGGTTTTTAATAATTTAAATATATTCATTCAAATCACGATTTGAAGCTTACCTAAAATGAGGTGTCTAAAGGTAATAAATAACAGTTTATTTGTATCAATTGTTTGGCAGTTGTTTTTATGTATTAAAATATTTTATTGTATGATAGGTTTTTATAAAAAAGACTGGGATTTAATCACAAATATATATTTATCTAAAATTTATTAGTTTTATTTCTAATTCTTTTATTATTATTTCTCTTACATAAATTAATACGTTTTAAAATAGACTTCTGAAATCTTAAATTTAATTAACTTGCATGTTCTTCTTGAAAATTCTAGGTACTCAGCACCTTTCTACTTGCCCACTTCTAAGACTAATATTTTAAAATATACTCCTTTCAATTTTATATGTAATAATTATGATCCTTTGCAAGATAGTAATAAATAGTTTAAAATTTTTAATTGTTCAATAAATGTAATAAAAAATAGTCTATCCTAAAATTATTTCAAATAGTGTTTATACGTTCTCTGCATACGTGGTCACCTCTTTTTTTACCTACCAGGATTTTTTTAGTTATCACATATACATTTGAAATAGTTATAGTGATATAATGTATTTGTTTAATTTTTCTAGTTTTTAATACTAGTCACTTTAAACTTGTTTCCTATATTTTTATGTATTAGAATAATAGATTCTGTAGTTTTCCCACTTTGTAAATGGAAAAACTGTTAAAGTGGTATATGTTAAATAATACAGGGTGATTCATAACTATTGGGGCATAGGCTAAGGGCAGGTTATTTAGACCAAAATATGGCGATAGGGCCAAATATCCCTTAATAAAATATTGCTGTGGAATAAGATTCAGTTGAACAATAGACTATAATTGCACAACAACAATAATTCACTTACAAGAAATGACAATTATCTGACAGTCCAAAGCACTCTGAGCTGGTGCAAATAAACCCAAGTTTCATTCAAAACATAACCTTGATGCTTTTTATCAGAATGTATGCAGACTAAAACTAATTTAAATGTTTTTCAATCAAATGTATCTGCAAATTGTTATTCCATCATCATATTGATTGAAACATGGCTGACCAGTGATATCAGCGATGGCGAGTTGGAATTGTTCGATTATAATATTTACCAATGTCATAGAAGCCAAAATACAAGTAACGCTTTAAGAGGTAGTGGTGTGCTCATTGCTGTATTGAAGACTTTCACTAGCTCCATGCTAGACACCCCTAGTGTTATTGAACAACTTTTTGTTAAACTTGGATCAGGTTCTGATGCAATAATCATCGCTGCAGTCTATATACCACCTCGCTCTCCAATAAATAAGTACCAGTGTTTCAGTTCAACAGTGAATGTCATTATTGAAAATCATAAAGGATCTGTTAGGCTTTGTGGAGACCTAAATATGCCATATTGCTCCTGGTCAACTGAGGAATACTGCCCAGTACCTACAGTGACAGTGGGGGAACAAATCATATGGGAGATGTGCTCACCTTAATGGGTGATACCTGTGCATTTCATAATTTATCAGGTGAATAAAGTTCCTATTAACAGTGGCAGAATACTAGATCTTATAATATCTACAGATGGAAACACTATAGTGATCTTGAGCAATGAAGCATTGGTTCCAGCTGATGGCTACCATCCTCCTTTGAGCTTCCAGATTGTGCACTCTTTGAATCATTTTAATGTAAGAGGTCCCAGAAAGACATTTTTTATTATGATTTTAGGTCGGCTGATTTATCTCTGTTGAACGATTGTTTAGGTCAAGTAAATTGGGATGACTTATTATTACATCACTCAGCGAATGATATGGTTAAATTTTTTTATGATATTCTCTATTTTTTTATCCATGCTATAATTCCACAGAAAAAAGCATCCAAAAGAAAATTTCCATTACGGTTCTTCCCAGAGTTAAAGCAGCTGACAATATTGAAAAAACAAGCTCACAAACAATGTAAAAGTTCAGGATTACAAAGCGACTATGTCAACTATGGTAAATTACGTTCTGATTGTAAAACTTTATCAAAATTGTGCTATCGACAGTTTATTGTAAATTCTGAGTCTTCTTTAACATACCATGGAAACATAAAACAGTTTTAGAATTTTGTTAAGAGTAAGCGGAACGGGAATGATTTACCACCATTGCTATTTCGTCATTTAATCACATTTCTATATCTGAGTATGTTATTCCTATATTATGTTTTTCCAACCATGTATGAAGAGATGGCTAGTATTGACATTACCAAGGAACCAGGACCTCATGGTATCCCCCCTTCTGTTCTCAGATTTTGTAGTTTTGTTCACTCACGGCCACTTCACATTATATTTAATAACATTATATATAAGTCTCTTGCTTCGGGCATATTTCCAGATTTCTGGAAAGTGAGCTATCTTACACTTATTTTCAAGTCTGGTAACATAGCAGGCATATCCAACTGTAGACCCATCTGTAATCTTAGTTTCATTTCAAAGTTGTTTGAAAAGATAGTAGCTGATTACTTAAGATATAAGTTTATCAATAATAGAAGAACAATTTGGGTTTCTTAACAAAAAATCTACGAAACTAAATTTACTTGATTTTGCTGACTATCTGTCGGACGTCTTGGACGGAGGTGGTGAGGTGCATGTCATATACACAGACTTTTCCAAGGCGTTCGACAGGATCAATCATAAACTTTTGTTAAATAAACTGGAGACTGCTGGGAACATTATTGCAATGGCTGGCGAGTTATTTATTTGAAAGATTCCAAACTGTTAAATTGAATAATTACTTGTCTAAAAACATTTCCAATCTATCTGGAGTCCCCCAAGGGTCCCATTTGGGACCTTTATTATTTAAAAATGATTTCTCAGAATGTTTCAAGTTTGCCAAATTTGTATGCTTTGCTGATGACCTAAAGTGCTTCCTAGCAGTTTCATCTCTTGAGGATTGTCTCAAACTTCAGTCTGATCTGGCTAGGCGGCTTGATAAGTGGTGTGCGAATAATGCTATGGACCTAAACATCACTGTCATTCCATATCCTTTACTAGGAAGATCAACAGGATTATCAATATAATATCAAGGGTACACCAGTGTCCCAAGTTGCATCCATTCGAGATTATTCTCGAATGTCTGTTAAAAATGTCGCATTCGTCATAATGTCTACTACTAATGTCTATCAAAATGTCGATCGACTGACACTATCCGTATTCTCAAAGACAAATAGACATTTTAAAATCGGTGGTGAGATATTTGGCGAATGGTAACATCTGACAACATTGGATAGAAACATACAATACGAGTATATTATAGCAGACAATTACTTGAAGGATCTCTTAGTAATACAAAATAATACTGAAAATATATTTCGAATATATATCTTTCTAATTAGAAAGTAGAGAAAATATAATATAATCTTTTTAACTGAAATTTCATAAGGGATTAAATAGAAAATTGGAAGTGCAATTTGGTAAGAGATTAAATAGAAAGAAGAAGAAATATATTATTATAATATAATCTAAACACTATATAAAAGGATTATGATATCTTTTTCCCTTCAATTTGAAAAAATGAAGCTATATAAATTTCTTAATGATAGGGATTAAATCTCTTGGACAGCAGGAATAATGATTGATAAGTTAGGTGAAATTGTAATAAATCAAATTTTTTTAAAAACATTTATACAATACATATTTTCATTTCTCTTAAAAATAAACATAAATTATCACTGTCACAACAGTCATATTGTAAAAAGGTATGCGACATTAAAATGTCGACTGGTTGAATACCACTCGACTTTATATGTCTAACAGCAAATGTCGAATTCGCCATTTGAGAATACGTTTTTGCGTTCTTGTTCGACATATCGTCTATGTCGCGTGTAACATTTAGAAATAGACATTCGAGAATAGGGCTCCTCTGGGTGTTATTATAGACTCCATGCTCTCATTTGTCAATCACAGCTCTCATTTGTCAATCGCATTGACACAATAGTATCCAGAGCACTTGGGATGCTTGGGTTTATAAAGAGAAACACATCAGACTTTACAAGTATTAATGCTATCAGGTTATTGTTCTGTAGTCTTGTTAGGCCTCTGCTAGAATATTACTCTTCAGTCTGGAACCCCCAATATACTTGTCACATTCATAGATTAGAACAGGTTTGGTGTACATTTCTTCGCTACTTAGCATTTGAATCAAATATTCCACGGAAAGATGAACATTTCCTATGATTTTGCGACACGGCAAGAGATATTATCCTTACCAACTTTGAGAATAAGAAGAAATCAGGCAGATCTGAAAGTATTTTTAAGGCTCATTAATTATATGGTAGACTGCCCTACATTGATTTCAAGCATGTTGTTGGCAGCCCCAACTAGAAGCACAAGATCAATAAACAGTTTTCATCAGCCCTACATGAGAACTAATACCGGCCTCAATTCATTCATGCCTAGAGTTTCACGAAACGCTAATGCTTGTGCTGATAGCATAAAATTTTGTGAGGCTGTTAAAACTTACTGTGACTTAAATTCTCTAGTCTTAATATTAGTTGTTTCGATTTTGTACATGTTAATATATTTATGATTTTTGTTAGTAGTTTATCATTATTATGACATATTATTTAGATTGACTTTATTTGAGGTTTTTTTGCTTTTATTTGTAACTTTGTACTGAAAGTGGGCAAGGCCCATGAATAAATAAATAAAAATAAATTGCGTTTTTCTCGAAAATGGGTGACATTATCGTATTTCGACAAAACTACCAATATTACGTAGAAATGGTGATTACATCACATTTTGTAATCAAAAACATTAAAAAGTTTCGTCAAAAAAAGATACCACTTAATTTTATCATCAGGAATCATTCACGTTGCGCTCCCTGTAACAAAATGTGAAATAATACATAAAATAATATTCCTTAATTATCCAAAGTTATGCCTCTGTGCTTATTTTGATAACAAAATGTGAAATACGAAAAAAAAATATGAAATACAAAAAAAAAATACATAAATATAGTGACAACATTTATCAGAAAAAAAATCAACATTAACCCCATATAACTTATTCCACAGCAATATTTTATTAAGGTATATTTGGTCCAAATAACCTGCCCATAGCCTATGTCCCAATAGATACGAATCACCGAGTATATAGCCAAATTGATCACTCACCGATCATATCCAGAGACTTGGGAATAACTTTTTTTTATAAAATCGATGTTAGTCCAAGCGGTGGGTAAAGAATAAGGGGGTCTATTCGCAAAAGGTCGGAAAGAAATGAAATATGGTGGGATGGTAGAAAGGGGTCCTCTGATACTACACCTAAGTTTGCGAACTCGGGGGGTTGCCGTTCGAGGGAAGGAGGGATGAAAACTCTGCGTCGTGACGCTTTTCGGGAAATAGCGCCGTTGTGGTAAGTGCTATCGAAAAAAAGTTCAAAACATCATACTGTTTATTATTTACAACAAAATGTATAAAATCGGGCACCTGCAGACTCTGAAATCATTACTCTTTTAGAAAAAACATATTACATCATTGTTTCATAGCCATCTTCGTCTTAATCCGCGCTGAAATTCTCATTTTGTTGAACATTGCAAATCAACCACCTACTTTGGCGCGTCGTACAGCGGGAACTATTGGTCGCAGACAAAAAAATGTAGAGGTCAAAATTGTGAACGATTTTGTCATGTACATATTTCATTTGAACTTTTTTTCGACAGCACTTACCACAATGGCGCTAGTTCCCGAAAAGCGTCGCGACGCAGAGTTTTCATCGCTCCACCCCTCGAGCGGCAACCCTCCGAGGTCGCAAACTTAGGTGTAGTACCATCCCACCAAATTTTATTTCTTTTCGACCTTTTGCGAATAGAATAAACCACCCACCGCTTGGACTATGTTTCTCAGATAAAGAAAAATACCAAATCAGACCAATAAAGTCTTAATTTGTTATAGTTAGCAAATCAAAATTACTACTTATATAAATTTTAAATTGGGCGACTGGAAATAATTGTTTTTATCTTTAAAACCTTGGTACTTACTCGTAAGTGGCTAGCAGCTACGTATTTCTTTGAACATATCGCACATGTATATGGTCTTTCTCCAGTGTGATATCGCAGATGAGTATCTCTAGTTTCCTTACGTCTAAATGATCTACCGCATTGCCAACAGGGATAAGGCTTCTCTCCAGTGTGAATCATACTATGTTTTTTTAATTGACTATTAGCTACAAATAACAGCGTTTGATTATTTATTTACGGACAAATACAATAAAATAGTGCTAACATAGAAAATAGGAAAAATAATTTACATAACATAATCTTAAAATATGTTACATAAAACAGTAGTGTTACTAATAAACAGACAATTAAATATAATAAATACAAATAAAGAATAGGAGATTACACATGACATTCAGATTTTGAATTTGAGCAAGTGATTCTTAAATCTCTGAAAAATTTAGATATAAACAAAACAGAAGGTGGATGATGTGCTTAAGAATATAATTATTATTTTAATGCTATTGAATGGGACTATTGTAAGAAAATAATAATCAAATATAACACAGGATGATGTTCCGTAATGACGTACTAATATTTCAGGATTTGATTCCTCCACGTTATTTTATGAAGAAATATTTTCGTTGTAAAACATAATAAAATCTGATTTATATAAATATTATTAACTAGTTTATAATTATTGTCAAAACCTATTATATAAAAATAATTTTTACACTTACTCGCAAAAGACATTTTACAAAAATCACAAGTGTACTGTTTAATTCCTGTATGAATTCGCATATGCGCCACTAATTTTGAATTCATAGTAAAATTTTTCCCACATATGTTACATATATGAGGTTTATTTTGTCCTAAAACAAAAACCAAATTTGAATGATATAACTTGTATATTGTAAAAACGTAAAATTGTTTATACCCGTGTGATTACGTATGTGAACATTTAAATGCGACGATTGGCTAAATTTTTTATTACATATATTACATTCGTACTTTTTCTCGCCATTATGTATATTTTTATGTTTGTGCAGAGACGAAGATAATGCAAAAGTCCTTCCGCAAATATCACAACTCAGAGGACGTTCTCCTGTATGTATCCTCATATGAACTGATAGAAGTTTGTTTTGTCTGTATCTAAAATCAATTCAATACGTCCATTTTATTCAAATAAATAAACTATAGCATGTACCTTTTTCCGCAAATATTACAGCCAAATTTTTTTTCAACGTCTATTCCATGTACAGTTTCAATAAAATGTATTTCCTTTAAGTGCTTTTTCAAACATCTGGTTTCTGTGAAGCATATCTAAAAAATATATAATATACATAATATTTAAAAAAAAAACCTATTCTATTATTCAAGCTAAATTTTGATGGTCTTTAGAAAATATAAATTTTGTTATAACTTACATGGCACCTCAAGTTTTTGGAAACTTTTGTATGTGGATGATTTAAGTGACTTTTATCATTTACAAATGTATGTTCCAGAATATGCTTATTTAATTCATTGGAATCGTCACAGATTTTATCGCATATGTTGCAAAAAAACTTATTTTGCACAGTGTGATTTTTAATATGATCAGATAAAGACCATTCATCTAAAATTAATTAAATTTGGTCAATCTATATTGTATACGATTTTATCTAAGTTGTAAATTTATTTACAAAAACAATAACTTCCTGGCCCTGGTGGAATAATTCAAACCGTAAGCATCCAATGATCCAGACTATTGTGACGAAGTCACTAAATTTTATTTTTAGGTAATTTTAAAAATGTATATTTTAATTAATTCCCGCCTGAAGACATGTAGAAGATCCCCCCGTATTTGTGTTTCCCAAGAATTCCCGTTTTTAAACAATTGCGAGAACCCTCCTAGGTTAAAACATTTCTATATTTGCCGAAATCCGAATGGGCATTTGTAGAATCGATTTCGTATCAATTATCTACTTGTATTTGTCAAGGTACTAGTAGGACATTTTTTTTATTTTTAAATTGTAAACAGTCGGCTGTAGTGGTGGTACCTCCCACTCCGGATTACCGGTCTTCAAGCTTGCCTATGGACAAAGCATAAATTAGCTGACAATTGGGAATTTGCCTCTTTGATTTCCAGCCACCGTAGGCTCTTCTCTTTTGTTACCGACGAGTGACGAATCCATATAGTGACCGTGCAATTGATAGTCTACTGAACGACCCCCGTTTATTTTTTTAAGGAAGGAAACCAATTATTTTTTTTGCAATTAGTTTGGGACACCCGTCCGATAAGTGAAATAATTTTGATTCATGTTCAGTATTTTCATTTCATCCCTTAGTGGTAAACCGTTGGCAATTTTTTATTTGAGACTGGATATAGGCTAGACTGTGAGTGTATTTCGTTTCGACGACTCTATCCAATCTCTTTTAAGAAGCGCCCAGTTAACACTGGAGTGAGAGGTTCAACCCGTTTTCTTTTTTTATTATTATTATTATCTTTGGGAAGCCGCCCAATTCATTTTCTTTTTCGGAGGTTTGATCCGTCCTCGAGTTACGAGTGTACTCTATCTCGACGACGTTATCTAATTTCCCAAAAAGACGTCTAAAATAATTTTCGCACCTCACTTCATGTAAGCTTCTTTTTTTATTTATTTATTCAATTTTATTTGAATCATTCCATTTTTCTATCTTCTATCTATCCTAATTCACACACCGTTTTGATCGGCTTTGGCAAATCTCAAAATAATTATTACTTTAGCCACCGCATATTTCGTCCAAACACCGCGTCGGTGGCCGGTTCGTCAAACGAGAATAATATTTACCACGACGATCGGTCAGAACTAGGATACAGGAGGGGTTCCGAAAACTTTATTCAAATTTATAGGAGACTTACATTGTAGATGGTTTAACTGTAGTCATAGTAAACTTCATTTTTCTAATATAGGGAGTGTCGTAACTACCCGTTTTCTTTTATTTTTTTGAACTTCTCAGTTGGTCAACCGTATAGCTAAAAATTAATTACTCCGTTCTAATTAATTACCGTTTTATTTTTTTTATTATTATGACCAGAAAATTTAATTTTGTTTATTGGGAAAATATACTTTCTATATACCGTATTGTACATAATTTCCGACTTAAATATTTTTCCAGTACTAGTAGAAGGTAATACGTACTTTAATTTCATTTAGTGGAAATTTTAGTGTTATTTATTGTATTAAGTTTATTTAAAATTTATTTTCTATATATATCGTCTTATAACTTTGATTTCATTTGTTTTCTTACATTTTTGTTACCGTCATATTTAATCAATTTTTATTAATAAAAATTGATTTTCCGTATACAGAGAGTTTCATAAGTTCCGGAACGATTAGCCTCCTGTGCTATCGAACCGCAATCATTTCCCTATAGTTTTTCAGTTTTAATAATTTATTTATTTTTATTAAATTTTCCGTATATAGGGAACCATAATTATTTAACTATTTTTCAATTGTAATAATTTATTTTTATTTAATTTTCCGTGTACAGGGAAAACCGTAATGGTTTTCCTATGGTTGTTAATTGTAATAATTCATTTTATTTAATTTTCCGTTTACAAACGTGCCAAAACCGTGCATGGGGGTGGGTGGCTCAGTGGTAGAGTCTCTGCCTGTGGATCCAAGGGTCCCAGGTTCGAATCCCACCGTTGGCCGGGATTTTTTCATTTAATTTAATTATTTAAAATTAATTCTGATGCCTTGGTAGGATTCCCCACTCGACCATTCACTGTTGGGTTCTAATTAACAGTGCTGTTCCAAAAGTGGCGCTGGGAAACAGTAACAAAGCCTACACCGAACACGAGGCTAATAACCGTAGTAGTTGATGCCGATGACACCAAAAAAAAAAACCGTGCACTACCACGGTTGTATTTTTTTTCTGTAAATATATATTTTATTACCTACTCCTGCGTTTCTCTTATTGCTGGTTCTTAATCGTTTTCTTTCAGGGTACCGTAGGGTAGGAGGTGTAAAGGAGATAAGTTTTTTTATTTATTCTAGTTTGGTGGCTACCTAGTTAGCAGTGACCGCCTGGAAATATTTTAACTCCACTGAGTATACCTTGAGTACACTCTGGTGTACTACAGGGTCGCAGAGCAAACTGTGTTACCAAAACTGGCGCCTGAGCAGCCCCTATTCGGGAATCACCATCTTAGCGCCACAGGCTCCCTGATTCACTTTAGGTGAACCAGAAGCCTGTCATATTATACAACCACTGAGTCACCCACCTCCATTGTCACTTTCATTGAGGATTGGTACTCAAGATGCACTTTCAGAAGTTTTATCATTAATTTTTTAAATGTTTTCTTAAATTTTTATTTATTAATCGGACAAATAAAAAATGTGACTAATGAATTTTTATAAATAAGTAGAATGTTAACTGAAATATGTGTTATAACATCGACAAATAAGTAATTAATTGTATTATAAAAAAGAGATATGTATTGGTGTACGTTAAATCATGAAAAAGTTTAAAATTATAAAATAATTAAAGATAATAAGGCAAAACGTATTGGCAAAAGGAGGATAACAGAAAGGCCCTTTGTGAAAGAAGTTCTGTCGTGCCCAAGAGAATTAACTTTCTAAGAAAATATTCTAAATTTAAAGAAGAAGGGGCGAATTTTACATATTTAGACGAAACATGGATATTTTCTAGGATTGCAACCAAGAGAATATGGCAAGATGATAACGTAAAGTCCATCAAACATGCCGATGGAGAAGGGAAGCGACACATAATTTTACATGCAGGAGGGAAATCGGGTTTTATAGAATGTGCTGATTTAATATTTTCATCTAAATCAAAATCCAGTGACTATCACGATAATATCAACACAGAAATGTTTGTAAGATGGTTGCATGAAAAACTTCTCCCAGGTTTAAGTGAGCCCAGCGCAATTATTTTAGACAATGCACCTTACCATTCTGAAGTATTAAACAAAAGTCCAACGAATTCTTGGGCTGTTGATAAAATTAAAGAATTGTTGACAAAGGAACATATACCATTTCCTCAATATATATTAAAATCAGAATTATTACGCTTGGCAAAACCAAAAACCTTTGTATTGAAAGTTACGGTCATCAAGTTTTACGTCTGCCACCGTATCATTGCCAGTTTAATCCCATCGATTATATATATGGGGAATAGCAAAACAATATTATGACAACCAGATTGGGCCTAATGGTTATAGTGACGACGCAGTTCGGGAAACTTGGCGAAAAGCACTTTCAATTGCAACTCCAGAAGTGTGGCGGAACTGTATATCTAAGTGCGAGAAACTAATAGAAGATTGTTGGACTCGTGAAAATAAAATAAACGAAATAAGTCCAATCATAATAACAATTAATGGTGATGACAGTGATGATGATGATGACTATTATGATATTTTGGATGATAATGACTGATTTTCATTTTTGTTGGCAAGTTCAATTTTTTTATTTTTCATTTAAATTCTCTACATTGTACAAATTTTTATGTTAGAAAATATTTTATTTGAGGTAAATAATTATCTTATTATACATAGACCATATTTTTTGTGTGAAGTGTAATATAAAATTATTATTATTAGGTTTATAATAACCACATTAGACTCCATTAATGAAGAAGTTTAATTCTGCTCTCAATTATACAAAAGATTCTCCAATATTATTTAATTAAAAAGTTGTACATTATTTTTCATTTCATTTAACCAGTTGATATTTCCCCAAAGAATAGGTCAAACTTTTGGGTACTTACCTGGAAATACTCATAAAATTTTTAATCCGAAACCCGCTTAAGTATAGCGAACAGACTGTAGTAATAAAGTTTCAATAAAACGTTATGATAAGATCATATAAATAATACTGCAGAAATTTGTATATTTAGTGAATATTTTGCAAATTCAATTAAAACAAGGGATATCTCATCCAATAGTGATTTTGAACACAATAGATTCACAAATAACTGAAGACAGTATTATAAAAATGTGTCGGAAAAATGTAAATGGTCTTGTTGAAGTACTGGGTAAGGGGGCGTCCATTAATTACGTGAGGTGTTCAAGGGGGGGAGGGGATAAAACTAAATCTTTCTAAATCTCACTTGGGGGGAGGGGGGGTTTTCTTAAATCTCACGTAATTTGTTTTCTAGTAGAAAACGGTGTAAAATTGCGTGAAAGTAAAGTTAAATTATAGTAAAAGTATTTCTAGAATAAAATATGGAAAAATCTTATAATTATGTTTATTTACAACCATATATGTAATGTTGTCATTACTAACGTCATTGAAGGTTGGGAAGTGTGATTTTAAATAATTGCAACACTCTCAAACACTAGTCTTTGCTAGTCTTAAATAAAAGTAATGGAACATTGTGTTTTTGTTTTTTTTTAATAATCCAACACATTTACACCCAAAACACGAATTTTAAAAAATCTCACGTGAGATTAGGGAAGGGGGGGAGGGAGCTAAGGAAAATCTTACCAAATCTCGCCAGGGGGGGAGGGGGAGTCAAAAAATCCTCAAAAATACCTCACGTAATTAATGGACGCCCCCTAAGATTTATTAAAAAATACTCATTTTTGAATAAATTAATGTAAGTTTCTTATTTTTGAGTTGTTTTGAAAAAGTTGCTTATTTTTATTACTTCTACACAGTTAAAAAAAGTATCAACTTAGGATACATATAAGCTATAAGATCATGAAACGTCAAAATAGATGTATAAAACATAAATCAATTTCATATCAAATTGATTAGAAGAGGAAAATAAAACATAGCCCATTCTATTTCTATCTAAATAAGAGCATGGTTCAAAGTACACTTGTACAAAAGATCTATCTAGGCTTATTGGACCCCTCCCAGTTTCTACCCTATCAGGTTAATATTCTTGATGTATTCAAGAATATGTTAAACTTACAGTACACTCCGCAAGTAATAAAGGCAATTAGAAGGCATCCAAAATTGAAAATCTCGTTTTTAAATCTGCACATACATTTTTTTAGTTTTATTAGGGTATACCGGAAATGAAATTGTAACAGCTTTGGGATATCTTAATTAGTTGGGAAGAAGTCCTCAAAATGTGGAAAAATATAGTATATAAAAAAAAACAAAAATATATATTTACAGTGTGACATTAATATAAATTAATTTTCAGAAGTGGGATGCATCAGCCATTTTACAAAATAACCATAAATAATTCTAAGTTTACAGTAACATATTGTTTAGCTCCGAATATGTAATTTGGTATATTTTTTATGTTTATCAGTAGCTTATTATAAATTTTGAGATCAACTACTCTTACAAATCGTTGGCCGACGTCACTCTGACATTGGTGTCATCAAGCTGTTATTTGTCTTTGCTCTGGTGTTGTGAGCAGATGTGTAGCAGTAATTCTTAAATATGGTTTTCTATATATGAAAATACAACGTAAGTAAAAGTACAGTATTCTAAATGGCAAGCATGGAGAGCTATGAGGTAAAGTGATGGTTTTCTGAAGATTATTTTGATAATGCGATTTTGTATACCAAACTCAAATCTTGCCTTTAAAATTAAAATCAATCTAAAGGTTTGTTCGGGTTTCTTTAAAACTTGATTCAAATTATTTGTCTCATACAACTATTAAACTGTCCACTGGTCAACTAGTCCTCTGATCTCAATGTATTTTTGAAGAACCCGAACATACCTTATGTTTTTCGTTTTCCAGTTTTTATAGTCCAAAACTGAAGGTGGACTGTTTTCCAATCGGTATAAATATGTACCTAAAATATGTAATGTAATAAATTACCTTTAAAAATATTTTCACAAAATTGACACTTATAAATTGGCCCTAAATTAAAATTATCTGTAGCCTCATTAGAGTTACATGGAACAATATTAGCATCACTTTCCCATGAGTCAGGTAGGCACTGTTCAGCAATTGTTTGCAGACTTTGCATAGTTTCAGCTAAATCTAAAAAAATCATCTAGGTTTAATTTAAAGAAGGGTACATTTATAGTTTAGGTATTCAAAACACAGATCACATGCACAGCCGTGTGTCACTGATCAAGGTTTGAATGAGTGACTGAAATTGTAGGTCTCAGGGCCCATTTAGACGGTGGAATGTATGAGTTAAATGAATGGGAAGGAGTAGTGTCCAAATGGTGGTACAATAAGTCTGTAAGACTGCAACCCCAGAGGAGAGCCAGGAGCTTAAACCCAAGCCTGACTGGAAGGAGCCTGCTGGCACCCCTCATTGGGAAGCAGAGGGATAAATTAAATGCTTATTTATTAATCATGTATCTATTAGATAATGTATCTTTCAGAGTTGTGAATCTCTTCCAATTGTGAAGTTTAATCAACCAGTAACTGGTTATCTTGTAGTTCACCATTCTGCACTGTTTAGAATTTGAATTTTACACCTACCCCATTCCCAGATTTATATTCTTTTTTTGCTGTTTATTTTTATCTTTTAATTTTGAGAACAAGAAAAATGTTTCACAAAAAAAATACATCAAAATAATCTAAAATTAAAGAATATTCTTATTCATTTCTAAACATTTTCCTTGCCCTCAAAATTCACATTTGACAGCATCTTTGATAACACAAATTTACTTTTTCCTTGATTAAAAAAATTAGTATAGAGATTGGGAAATTAAAATGCAGATCACAGACCTTATATGCCAAATCTATTAGAGTCGTGCATAAATGGAACTGAGAAGGAAGTTTCACACACTGTGCATGAGATCACATAATGGATAATGCACTGCTGAGTGGTCCAATTCATACTCTTTACTATAATCCTGGTAACTATGTAATGACTGTTTTTTTTTAAGTGAGTTGGAATAGTAATAGTGAGGACATGTCCATTAGTACCCACCTAAATTAACATGGTTCTTTTTTTCTGATGCTTATAAAAATAAAAAGATTGACATTATTTTCAAATAATTAAACAAAAGTTTAAACAGTTCCATTAAATAAAACTTCAGCAATGGTAATTCTTATCAAGTTCTTTTTGTATTCTAAATGCTTTTACTGCATTTGTAACTCTGAGGTGCAGTTACCTGCACTAGCACCACTTTGACCTAGCTGATATTCCTTGTCATCATAAGAGCAGAACCCAAGGAAAACCCAATATGAACAACTCTCATTTTAAAATAATGTGGAAAGGGAATATAATGTTTAAGACATTTTTGTCATAATAGGTAAACACCTTATCTCTCCCTTTGTGATATACCTGTGCTAGTATTTTGATTGGTAAATGTTTCTACAAAAGAATGAGTGGTTGCATCATTAAAAATATCTTGAAATAATGAACTTTGCTGCAAAACTTCGCTGGTGTTAAATAAATCTGATTTTACTTCGTTCATTATGTTATCTGTAGGTAATGAAATTGTCTGTAGGCTTATATTTAAGTAATTTCTTAGCTCCATATCCGATTTTTCACAAAGTTGTTTAAAAGTGTATGACCTGTTTACATTCTGGAGACACTGTGTACATATTTGATTAGGTAAACCATCACCTTGTATTACCTTAAAAACAAATTAATTTTATTAACTAAAAATTAAAAGGGGCAATTAACTATTACTTGTATTGAAGCACAAGACATTAACATATTTGGTACACACGCCTCAAATAAAGGTTTTAAATTAGCTTTCTCTAAAAGGCAAGTTCTACAAATTTTATTCAACTTCATAATTATTTTTAAAAATTCAGAAACATCAAAATATCACGTAAATATAATATAAATATTAATTAATATTTTAGGTTATACTTATAGGTAAATCTGTGAGGTAAATAGAAGAAAAATAAGAAAATGTTTATGTGCAGTGCAATAAAAAAAGAAATTGGCTGAATAACAGAATAAAAAAGTAAAAACTGACGTTGCCGTTGTATACGGCCTATATAAACCATCTAAACTTCAAATCCCAAAGGTCAAAATCGTAGCATCTCATTAACCAGCGTTGCCAGTTTATAAAGACTTTTTATTGTTGAATTAAATGAAAAAATATTGATCTCGAAAAAAATTAAATTGCTACATGTTTAATGAAATAATACATATTATTTAATGGTTTTATTTTTAATATAAATGCCTTATAATAATATTTTGAAATAAAGATATAAATATTTAGCTTGCATTCGTTGACAACGTCGCGTATTCTCGTAGCAAATTCGTAGGTGTTATTTACTGGCGTGTTTATGAATGTGAAAATCTGCTTTTTGACAAGTGAAAAAACAATTTTTCTAGACTCTCAAAACATTGTTTGAGTTAAAATATCCAAATACTTCCATGCTGACCTTAATTAAAATCCATATGGTCGATTTGAAGTGATGAATTTTCCGATATAAACTTTATGCTTGATGTTGGACCAAAAAATGGCGATTTTACAATCAATTTTTAAACGATATTTAACTCCAATTTAGCTGTTATTCCAATAATAAGATGATTCTGTACCATAGCGAATGATTTGTAGATTATAGAATGAGTTTTTAAAATGGATCATGTTTGGTGTATAATAACAATAGGAGTACATACTTATATAAACATTTTCACCTGAAAAAAATGTCCCGAGGATATGGGAAATATCGCCGAGGGGGAGGATCCCACTCTAGTTTTCACTTTGACAATTTATTTAAAGAAAATAGCAATAGACCTTCTGCTGCTAGATCAGCAGCTACTGTTGGAAAATGGGGTATAACCTCATTCACCTCTATCCGCACCATTAATGGTTAGTACATCAAAACAATTTATAGATACATTATAATTTATTTAATTAAGGCCTATTTTGTTATTATAGCAAACATTTTATAAAACTATTCACTATTATAAATAAGGGTTTAGTGACAATTTTGTTTCATGTTTTTTTAATCATTTATAACTATAGGCAATAGTGTTTGGCATTCTAGATACCCTATTTATCCAATTTTGGTTAATAGAGGTAATTCTTCTTTAAAACAAATTCTCTAAATGTCCACTTTAGCAATTTTATTATATTGGCTACATGTTATGAGTAATTTAACCATTGGGTTTGTTTTACAATTTCAATATACAACAATTTAATTCACAGCAATATCAAGCTGGCTAGTGAAAAGTTGGAAAATTAGAAAAAGATGGAAAACTGGGTTGGAGTTGAATTTCATATACTTCAAAATAATTCTTAGAACACTGGATGCTCATTTGCACATCACTCTAGTTATTTTGTGGTTAGGATTAGTTAGGATGATGGGATGGTATTCCACAGGTTGTAGCTTTGAACCCCACCTATAGCTGATTTTTTTATATTCAATATTTTCTGTTTTTTCTCCTATCTGGGTTCAGGAAGTTTATTCCTAAATTTTCTTTTTGTTTTGTGCTGAACATTTTTCAATTGTTTCGGCAATTATAAACATACACAAATTTCTATTTAATATTTCTTTAATAGTATGGCATAATATTTACTATCTGCTGGTTAACACTTTGTGTAAGGTTTATAAAATCAAAAGAAATAAGTTAAAAATGTGTTTTGCTGATGTACTTTTTTTATAGTATTTCTACTGGTTCTGTACATTTAATGTATAAAGACCATATGACTAGAAATTTCAGCCATGTGCTCTTTGGCATTAGGTATTAATTAAAAAACAAATATTTTAAAATGTTTTGCTTATTTATAGTATTTTTTTATTATCCTAATTTATGTAGTTGTACATCTTTAACACTGGGGGCATGTATTTTGTCATTTAGTGAAAATTCTGCAATATATACTTAGTTCCTAACTAATTCTGTAGTACATAAATACCCAAATTAGATACCCTTAGGTAACCACACTTGTCTGCAAAATTTTAGGTAGTGTCCTGATATATTATAATTTTTTAACCGACTTTAAAAAAGGAGGCTGTTCTGAGAATTCATCATAATATTTTTTTTATGTATGTTCAGCGACAATTCTTTAACACTGTGTCCGATTTCAATGATTCTTTTTTGTTAGGAAAGGGGGTACTTCAGGGGTGGTCCCATATTAATTTGGTCAAAATCTAATAATTGGGTATATTAGAAAATCCTCAAAATCTTCATTTTTTTATGTATGTTTAGCGATAATTCTTTACCACCTTGTCTGTTTTCTATGAGTCTTTTTTTCTTAGTAAGGAGGTACCTCTGGCGTGGTCCCATATAAATTTGGTTAAGATGTAGTGACTGCACCTACACGATTTGGAAGTCAGTTTTTTAAAATTACTTTTAATACTAGTTACGTATGTATACTTCTTAATTGTCTTTTCAACTTTTTTTTTGAAAATTGACATCTTACAAATAACTAAAATTTGTTCTAAAAATAATTATTGCTTTTTCTTTTAAAATAAAATTATTATTTAAATGTTATCAGTATTTAATATAATAGCATAAGAACTGATACATTCTATGTTAAACTATTATCTTAAGAATATTTACTTAATTGTACTGGTGCAGTATTACAATTTTGCACAAGATATTCCAAATAGCTCTCCTTTATAATAAAAATTGTGTCATCCTCATAAATGATTATGTTATTAGAAATGTTATTTATTAGAATAGAGGTCTTATAATTAAATTTAAGGTACACTCGAAACATGAAATTATTTTATAAATTCAAGAAACAATTGAAAAGTAGTTAATATTACATGCAATTTATACAAGATATGAATAAAATTTATGTTGTACTATTATTTAAAAAATTATTTACAGTTGCTTAAAAAAATAATTCAACTGAGATTTTTCAATAAAGCAAAATTAATTAATTTTTAAATTTTTGAAATCTTAATTACCTTGCTTAAATTAGTTTACCATGTATCTTAAAAAATAGTGGTTTACTTATCACATTTGTAAATAAAGGTTTTAGATAAGCATAATAAAAAAGATTTTATCATACATTTTAAAGATAAGAAAGCACATGTATCTACAATAGGCAAGTAGTCTGGTGAGAAGTAATTTTATAAAAACAATACATGGATGATAACCTAAGACCAATTTTTAAAAAAGGTATAAAAGGTATTTTACAATTTTTTTTTAATATTTTAATGAAATTTCATAATTACACATAATATGGTACATATGGCAAGAACCATGTAATTGTTGCAAAACTGTCACATGTCATAAACAAAAATAAAATAAATTATTTTAATGTAAATACTAAAATGTTTCTGATAAATTGTTTTCTTAATTTTTGGTATTTCTAAGAGGTTTTTTAATCATTCAAATTAATAAATAATACTAATATTAATTGAAGAAGGTTACCCAACTACTCTAATGTATTCTTAAATAGTAAGCCAATGAATAAAACCAATTCCACATAAAAAAATATTTATCCAAACAAAGTTATAAGACACCGGTTTCAATCCTAGGCCATCATCAGGTCGAAAGAGTAATTGTTTTTCACAAATGTTGAGACATTCTCTTACTAGTAATATTAATACCTACTTAAATATCAAACTAAAATAAATTATTAATAGACAGAATATCATTCATTAGTTATTTGCCTATACAGGGTGAGTCATAACTATTGGGTCATAGAGTAAGAAGAGGTTGTTTGGACCAAAATATTAGGATTGGATCAAACATGCCTTGAAAAAATATTGCTGTGCAAAAAGATCTTGTTCCAATAAAGTTTATTTAACGCTTAATTTGTTTCCATCTAGTAGTATAAATTTACATTAATATTCCTTATGATAAGCAAATATTTAAGAGCGTAAATCTACATATAAAATTAATGATAGTTTGCTTTATAAACTATGGTCCAAAAATGTTCTGTTAATATAGGGTGCTAAAGTTTTGCAAAAAAAAAGGAAAATTGGTTCAGTGATATTTAACATTCAGTGACAGTTAATAGTGGTGCATATTTTTCAATCAAAAATAATTTTCATCTTTAACAGTGTCGTGCGTATGGGCACTAGCCTCAATATTTTTAAAGAAAAAAATGGTGCGCCTATGGATTTTTCCCAAATAAAAATTATCTTTAAATTCCCCTTTCAATTGTACTCTTAAAGGATCTCTTGATTTGTTTTCCTACGGTGCTCCTTTTTTAGTAAAAAAAAAGGAAAAATTGTTGTATTGTCTGAGCAAAATTAATGTAATTATTGAAAAATTAAAGAAAAAAATTTGACATTTGGACCGTAGTTTATAAAGCAAACTATCACTAATTTTTCATGTATATTTACACCCTTAAATATTCACATATCATTAAGGAACACCCTGTATACTATAACGCAATGTTATATCAATATAATAAGGGGTATCCTTATTATTAACAATTTTTTAAAATGTTCCATTATATCAATATCAATGATGAAAATAAAATTAATTGGCAACACGAATTTTATTATCTAATAATTAAAACTGACTTGAGTTGGGATTTCAAAAAATTATCAACACTTAAGTTTACCACTAAATTATATAGATTTATATATTATGATGAGTATGACGACAACCATATGGCAATGATTAATAGATATTGGTATGTATAGGCTACATTAGTGACGACGTAGTTTGTATTTTAATGACAATGACAGTAAACTTATAACAATACAGGTTATAGATATTCATTAATGTTTTATGACTATTATTGTATTCATTTAAATATGTCATTTCAATGACAGAACGGTTCGTTTTTGTTAAAAGTAAATTATCATTAGAACAAAAACTATAGCGAATTGAAAGAAGTTTGTCACTCAGTCCAATTGGTTGAAACAACATCACATGGCACATGAATTAGAGGTTATTGTGAAATTTTCCCAAATTATAATGGTATAGTAAACCATAAAATCAGTTTTTCAATAATGATAACAAAGTACCTGACTATTTTCATAAACCTGTTTTGAAACTGACAAATAATTTGTCTGGTTATGTACCTAGCTCTTTCTTCTAAATGAAACCTACATATTGAAATAGATACCAACTTTTTTAGGTATTCGCTCAACAGAAAAGAATTCCAAGCCAGCTACTCCAGACGCAGCACCAAAACCAAAAAAGTTCTTCAAAAGTCGAAACCCCGACCCCCCTGACTTAACTCCCTCCTACTCCAAGTCATCGCACCCTCCCCCAAAGAAATCTAGGCAAACTGTAGAGCCCAGTGACAGGTAATTTTTTACAAATATTGTTTTGATATACATTGATTTATAAAGCCGAATTCTTACCTACATCATTGAGTAAGAGAAACATTTGTATTTATAATAAACAAATACTTAAGAGGTATTGCATTTTTAAGTGGCATGAGCCAAAAAAATATTATTGTTAGAAAGGCTCAGGATAATTTTGAAGAATCTTTACACATTGTTCAGCAAAATTTAGACCATACATTTTTTAGCAGGTCAGATATTTTTATAAAAAAAAAACATGAATAATTGACTGTTTTTTATTGTGATAGTAAAAAAATGCACTTAATTAAATATGATCGTTGTCCAAAATTTTTCCTGCTTAGGTGATTGAAATGGTGTTAAAATTTTGGGCTTCTTCATGAACAATTTAGACAGTGTTTTTGAAAAGCAATAGGCGGATGCTATCTCTCTCTGGTATTTATTTTTAAAATAAAGTTATTAAAATGAAACACTAACTTGATGTTGATATGTACAGTCTTCTACAACGTGACCAAATTGATGTCAAAAAATTACAGAGGTATGATACTTAGCTGACGAAACCTCATCAAGTTCGCACATGAAGTATTGTGGTGGGTCATACGGCTGATTGGCTTGAACAGATTACAATTTATTTTCGTGCTGTTTCGATCAGCTGATACCCTAAATTCGTAAAAGCCACGATTCCACACCACAATACGTCATCGTGACGTAGTATCAATCGGCGTAATATACCTTCTTTTTTAGTATCAGGGTCATCACTTGCCTACAAGTAAAATTAATAACTTCAACAGTAACGCTAAAATGGGGTTCAATGGGGAACTCATGTGCCGACTATGTCACAAGAAACCAGAAACGGCCAAACACATACTGTGCGAATGCGAAGCTCTAGATCGCAAAAGACAGGCTCTTTTTGGACAACCCCAGGTTGATCCAACAGAGTATAGAACCCACTCACCCATAGATCTGTACAAACTTGTACAAGGTACAAAGGTGACAGAGTGGGTGCTATGAACTAACATGGGGTAAAACACAATAAGCCAATAGGTTTCAGTGTTATTCGAAGACATAGTCAGACGATCCCAGGAGAAAAAAAAAAGTCACTAACAAATGTTACTCCTATAGGGACCGTGGGTCATGACTTTAACGCCAACTCATGACTAGAATGTGAGTTTTATAGGAGGATGTTTTTTACAGTGTACCAAAAAGTAAAAGGGTTGGTGCTTATTGACAACTTAAGTCGTAACACTAATTCTGATTATGTTTCAGAAGAAATTGGTAGAAATAGTTTGTATTATAAACAGGCCAGACACGTCATCATTAGCGCCCCGCCCACTGCCGTTGGATTGATGGATCGATCACCTTCAAACGTAAAAAAGAACATATGCATGCATTTGTTTACTCTGTTGTTCTTTTATGATTTAAAGAATAGGTGATATTTTAGTGTAAAGTTGGTAAAAAATGGCCTAAAATTAATTAGCCGAGGCAAAGTAGCTTTTCCGCTGTGTATTTTAGTATACAATACAGGGTGTACCAACGAATACCTCCCCAGAAACTCAAAAAAAATCCCTATTTATTGCAGAGGGGAAGAATTGTCATATAAAATTCATAGCCAAAAATTCAACCCCTTGGAGCCCGACAGCAACCCCTATTTTTTAAATAGTAAGTATGGTCAAGTAACACATCATTTGCAAGATATTTTTTTTCTCTTATACAACCCAAGGCCACTCCGTCTGCAGATCTTGCAGAGCTGTGACAGTGAAATATTGTGAATGCCGATTACATGAGGTCATTTTGAACAATACATTTGTTAATTTTAAGAAATGTATTTTTTTTTGTTATTGATATTCCTAAATACTTCAATCTAAAATATCTTCAAAATTATTTCCTAAATAAAAAAAATAGTATTGTATAGAGAAAAAATATCTTGTGCTACTTGACCTTACTTGCTATTTAAAAAAAAAAAAAAAATAGGGGGTTGCTGCCGAAAGTTGGATTTCTGGGAATGAATTTTATATGACAATTCGTCTTCTTGCCAATAAAAGTTGACGCGTTTTTTTTTTAATTAGGGAAAACTCCTTTGTTTCTGTGTTTCTGGGGGGAGGGGGATCAAGTTATCTTTGGTATTTAATATATAAACTTTTGTATATGCCACTGCTTTTCTATAGTTGGGCGTTTCCAGTTAATAGGTTGATGACATGTCTGGCCTGTTCTTAAAGCAAACGAAGTCTATTCATTGTGAATGTAGTATAGAAATACGTTTAGCGTTATTAAATTGCTCAGGTATGTTCTGGTTCTTAAAAAATATATTGTAAACTGTCCGATTACTAGATGACCAGTGGAAAGTTGAAAAGTTTTTGATATTCAACTGTTCCACTGAATCTCGAACGGTTGCGGTACATTTTGAAGAAACCAGAACAAGTCTACTGCATGAATTTCAAGTATAACAATAAAAAGTTTGAAATTGATTTATATCATCCTGTATAGCAAAGAGGTTTTCAAACAGTAACAACTTTAGAGAAAAAAGGATTACCAAACTAAAATGTTAGTAATACAAAAATGCAATTTACAACAGAGATTTAATTTTGACAGCAGTCAAAATTACTCTGCCCATATTTAAAAGCAAAATATAATTCCCTAAAGTAACTACGAGGGCTGTTCTTTTTTCGTTGAACATTGTAAAGTAAAACAGTTTATTTACATAAAAAAATATTTTTCCTATGACCACTTAGGAAAGTGACACATATCACTCTATATAGACCTATGGATAGTCCCCTATATCACACGCGTATGAATAAGAATTTACTTTCCACCCGTGTACGAATATGCCACGTTCCGCATCAGCTGTCACAAAATGTCAAACGCGTAATTTCTATTTTGATCTTTGTAATGTCCATATTAATACTAAAATCGATATGATTGTTAAATTATTGAAATTGTTGTAAATTAGATCCTAGATATTTATCTTTAACAATTATTATTAAAATAATTTTAAAATAACTAAGTAATGTTTGCTTTTTATTCTGGTTA
Source organism: Psylliodes chrysocephalus (assembly GCA_927349885.1). Taxonomy (NCBI): domain Eukaryota; kingdom Metazoa; phylum Arthropoda; class Insecta; order Coleoptera; family Chrysomelidae; genus Psylliodes; species Psylliodes chrysocephalus. The sequence goes on along the minus strand of OV651818.1, from coordinate 49,512,876 downwards.
AACACAACCAATTAGATCCTTCAATTGACACAAGGCCTATTAGCTCAGATGGTTAGAGTATCAAACTTTATCAACAAATTTTTTTTATTTTTTTTTTGTTTTTTAGTTTTTTTTTTTGTTTGTTTAGATAATACGAAAATTGAATAAATACGATTATTGTTGATTATTTTTTTAAATACATTTTAGTTATAATAAAAAAAAATAACCTGGTTTTACATTTTTTGATGAAATTATTTTGTGGTCGTAGGAAAATATTGTGTGAAAAGTGATTTTCCACACTCGTGTGATAGTCGCACTCGGCTTGTGCCTCGTGCGACAATATTTCGCACTCGTGTGAAAAATGTTTCTTTCCACACTCGTAATGTAATATACTATATAATTTTTCAAAGTATTGTCCTTTACGGTCAATGTATTTTCGAATCCGCGAAATTCATTCTTGAAAACATTTTCTAGACTCTTCTGACCGTAAGTTTGTTTATTTCATTTTTAAAGGTATTAACCGCTTTGTCAGATGTAAAACGTAACCCCCTTATTTTTTCTTTACCCGCGGAAAGAAGTCATTAAGTGCTTGGTCTTATAACAAAACGTGGGAAAATCGGACTGGGAACGGCAAAGTCCCTAAGACCTATAAGTCTGTCTTTCGTACTCAAGACTAGAGAAACTGCTAGGCAGACATAATAAAAATGGAACATTGGTTCAAATACCAATAAATCAGGACTAATACTCCTATAGTACAGGAAAATCAACAGAAACAGCTCTCCATCAATTATTATTAGTAATAAGGTTGGAGAAAACTGGAAAACAAGGAGGTATTGTTAGGAGCTTCCTTGGACTTCGAGGGAGCATTTGACAACACCTCTGTCGACTCTTATCATCAGAATTCTGAAAACATTGTGTAACCTGGATATACTCTATGCTAAGAGGGAGAATGGTGCATGCAACCATTATGGGAGGGACGATAGTGGCACGGGTTTCAAGGGGATGCCCACTGGGAGAAGTACTGTCTCCAATCCCATTGGAACCTGGTCATGGATGGGATGCTTTGGACTCTTAAAAACAATGGGCAAATGACCCTGGAATATGTCGATGATCTAGTGAAGGCACAGGGTAAATAAAACACTACAGTTAGAGATCGCCTGCAAGAGGCTCTAAACATAGTAAAAAAATGGATAGAAAGTTACAATTGACTTGAAAATTACTTGGACTCAACATTTGGAAAGCACATCAAGAAAAGAGGAAACATCACTAGTGACGGCAAGACGCTCCTTTAAAAAAAAATGGGGACTGTAATCAAGTATGATATATTGGCCATACAATATGGTAGTAAGATCGATAATAACATACACAGCTTTGGTGTGGTGGCCAAAGACACAAAGAACGACAATAACGAGACTAAGCAAGATACAAAACTCGCCTGTCTTGGAATAACAGGGACAATGAGAACAACCCCCACAACAGCAATGGAAGTACTAATAGGCTTGTCACTCCTTCACTTTGTGATACAAGGGGAGGCATGATTAGGTGCTTACAGATTAGGGAACACATTAGGAAATCTTTGCATTTTGCATATTTTACTAAATTTATGTTCTATAAAAGAGAAATTTTGATGAATTAAACAGTAAAATTTGAAAAGCAATTTGAAAATTGAAAATAAAAAGTTAATAATCTACAAAGTTAACGATATTTTATGAACCATAAGTATTGTACTCGTAAATTTGCAAAGGGCAAACTGAAAGTAGTTTTATGAAATAGGCCCCTAGTCATATATCACAAGGTTAGTGACGAGGGCTTGCTAGATATGAAAAAAGATCACATTACCAATCGTTACTCCTTAACACTCCATTCGAGGTTTTAATACCAAACAGAACGGAGATCAGTATAAGGGAACCCAGTGCCCAACGACAGGAACATACCTGGTACACAGACAGGTCAAAGACTGGAGCAGGGACTTGAGTACTCCCCAAAAACCCCAACACCAAACTTAGCTATGCAATAGGAAGACGCGCTTCAGTATTTCAGGCAATTTTATGCAATGTGTAAGAACAACCAATCGGAGAGCTAACGAAAATAAGCAGATCTAAATAATGTCAGACAACCAGGTGGCCTTTAAGGCCCTATTGAGTCAGAAAGTGATGCCAAGTCTAGTATGGGATTGCATCAAAGAGAACAGAACACTGGCCGACTAAAATAGAGTAAAACTAGTTTGGGTGCCAGGTCATCAAGGGATCGAGGGCTGACGAACCCACAAAGAGGTCAGAAGAAATACCGGAAGCATCAAAAAGTACAGTTCGAGGTTTCATAAATGGCTGGGTTCGGAGAAAACACAACTATTGAAAGAATGTCCTCAAAACAAGCACATGGGTGACCTCTATAAGAAGACCATGTTCAAAAAGAACAGGATAAATACTCTCCATTAATAGGAACCAGTTGAAAACAATAACAGGACTCATGACTGAACATGCCCCAGTAAACAGATACTTGAATAAAATAGGAATGTATAATGGAGACCTATTGTGTCTTAATCTGTCAAAATGAACCAGAAACAGCCATACACATACTGTGCAACTGCTAGGCATTGGATCGTAAAAGACAGGCACTTTTTGGACAACCACAGGTTGATCAAAGAAACCTGTCAATGACTTCTACAAACTTATACAAGGGACTAAGGTGATATAGTGGGTAGTATGAATTAGTATGGGTCAAATACAATAAATAAGCTTTAGTGTTATTGTAGACTAAGTCAGATGAGCACAGAAAAAAAGAGTGCTAGGTCTGTATTTTACTGCAAATGACCCATTATTTCCATGCTTTGGGAATTTAAATACTCATTTGTTCAAGCAACGGGTGAGTCCAAGCAGTATCTTGATGCAAGATGATCCTTCCCTTTGGACGTTTTTCGCTTACCTTTTTGGAGAAACTGTAGTGTACTTATTCTCTAGTGTTACAGTAGTGAAGACATGCCCAGTAATTTCAAAAAAGGTGGCGACCATCTTTTTGTTAAGGCTTTTTTTCGTAAACAACTTTTGTTGGAGCCAACTCATTCTAAAAAATCAACTTACAATTGTTGCTTTTTTTCGGGATCATAGCAACATACCCATGTTTCATCACCTGTGATGATGTACACCAAAGCGATCTAGTGTAGATTGTACCATTGCTTACTAGATAGGCTCAGGGGAAAAATAACAGCCCTTGTAAAACCACTAATTTCCCTTTGGATAGAAATAATTTCCATATCACTAGATTAAAATTTGTTGATAATGCAATAGAAAGTTGGCGATAGAATTTTGATGGACAAAGAAGGTATTTTCTAGTTCCTCCTATAAAATAGAAAATTAAGATAAAATATACCATGCAAATGAAGATAAGTGTTATTTCAACCATACCTGTATAGCAAATATTTTAAAGGGCAGTTTTTTGTTGCCTAAAAAAGCAGACTACAGCAGTTATGGAATTTTTTACCAGTTATACCGCCCGACCGCATTGTAACGTTGGCCAGGCCATATAAACTAGCATTGCTGATATTATTACTTTTCTGCTCGTCTAATGCTAACTATCTGTAGTTTTCACACACACACACTTGTACAAACCATATTGGAAAGCATTCGATAGCTGATACTGTATAATATTGTGAATTCAAATGTTTCTACTACTCAGTATCTTAAGACAAAATTTAATTGTTGGGATTTTACTTTAGGACGACTAGAGCATCTTCCCCGCGAAAATTCTTCTCGTCTAAAAGTAGCAGTAGTAGCAGCAGCACCACCACAGAAAAGACTGTATTGAGTTCAAATGTAAATAAGAGTAAAAATAATGAACCCACAAAACCACCAATAGTATTAAGAATATGCCGAGGAAAGTCCCAGTTACTTAACGATTCCGACGAATCAGAAAGTACGCCTACTCCTTCAAGCACTCCCTCTACCTCCAACACCACCAGCCCCAGAGCTTTGAAGGACACGACGAGGCCTAGCAATTGTCGGATTACGAGGTAGGCTTTTTTTATCATACAAATTATTATTATTCTTAAGTTTATAAAACTATAATAGACAAACCAACGACCTGTCAAAATTGCTTCTGTGGGCATTGATATGGCGACTTTGAGGGCATTGATATGGCGACTCTGAGGGCATTGATATGGCGACCCTGAGGGCCTGTTGGTTTTGACATGGTCAGTGCTCAAAGTGCGTCGCTTTCTAAGTGGCCATATTGCCTCGCAAGTGCCCATTAATTAGAATCGATTTAGCAAACATGTGTTTTAAAACCATTTTTCAGCTGTTGAACGTAGTAAAAAAATATTTCTTACATTTTTACTTCAAGGCATAAGCTTACGTTAATTTTGAAAAACATGGATGATCAATCTATATCATTGACTATCAAACCTACCAGGCTCATAGAGTTGTCATATCAATGTCCACGGTCAACCATTTTGTTTGAAATGCCTAATAGAAAAACGATGCTGTTATATACAAGGAAATAGAACAATACATACTATCTCACTACAGGTAGAGGTGTAACCTTGCTTTTTAGTGTTCAATCATAAGTGATAACTACTGAAACTTTCGCCATGTTACACAACAAGCGACATACAGTCCAAAGCAGTTTGTGGAGTACTGAAATTTGTGCTGTTTTTTGATCGCCGAGTGGGGAGTGCTAATCGCAATATCCCTTCCTTGCCATCGAAAGGGCATAGGTAAACCAAGTTACACTCTGTATACCTCTCGTGTCCAATTATATGTAATAGAAATACTTATAGTTACTTTCATATAGAACAATGGTAAAATATACCACATTTTACATACATATATAACATAAAATTTAAAATAAAATATTATTTTAAAAGATTATAACGCTTTGTAATAGTTACAAAAAAAATTTAAAAACTATAAAAAAAAAGATTAAAAATATTAGGTGACATGTTTCACTCTTACAAAATAATTGTTAAGGCTGCGATTTCCACAATAATGGCGGCAAAATATTGCATGCAAAATATCAACCAACGCGAAGACAGTGATTTAAAAAAGTAAAAAGATTTACTGATTTTTTATAGGAGCTCTACATAAAATAAAGTTTGAGCTTTGCTATGAAGCATTTTCATCATAATACAACGCTAAATAAGTGGTTAAATGATTTTTTTTAAACCCTAAGTTATCATGAACAGTTTTTTCGATGGCATTTAAATTTGTTTCATAATTTTATAACTAAACTACTTCATAGCAAAGCTTATACAGGGTGTTTCCGAACTTGGCGTCCAAATTTGTAGGTTTGGTAGTTCGCATAATTTGAGACCGATTCGCAGATTTCATTTTTTCAAAATATTTAGGATTCTTGTGATAAGATTTAAAAATGTAGGGCCCATAAGATGCTGCCATCTGAACAGACGGAATATATATCTCGTTTATTTAGCAAAGCTAATAGTACATTACAAATAAATAAAATTACAAAAAATATTTATCTATATCTAAAATATAAAATATAACACTAAAATATCACAGATGCTGGCTCGTTAACATATAATCTCTTAGTTTATATTTAAAGGTATTAAATGAGGCGACATTTCGGAGTTCTAAGGGTATCTCATTAAAAGCTTGAAGTCCCTTAAAAAATATTGAATTTTGGGACTGTTTACGTGCAACTTGTGGAATATGAAAATTAGATCTATTTCTTGTGTTATAGTTATGATAGTCAAAGTTGTAATTGATTTTATCAAGTAAATAAGAGGGGACCAGTCCATGTTTAATTTTATAAATGAATATTAAAGTTAAGTACAGAAAATAGTTTTTAACAGAAAGCCATTTCAAATTTTGTAACATACCTAATATATTGGTCCTTCTATCACATGACAATAATATCCTCATTGCTCTATTTTGTAATTTCTGAAGTCTGTTGGTTTCATTATGATTAAGTAAATACATAATGGTGGCACAATAAGTGAAATGAGGCAAAACTATACTGTTATATAAAAGAATCAATGACCATTTATTAATATATTTTGAGCACCGGTATAAGTAGTTGACTTTAAACGCTACTGTTTTAATGATATAGTTTGCATGATCTTTAAAAAACAACATATGGTCTACTATTACTCCCAGATATTTAATTTTTTTTACGACTTCAATGACATCATTTTCAATACTAATTTTCATATTATTTTCAGTAAATTCATTGTAATACCTAACATTCCCGATAATCATAAATTTAGTTTTGTTAATATTTACTTTTAACGAATTAAAACAACACCAATAATATATTTGCTTTAATGTGGTATTTATAGTAGCGGTTACTTCCTGCAAATTATTAGCAGAATAATACAGCAGAGTATCATCTGCAAACATATGTATGGAGCAACCACCTACAACTTGAGAAATATCATCAATATATAGAAGGAACAATAGTGGGCCCAATACACTCCCCTGTGGTACGCCTAATTCATTTTTTTGTTCTTTTGATAAAATGTTTTTAAACCTTAATTTTTGTTTTCTATTGTCCAGGTAATTTATAAGCCATTCTAGTGAATTTTCAATAATACCAAAACTTTTTAACTTTTTAATCAGTAGAGATCGATTTACCGTTTCAACTGCTCTTTGTAGGTCTAAAAAAAGAGCACCTGTAATTAACTTGTTGTCAAGATTCTGTTTCCAGTCATTTAATACATATTGTAGTGCAGTCTCGCAGCTGTGTTTACCCCGAAATCCTGATTGATTACTATTAAACATATTATTTTCTTCCAAATATTCAATAAGTTGATTATATACTACTTTCTCTAAAAATTTTTCTACTGTACATAACATATTAATAGGACGTAAGTCCACTGCCCTATTTGAATTCTCAACCTTAGCTATTGGTGTTATTATTGAAATTTTTAGATCGTCTGGAACAGTATTAGTCTCTAACGAGGAATTTATTATATTTATCAATGGCTTAGCAATATTTTCGAAACAGTATTTTAAAAACAGTACATTAATTTCATCAGGACTTCCTTTATTCGACATATCAAAAACAATTTCTTTTAAAGTATCAAAACTAACAAGATTAAACTTTTTAAGACTTACATTATCATTTTTAACAATAATGGGAAAATCATTAACGTTCTGATTTATATTAGATACTAAGTCAATTATACTATCAATGTAATATGTGTTAAGTGCATCTGGCATTTCAATTATGTCTTTTATAATTAAATTTTCATTTATTTCAATTTCTACAAGATCATTTTGTTTATAGTTTTTGGGTAACAGTTCCTTCATTACATTCCATAATTTAACAGAATTATTTTTATTTTCCATAATTTGAGAGTCATAATATTTTCTCTTTTCATTTCTAATAGTTTCAACAGCCATATTACGTTTCTGTTTATATAATTCTTTATTTTGTTCTGTTTTGTTTAATACATAATTTTTGTAAGCCTTATCCCTATCTATAGTTGCTGTGTGCACTGTGTCATTCCACCAAACTCTAAATTTTGGAAAAATCTTAATAGTTCTCTTTGGTGCCACCTCATTTAAAACCCTCATTACTTTTTCATAAAAATCCTTATATTTGGCATTAATCCGTAATCTATAATTCCATTCAACTTTAGATAATTTTTCATTAATAGTATCATAATCGATAATTCTACCTCTACTTTCAATTAATTGTGGTTCCTTGGTTAGTGCCAAACAGTCTAGATATATTAAAATAATAAAATGTGTACTTATTCTAGGCGATGTAACAATTTCTACCCTAATATTTTCAGAATTAGTTATTACAAGATCTATAAGTGAGCCACCATTATTACTATTGGAGGGATGGGTAACTTGTGAAACAATATTTTTCAAACCAATGTCAGAAATACAATTTTTTAATCTGCTACTGTAAGTATTGTCATGCATCAAGTCAATGTTAAAATCACCTGTTACAATTATATTAAAATCACAATCACATAAAAAGTCATCTGCAAAATGTTCAAAAAAGTCTAAAAAATCCTTACAAGAACTACTAGGAGATCTGTATAAACTAACAACTAAGTAATTACTTTTTTCAAATAAAAATTTCAATAGTATTATCCAATATTTTTTTTGTGTACAAAATTTTTTAAAACTCAAAACCTTTAATTGATTGTTTATGTAGATTAAAGCCCCACCAGTGTGCCGACTATCACTATTAACCCTATAACTATTTTAACCATTTATAGTAATTTCAGAATCGAATATTTCATCAGTAAGATGTGTTTCAGAAAGGCACAATAATAATGGTTTTTTTGACGTAACTATAGCTGAAATTTCATCAAAATGACATAGTAAACTTTGAGCATTAAGTGATAAAATGAAACATGCAAAGTTTTTATTTATTGTTTTTTTAGATAATAGTTTAGTTTTACTGTTCCCTCTGTTTAAGTAATGTGAATAATTTTTTTGTTGGATGGAAAATCCATATTTTCTGTACTAGTAGGGACTGTTATATCACTTAAAATTATAATCTTTTCATTGTTATTTGATTTAGGAGTATTTCCATCTATGCAAGCAGTTTGATTATCAGTTTCAATAAATACTAAATTATTTCTGTACTTTACTGAACATATTTTATTTTTAATCAAAAATGCTAATTTCTTATTATTCAATCTATAACCATTCTTATCATTAACATATAAAAAAGAGAAGGAGTTTTTTTGATACCAGTCTATATAACTTATAAAACCTGATAATTTAGAATTGAAATTAATTATTTGTTTAATATTAGTTTTAAATTTAGGTATTGATAGAAAAATTAAATTTGTGTGCAAGCACTGTTTTAATTTATAACTAATATTCTTAATGCTAGGATACCTGTTTTTTAATATGTCGTTTTTTCCTGCCATAATAACTACATAATCATTTGAGTTAAAGTTTTTAGTAAGATTTTTAATATCTTCTAGTATTCTATTAAATTCTGCTCCTGGTTTTAAAATTATTTCAATTGACGCACTTTCTCGATAAAAACACTTTCTTAATTCCCTGTCCAAACCTCTTCCATTTTCATCTGATAATATCAAAATCTTTTTCTGTTTCTTGGCATTCTGTGGTTCAATGTTGTCACTTTTAAAACTCGTATTCTTGATGTCAATGTGTAAGCTTTTTAATTGGTTTAGGTACATTATATTGTCTTTTGCTAAGTTTTCAATATCTTTCATCAGCTTAACGTTCTTATTTTTTAATTGATTAAGTTGATCAGTCATATTTCTTTGGTTGTCTTCCAATCCAAAATTTAAAACTCTACATTCATTTATATTTTTACTTACATCCATAAAATTTTCGTTTTCAATTTTAAGTATCCCAATGGTTTTCTCATAATCAATATTTTCAGTTTCCAACATCCTTATTGTTGTTACCATGGTCCTGTTTATAGAATCCAACTCCTTGACATCCAGTTGCAGTTTTAATATCATCTCATCTTTTTTCATTATGGTTTTATCATATTCATTTATTGCACACTGTGCACTTTGAAGTTTCGAGTTGAGAGACTCAATTTCCCTATACTGCTTTGTAATTTTCGCTTCAAATGTTGACTCTGCATCTATTACTAAGTTTTCGAAACTTTGACTGCTTCTTTTTAGTCTTTTAATATGGTCTTCTTTATCTTGCAGATTTTCCTTTAGTTTGGCAATCTCTGTTTGGAAATTTTTAATTTCAACTTCTTCATAGTTTTTTAGGTTTTCACATCTGGATGAGCAATATACCTTATGGTCCTCAATTTTAACAGCTTCCTTGAAGTCTCGATCAAGGCAACTCAGATGCAGGACGTTAAAGCAACTTATACAAACCAAGTTTTTGAATTCTTGTTTGTTATGACATTTAAAATAGGTCATTTTATTTCTAGTACGCCACTGTATTATTTTGTAAATAGTTATTTATTTATCAGCTGGCTTCTTTACTAATTGAACAGATAACAATATCCAGTTTTTGTATTTAAAGTTAAAAAAAAAAAACAGAACACTTTTAAAAAATCCTTGTTAAATGCAATTTTCAGCTTTACTGTAATTGGCACTTTTATAAGAATTACATATTTGAATTCACTATGATTTTAGCTATAATTTGATACTTTATTTAATTTTGTATGATGGTTTTTACCACCAAATCTGAACACTTCTCGGGAGCAATGAGAAAAACGTACCCACGCTCTTATTATCGGAATAGACACTTTAAAATAAAAATAATTAAAAATTATAAACAGGTACGGTCCTGCACAGCGCGCGTTACGCTTAGAATCGAAAAAAATTCAAATCGCATCTGTTTTTGAGGACTATTGCGCTACGCGTACCTGCTCTTTGATTTTTTTATAATGGCTCTATTTTGTTTATTATAATTTTTTTAGAAAAATGAAATTTGCCAATCGCTCTCAAATTATGCAAACTACCACCCCTAGAAATTTGGACGCCAAGTTCGGAAACACCCTGTATATTGCAACATCTTGCATTCAAATATTGTTGTCAAAAAATACGTATTAGAACCAATTACTGGATTCTAGTAGAAATTTTTAAAATAATACTAAATCCGCCATTTTATCACTAGATCCGTAGTTCATAGGTTTGACCACCAGAGGCAACAGGGAATTTTAGTAACTTTTTGTGATCTGAAGTTAGGAATTCATCTTTTTTATTGAAATTTTGACTTCTCTTGTAAAGCACTTCAGCTAGTTACAAAAAGCAGCGTTGTAATGTGCTCGATTTTTAAGGCTGTTACTAGTTACCATCATAATGGCGGCAAAATATTGCACGCAAAATATCAACCAACGCGAAGACAGTGATTGAAAAACGTAGAGAGATTTCCTGAATTTTTAAAGAAGCTCTAAATAAAGTGAAGTTTGAGCTTTACTATGAACCATTTTTATCATAATACAACGCTAAATAAGTGGTTAAATGATTTTTTTAACCCTACATTATCATGACTGCTTTTTGGATGGCATTTAAAGTCGTTTTATAATTTTGTAACTAAACTATTTTTTAATTTAACCTCATTTAAAAACAAGTTATCAAGAATTATAGGTGATTAATTAATATTGCACGAATATTTAGGTTCGATTTTCATATTGGGGCAAAATATTAAAAACTTCCTGTAACTATATAATAGGTACGTTCGATGTCATCTTTTACGAGGTACGAGTTTTACTGGCTTGTCCTTTAAAATTACCCATGATCAGTATTATACAATGACCAAAATCAATCTAAAATATAAATTTTTGATATTTTACCAGATTTTACAGTTACACCTGATAATAATGATTACACAAAATTATGACATTATACCTGATTTGAAATTGACATTATACCTGATTTGAAATTGACATTCTCGACAAGAACACAGAGCAAGTGCAAAAAATCGATAAATATGTAAATACACCCTTCCCTTCATTTATAAAGTTTCGATGCGAGGTTGTCGGTTCTAAGGAAATTGAAGAATTTTTATATCTTACGACATAAACAGTGCTGTTTTTCGTCTCTTTTGATACAAAAAAAAATGGAATAAGCATGTTCGGGTATTAAAATATTTTTTATTCCGTTTATGATAGAAAATATGTTATAAATGTATTGAATTTTTAATTTATTGATACTAAATGAACGCTAATTTTCTTATTATATCAGACTTGACAACGTTGCCTAGACGATAAAATTCAGATACCAAATGTCTTCACAAATAACGAAAATTACTAAACACCTGCGGAGATGCTTGTTATCAAGTGTTTCAAACAGCAGGTCAGAATATTTTTGTTCTAAAATGAACGAGGTGATCTTGACCCTTTAATTGGACCGCTGTTGAATATTTTAAACCACTAAAATTACCCAAATGAGTATGCTAGCGTTATCTGTCAGCATATACAAGAACCATGGTGATAAACCCGTCCTTAATGTTATATACACATGTCCAGTAATATATTTTTAATTTGCTATTTAAACTTTTTTCCTGGAAGACTACGGATGTGGAGTAAAAGTACATTATAAAAGGAAATGCCTGTTGTTTGGCACTTTATTATTCTAGTTGTTGTTTGGATTAGCTGATTTTTCCCTCTGCTTGATATGCATGATTCATTTTCAGGCAATATATTTTTTTCTCTGTGCTACCTGAAAATCTAAAACTTTATAAAAAGTAATGCCGCCGGGTAAAAGGTTCTAAATGCAATAGTGACTTAGCTCATTCAAAAATTCGATTTCTTATTTAAATAACATAAAAATTTTTTTTTGTTTCCATTTATTTTTCGATTTCAAAAAAATTTAAATTTTTTTTAAGAAAAACCCGTGAATAGCTCTGTAGGGCATGAAATTTGCGACAAAAAGTTTTTCTGAATAAATCCTCTCCAACTAACAGTTTTTGAGTTATAGAGATATAAAGATGAATATTAATTATAGTTCACATCAAATCTTCTTTATGTTAAAATTTATTAACAATTATCAACAATCAATGCTAGTCAATACGATTGAAAAGCAAAAACTTCTGTTTACATCAATGAAAGTATAGACGAAGTCAAGAGTAACGTCACTATGGTTAGAAATGAAACTAAAAAATTTTAAAATTAGAATATAAACAAAAATTTAAATTTTAAGATATTGATAATTTGATTATATAATGATTATTAATTGAAATTTATATTTATTAAATTAATTTAAAACTAGTTTTTGGAATTAAAAATCCGAATCACATTACGACTCGACTGTAGCGTCCTAATGTTTATAATAAGTTATTATTATATGTAAAAATAATAAATTTTAGTTTAAAGAAGATTTGATGTGAAATATAATTGATGTTCATCTTTCTAGCTCTATAACTCAAAAACTGTTAGTCGGAGGGGATTGATTCAGAAAAACTTTTTGTAGCGAATTTTATGCCCTACAAAAGCTATACACGGGTTTCTCCTAAAAAAAATTTTAATATCAAAAATTCAAATTGAAACCAAAAAATTTTTCCTGTTATTTAAATGGGAAATCGAATTTTGAAATGAGCTAAGTCGCTATTGCATTTAGAACCTTTTACCCGGCGGTTAAATTTTAATTTTTTTATAAAGTTTCAGATTTTCAGGTAGCACAGAGAAAAAAATATATACTGAAAATGAAGCACCCTAGTGTTTGGATGTTTTAAACATATCTGAAAAAGTGTCTTCAGCTAAACAACAGTTTATTACTTCAGTAATAGGACCAACAATATTTTGGGGCGCAGTTCTTTAATAAATAGGTATTAATGTCATATATAAATGTCTCATCCCCATTTTGCTTGATGTATTGGGCAACCTACTGTAATTAATAAAAGCTAAATAAAAAGCTGTTAAATAATAAACATCTATAAACATTGATTAAGAATAAACAGATAAAGTCAAGGTTGAAGCTCACTTATTGTCTCAGACCATGGTTAACCACAACTTGGCATCATCGTTTTGACATTCTTCTTTGAGTTCAAATGGCTGAATAATTATATTCAATTTCAATTACTTTTGATTACTTTCAATTACATTCGATTACCTTTAATTACATTCAATTACTGTCAATTATAAAGGATTATTTTCGATTACTTTCAATTACATTATTAATTTTTTCATTTGGCTAAAATTACCAATTGCTTTTAAAAACTAATGTAATTGTGATTAAGTGTACAAATTAATAAAAGTGTCACACCCTTTGAATGGCTGTACACTTACCTAGCAACTGATAAATTAAATAATTTGGATAGTGTGAACTATTTATTGGAAGCGTGGATTACATGGAGATCACTCGTTGTGTCCTCACAGTTAGCATGTGGCAACAGGTGGATGACAACGATAGTGATATGTCTTGAATTTGTCTTTCCGTTTTTGAAGATACATATGTGCAAAATACCACTTTTGTATTCTACGATTGTCTTTATCATCATCGTCATTTAAGAGTAGAGCTATCATTACTAGTTTTTTGTTGGAAAACAGACGCCATCAATTTAACAGAGTACTGTGCCCTTAACAAACTGTTAACCACAGTCCGATGAGTTAAGTGATGGGCTGTCGTTGATTACAAACCGAATCGGTCATTCCTTGCGTTATTTTTAAAGTCGATGTTGAGCTAGGAAGATGTGAGATATACGAAATTAACCAGTAGAACCTGAAGATCACGTATTTGACGTCCGCTTCAAGGGTCCGTTGTAGCTTGGAGAAATCTTAAAAAAATGCTTAAAATACAATATGACAGTAAATATAAGATACCAAAATTGAATGTAAAATTGCCCATCAATGTAATATTTATTGGTAAGAATACTGATAAAAATTTTAAAAGCGAAAATATAAACCAATCTAGAAACTCAAGGAGAAATAGTATATAAATCACACAAAAACAACTCTTGACAGAAAGTAAAAACAAAAAATGACTGTGTATAGATATGACAATATTGCACTATTAGGTAATCCTGCGTCCTATCAGAATGGCCAAAAACTGCTGGCGATTAGCAAAAATAACAAAGTTTGTTAGCCTGACTTTTTCATTAGTGTTTGATTTCTATTATCGGCGATTTTAAATCTGTTACTAGAAATGTGACCAAGTCAAGCATGGTCAAGGTTCTTACGTCATTATAATAACGTTCTATTAATATGATTTAAAAATGTTTGGTTTATATGCGCTAGTTCAGTGTGATGTCATTTTGGTTCCACTGACATTTAATTCTAACCAAACTTTTAACAAAAACATCAATAAATTTGACAGATACGTTTTTACTGTTTTTATTTTATTTCAAAATATTGTTTACAGGTCATAAGAAATAGTTTAAAGGTATGTAATTGATAACTAAACGATTGTATATTTGATACATGATGCTCTCTACTCACTTTAGGAATATATTTATAAAAGTGAAAAAACGATATAATTTAGGTAAACAAAACGAACAAAACGCATTCAAAAAATCTACTGTCACTTTAATTGTCAGTGGAACCATAATTACATCATCACTGAACTAGCGCATTGACACTAACTTGACAATACGCATGACCTTGTAAGATATCGCGAATTTTCGTTTGTGTATGTCGGTGCATGTGTATTGTAGTTAGGATTTGGTTTTGAATTTGTAAGGAAAAAAATAAATATATGTTTTGTGTACTGATCATGGATGAAGAGAAAATTGGTGTTGTAGTTGCTTTGGCCTCTGAAATTTTATCAAACCTTTTGCCATCTTCATCAATAAATCTTGATTATCTTAAAAAAAATTGGCTTACATTTACAAAAACCTTAAATGCGTCCATATCTAGGCACTCGGCTAGGGTTGCCAGATCGTCTCGCTTTTTAACTTGCTGGCACGCGGTACGCCTGAGTACGAACATGTCCCGCATTTCACCTTTTTAAATCCAAAATTATATATAAAGAAATTTTTGTAAATTTTTAACCTTTTTTTTTTGAGAAGCTTCTCAGAAAAAGGACCTGATGGTTTATAAAAATATAAGTGGAGGAACTTTTTTTCAGATCTCCACAAAGAAAGGCGCTTATTTTATAAAAATACCTGTTTTTTTAACCTGATCCTCTGTCGTTACCGTTGCCTCATTTTTTCCTTTCGTAAATTTGGCAACCCTATACCCAGCCTTCCTTTCGATTTTACAAATAACACAACCAAACATAAAAAGTAAAAGTATTACATTTGTCATATCATTTGACATCTCATACCTATCATGACCACGTTTTTACTGTAGTAATGTTTATGAAGATTATCTAGTCTTCATAGTCATGTTAAACTTGACCATTTCAAGACAATATTCAATATGATTTATATCAGTGTAGTCATTCATTTTCAAGACATAGTATCTGATTTAAAATCGCCTTATAAAACAACAAATTTGTGAGTTTTAGATCTATTGATCGTTAATTTGAAGTTTCTAAAGGACCCTGCGTTAATTTAATAATTTATAGAGTGATTAAGACTAAGAAGGTGTGTAATAAAAGTACATTTAACATTCATTACATTCTTAATGAATATTAATTGTTGACATTTTTCAACTAAACACCTGTAATACTCGAAAACAATAATACACACGATTTACTAATAAGTTTAGTTTTAGTTAATTACATAAAATTAAATCTAGTAAATCTTAGAATCCATATCCATGTGTAGGAATTAGTAAGTTTGTGGTGTAGTACTCTTAAATATTGTAAAACGTGAAATTATTTTAAAGAAAAAATTGGAATATTTGTTCTACCTTCACTATTAATTTTATTAGCACTCTTGTTATTTGTATTGTAGGCCTGAAGATGGCCATGTAGGTCGAAACCAGTCGCGACAATTACCAAAAAAATGTGTGCTGTGGTATTGATTTTGTGTTTTAACTGACTTCAAAAAAGAAGGAGGTTTTCAATTCATCATAATATATTTTTTTATGTATGTTCAGCGATAATTCTTTAACATGGTGTCCGATTTTAATGATTCTTTATTTGTTAGAAAGAGGATACTTCAGGGGTGGTCCAATATTAATTTGGTGAAAATCTAATAATTGGGTCCATTAGAAAATCCTCAAACTCTTCATTTTTAATGTATTTTTAGCGGTAATTCTTTACCACCTTGTCTGATTTCTATGATTTCAGCCATGGGCACGACCACTTTGGTGCTGCTAGCTCTTAGTGTATTACCTACTCGTACTATAAATCAATATACATTTTGGCTTCAGTAAATTAGGTGCAGATTTAAATAAATTTGTATTATATTTTGGATAACATCATTTAAACAACTGTTATCTTACTTTTAGTGTTTTGAAAAAAATACTATTTAATGTTAGAAAAACCAAACGGGCAGATTTTTACAAAAATAATTTTATTTTAATCAAATATTAAACAACATTATATTATGTTTCGAAGTTCAACTTCTTTATCCTTTTAATATTCCTCTAAATTTTTTTAGTAACAATTATTGATTTTCACCAAGTAAAGGTCGAATCAAGAATACTATTAATATTTACATTTTTGATCTTATTGAATTTAATAACGCATATACTCCAAAAGAAATAATCGAAAACCGATAAGTTTTTCAATGTTAGTCATTATTTTATGCCGACGCACTTTTTTTTCAATTCCCAGGTTGAGTCAAAACTCAAATACATAGTTTTCTCATTTTTTTTTAATTTTGGAAGATTTTTAAATTTAAATAACAAAACGTACTTCAAAACTGGTCACTGATTAACAGGAAATAGACTGTATTTGTTAATTAGAAATTATAATGTAATCAGCTGTAATTTATTAGCGACTGAATAAATTTTTGAAAATAATTGGATTTTTACATTCAGTAAAAAGGGAATACCAATAGCAACCAACTACAGACTATAATACCTAATTCTGAGTAATTTCTCTCGTATTCTTAAGTTGACTTTGAAAATCCGGAAAAACCACAGTACCGATTAATTTCATTAGTGTTGCAATATTTGAAAAAAAAAAAAAATCTCGCCAGTTTTTTTAATGTGGCATTTAGTCGCAAATAAGAGAAGTATTTCAAGTGTACTCAGGAAATTCTTAGAAATGTAAGTCGGATCTTTGAAAACAGTCTTTAGACCTCAATAAATATTATTGAAGGCCATTTTGAGCAACTTTTCTAATTAAATAAAATCTACAAAAATAAAATATAATGAACTTAAAATAAAACAGGAGATTGAGGTTGCTATTATTATTTCTTTTTTACTGAATGAAAAATTGTCACATTAGATATTGTCATAAACTTGTTCAGTCGATAATAAATTACAGCTGGTTGAATTATAATTGTTAATTAACAACACAGTGTATTTTCTATCAACCAGTGAGTGACAAAAATTAAAATATTTTATAAATGAACTTTTTCTATTTAAATTTTAAAATCTCCCAAAACTATTATCTCAAATGAAAGTATAGTTAGGGTATTTTTGATTAGTGATGTAAAATTTAAAATATGAAGAAAATTAGATATTTGAGTTTTGACTAACCCTGTACAGATTTGTTACGAATTAAAAAAGTAGCGCATCGACATAGAATTTGACTAACATCAAAAAACTTTTACCCAAAAAGAAAGGTTTTCAGTTGTTTCTTTTGTAGTATGCTGGTCATTGAAACCAATACGATTTTGGAAGAGATATAGAACTTTTCACACTAATGGATTACCATGTATATTATTTTAAATGTACAATGAGTGGATAAGACTCTACTTATTGTTGTCTCAATGTAACTGAAATGAAAAAAACTGACCATTCCTTTCAGTGACGGCTCGTGATTGATTTTCAATTTTTTACATTAATTTTAGCATTTGTAAGTTCAGTTCAAAACTTTGTACCAACGCCAATATCGCTGTTTTTTGGATTTGGGTTTGTATTAAGTGTAGTTATTATCAATATCATACTGTTTTCAAACACTACAACTATTAACTTGCTGTACTCTAGTGAGAATCGATTAATCAATAATATGCAATTATTCCAAAATAATCGATTAATCGAAAAGAATAGATTATTTTTAAGTAATCGAATAATCGATAATAACGATTATTTATTTTCATAATCGCCAGAGGCGGCTTGTCACCTAGTCTACGAGAAGGCTACAGAGCTACTTTCGAAAGGCGCACCCCCCCCCCCCCCCCCTATATACTTAATACACATAGAATACAAGAAGTTGAAATATTACATCGTATTCTAATAGAAATATATATTTGTATGAAGTATATAGCCTCTTCGTAGACTAGGCACGAGCCGTAAGATATATCAATACCTCGGAAGTAAACTGAATTATGTTATTCTAGTCAACTTTTCAGTAGATCAGACTGAATGTGGTTTGGACACTTTTTGTGTTCATATTTACATATATTAATTATATTTTGACAACAAATGCTGTTAGCCCCAATTATTGTCACATATTGTTTACTAATCTATCTTCTATATATAAAATTGTTCGTCCTGACTGACTGACTGACTGACCAACCAAAACTACTGAGCCTAGAAAGCTGAAATTTGGAACATAGGTTTATTTTATAACGTAAGCATCCGCTAAGAAAGGATTTTTGGAAATTTTAACTTTAAAGGGGGGAAATGGGGGAGGAAGCTTTTAATGAAACTCTTTGTTCTTTAAAGTTAGAAACATGAAAATTTACATTACAGTTACTGAGCATAAATAAATAATGACGTGTTTCAGGGTTTTTGGATTTTTTACATTTTAAGGGGGGAAAACGGGGGGTAACAGTTTGTAAGGGACTATCGATTTTTTTGTTCTCTCTGAAGTTAGAAACATGGAAATTGGAATTGCAGCTACTGACTACAAATTATTAATGACGTGTTTCAGAGTTTTTGGATTTTCACGTTTTAAGGGGGGGAAATGGGGGTGAAAATTTATTTGGGAGTATCCATGTTTTTGGTTCTCTTTAAAGTTAAAAACATGAAAATTGGAATTACAGCTACTGAGTACAAATTAATACTAATGTGTTTTAGGGTTTTTATATTTTTACATCTTGAGGGGGGCAAACGGGGGTAAAAGTTTGTATGGGAGTATAAGTTTTTTTGTTCTCTTTGAAGTTAGGAACATGAAAATTGGAATTGCAGCTAATGAGTACAATTTAATAATGACGAGTTTTAGGGTTTTTGGATTTTCACATTTTAAGGGGGGGAAACGGGGGTAAAATTTAATAAAAAATTAATAAAAATTAATAAAAATTATTAAAAATTATTAAAAATTAATTAAAATTAATAAAAATTAATAAAAATTAATAAAAATTAATAAAAAATTAATAAAAATTAATAAAAATTATTAAAAATTATTAAAAATTAATTAAAATTAATAAAAATTAATAAAAATTAATAAAAATTAATTAAAATTAATAAAAATTAAAATTAATAAAATTAATAAAAATTAATAAAAATTAATAAAAATTAATAAAAATTAATAAAAATTAATAAAAATTAATAAAAATTAATAAAAATTAATAAAAATTAATAAAAATTAATAAAAATTAATAAAATTAATAAAAATTAATAAAAATTAATAAAAATTAATAAAAATTAATAAAAATTAATAAAAATTAATAAAAATTAATAAAAATTAATAAAAATTAATAAAAATTAATAAAAATTAATAAAAATTAATAAAAATTAATAAAAATTAATAAAAATTAATAAAAATTAATAAAAATTAATAAAAATTAATAAAAATTAATAAAAATTAATAAAAATTAATAAAAATTAATAAAAACTAATAAAAATTAATAAAAATTAATAAAAATTAATAAAAATTAATAAAAATTAATAAAAATTAATAAAAATTAATAAAAATTAATAAAAATTAATAAAAATTAATAAAAATTAATAAAAATTAATAAAAATTAATAAAAATTAATAAAAATTAATAAAAATTAATAAAAATTAATAAAAAATTAATAAAAATTAATAAAAATTAATAAAAATTAATAAAAATTAATAAAAATTAATAAAAATTAATAAAAATTTATAAAAATTTATAAAAATTTATAAAAATTTATAAAAATTTATAAAAATTTATAAAAATTTATAAAAATTTATAAAAATTTATAAAAATTAATAAAAATTAATAAAAATTATTAAAAATTATTAAAAATTATTAAAAATTAATAAAAATTAATAAAAATTAATAAAAATTAATAAAAATTAATAAAAATTAATAAAAATTAATAAAAATTAATAAAAATTAATAAAAATTAATTAAAATTAATAAAAATTAATTAAAATTAATTAAAATTAATTAAAATTAATTAAAATTAATTAAAATTAATTAAAATTAATTAAAATTAATTAAAATTAATAAAAATTAATAAAAATAAATAAATGCAAATGAATAAATATAAAAAAATTAATAAAAAAGGAAGTCATGTATTTTTTTATATTAATAACACGACTATATGCGAGCAAAGCCGCGGGCAATAGCTAGTAATCTAATAAAACTTTTTTAATATACATGAATTGTTGGTTTTTGTAACATATTTGTATGTTCTAATAACACATTTTCTATGACATATTGGCATATACCTCCAACATTCCTCTATAAATAATACAACTAACGTGAGAGTTAAAAACATTATGTGCACATTGAGTTGTTTAACTAGTTAGTTTATTGAACATAGTGTTACACTTTTTGGTATATTATACCCCCTGGAAAACTGTCGATGGGCTGATTTAAAAATATACCTTCTATAAAACTACTATGTCAACATAGTTCAGTTAACCTCCCAGGTACTGATATCGGTAAATATTTAATTTAGTCTTCATGATATAAGTACCTAACATAGACACAACTATTTAGTTTTTTGAAATAATTTAGGCCAATGCAATATTTATTTTTTACATCGTCTTTAAAAACACTATAATGAAAGTTTAACTTCCATTTTTTTTTGTAAATGCGAGCGATACCATAATTTGAGTAAAAGCCTTACCGCTACATCAGTCTGACGCTGTTTATCTCTAGCATTTATAGATAGGGCATATTTCCATATCATTAAGGACAACCTACAAAATAAAACAATTATTCATATATAATTGTACTACTGTCAAGAAATTATCCTTGTTCAAATAAACGTAATAAAATTGTCATACTTCCAAAATATCTTCTGGTACAATGATTTTTCTTGGGTGGCAACTGCAATTTAAGATCTGTTCAAACTTAGGTACTTTATATAATTGCCATAAGGGTCCATTTCTTGATAAAACCCAGTTATCGTTTAAGAGATAAAAGAGTATTGTTTTAAATAAAAGTCAACATAATAAAGTTGCTATAGTTTACCCGACACACTCGTATTTAAATAAATTTTGTCTCTGTGACATCTCTTCTGATGACATTGTATCCATTTACGCAGTTTTCTGTTTTTAAAACTTCGTTGTCTTTTGTAGAAAATAAAAAAAATTACCAATTTTTTTGTTCACTGCATACAGTTGGGTACGAAACACCATGACTATTCTGAAGTAGTCACAGACACTGGAACAAAAAATATAAATTACAGTCGTAAAACTAAATTATTATTGTTTAAAATTTGTAAATAAACAAACAACATAACTAATTTTTTATTGTTTCGGCCTTTACTTGATGAAAATCCATTTAATTTTGAAAGAGTAAAACCAAATTTGGTAGATTTTCACACTTTTATTTTAAAAAATAAAAATTTTTAAACAAACACTAACATGACATATGTTTCGAAGTACAACTTCTTTTTCAAATGTGACTATTTACAATTCGGTATCCAATATATATACAAAATAATTTAACAAAACAAAGTACTTAAGAAAACATCAATAACATTACAAAATAAACTAACTATTTAAAGTAAATAAGGGTACTTAGGTAATTATAATATCCATCAAATAACAATAAGATAGCCCATTACCGGGATTATCTCACAGAAAACTGGGAAAGAGGTTTAATAAGGGTGAATTATTAATATCTAATTGATCATTTAGTAAGTTATCTGAATTTTTAAATCTATTTATTTCAAGTGTTTCTAAATGGTTTAATTTAAGGCTCTTATTTTCTACATGTAAAATTTCAAAGTTGTCTGTAAAAGAATGATTTTCAGCTAAAATATGATTTGAGTAAGTAGAATTATTTTTGTTTTTTGTATAGCTATTATAATGTTCGGAATAGCGTTTTTTGAAAGTACGGCCTGTTTGACCAATATACAATTTTGGACAACTACCACAATTTAATTTATATACCCCCGATTTATTATTAGGATTAATTTTACCCTTATTGTTTTTAATATACTTCCCAAGCGTATTATTGGTTTTAAAAGCTACGTTAAGAGGAGTATTTACTTGGCTGTAGAGCGGAGCATGCAAGGGTTTCGTAGTACCCCACTTTTATAGTTTATTTTTGACTTATTCTGAAAGAAAAAAATATGTACGTGTAGGTAAAGGATAAATCTATGCTCCTCTGGAAACACTTTTTTAAAATTTGAAACAGTTTTTTCTAAAAAAAAATATATAACTCGACTTGTTTTACCCATTTTCTCAATTTTTTTTTAGAAAAATCTAAATTGAATTTTGAAAAAGTGGTTCCAGAGGAGCATAGATTTAACCTTTACCTACACAAACATATTTTTTTATTTTAAAAATAGTCAAAAATAAACTTTAAAAGTGGGGTACTACGAAACCCTTACATTGCAAGATTTTTCGTCTGGAAAGTGGCGCCTCTGTTAGATTTTTAAGAAATTAATATTTGTGAATGAAAACAATTTATGATATATTTTACTGATGTTTTACGAGGGATGAATAAATTTTACGTATTTGTACACCTTATTTTTTACGTAATTTATGTCTGTAATACTAAGATTGGCATATATATTATATGCAAGGGTTTCATAGTACACCAATTTTACGGATTATTTTTTAATTTTACTAAAAGAAATTTTATGTAAGTACAGGTGTAAAGGCTTAACCCATACCTCTCTGGATTTACTTTCAAAATATGAATCAGTCTCTTTTGAAAAAATCTAAGAAAAGAAACGAAAGCCACCCGATATGGCATGGACCATAAATTCAAAACAAAATAAGATTTGGAAATTTATTTGCAAGTAAAAGTTTTTAAATGTGGACATTTTATTGAATTCGAATTTGATTATGTTGCTGCCAGTCTGGATGGAATTAAAAAAAAAAACAAAACTCTATGATAGAGTTAAAATGTCCATATGGAGCTGAAGTGCGGACTGTAGCAGAAGAAATATGCAGTAGAGAAATAACTTTTTGGAAAAAGAACAATTCCATTAAGGAGAACCACTATTGGTATTTTCAAATTCAGGGCCAGCTGCACATAACACAAATGGATTTTTGCATTTTGTGCTTTTGGACTTCTGGAGGAATAGAAGTGGAGAAAATATCTCATATTGACAGCTTTTGAGAAAAAAAGATACAAAATAAAATTAAATTTTTTTATATGCAATATGTCTTGCCGGAACTTGTTGACAGCGAAGCAATAGAGACATGGAAGTACGAGACAGAATATTAAATAATTCGTGAGAAATTTTGTTTAATGTTTATTAACATAACGCAAGGAATCTTAAATTATTTTCAATATTTTTATTAATTTAAGAATTAAATTTTATTTATTTCTAAAACATGGTAGTAGGCGATCCATTTAAGATATGATTAATGTCTTCTTATTTTTATATTACACTATTTTAAATTTAGGATTTTACCAGTGGCAGTGGTACTTGATGATAGGTATATAATTATTATTACACCAAATGTTTTAAAATGCTACACCAACTAGTGGACCACGCTTTTAAGTCCCAAAATAATAGTTTCAAGATTTTGATTCGGATTAGAAGTTTTACTATACAGGGTTTTGTGTCAAAGCCAAGTCATGTAGGTATTGTTATTGTAATACGTAGATGAGTAACTATCATCAATAGAAATTTAAAATTCAAACATAAATCTTTGTAACGACGTTATTTATAACTTTATTAACTTCATAACGGTCAAAAATGTTAGTTAACTTATTTAATTTTAAATATAAATTGATTTTAATTTTAACTTAGAAATTTTCGAAAAGTTCACTATATTGTTTAGTTGTTGCAACTTTACTGCGCTTAAGTAGCGTTCAGATTAAAATATAAATTTATGGAGCTTAACTGAAAAACAGAAACTAATTCCAAAAAAAGTATTATGGCCAATAAAAAGAATTTTGAATTGTGATATCTGCAAGTCCTTATTTAAAACCTTTAAATTTAATATTATCATTATACAAGAGTTATTTTTACAAATTGATACAAATATCGAACATAAGTTTGTTGACATAAATATTATTTCCATAATACAAATAAATATATCTCTGTTAAAGAATACTCATAATGTATTTAATATATTCATTTAAACATGTTTTTGTTTTTTGTCTGGATGATATTGAATACTAACTTTTTCTATATAACTTATTATCGACACATTGTGAGATAAAAAAACAGACAATTAATTAAAAGCGTACTCACAATTTCAATACTATACTGTTTCCCAAATTATGAAAATACTAAAGAATATTTAAAAAAAATAAAAAGCCAATTAAACAATGTGTTAATATCTAGAGAAGAACATCGTACTTCTTTTTTAGAAACGAAAAGTAGTCAAAAATTGTGAAAATAACAAACTATTTTAATTTCACAAAAATAATAAGTCAGTTTTTGTTTTTTATGTAAATCATATCATTTTCAAGGCAATAAAACAGAAGAAAAGTCACCGAATACCGATTTCAAAAAGGTCTATTAGTTTTTATAGGAAATGGAAAGAGAAAGAACGCTTTTTAAACGAGTTAAAATTCTTTACATATTTCGATAACTATAAACGGATTAAGGTATTTTGTACCGTGTTAAAAAATTTAAGAAAATTTTTGAAGAATATTTCTTTTTTTTTAAATTAGTAAACTTTGACAAACATATACAATATTCATTTATGTGATTATACAAAACTTTAATTTATTTTTTTAAAATAATATGGATTGTCCTCTAAAATATATATAGTGGCTCGCAAAAAGTCTGCTTTTTATGTTACTTTTTTCAGAAAATGTTATTCCTGATAAAACTTAGTGTTTAATTAAACTTAAAACTTTATTTATTCAAAAAATTCTGTACCATAAATATAAATTTGGCAGCACAGTGAACTAGGTACTCTTCTAGGAACCGAACCCACATTTTTACATATAAGATTAATTTAAGAAGATGTATATAACTCCACATAGTAGTTTTTTAGTTAATACAATTAATATAGATTATTATATCCTTTTTAACCTTCTTCAAAAAGGAGGAGGTTCTCAATTTGTCTGTATATTTTTTTTATGTATGTTCAGCGATAATTCTTTAACACAATGTCCAATTTAAATTATTCTTTTTTGCTGGAAAGGGGGTACTTCCGGGATGGTCCCATATAAATTTGTTCAAAATCTAATAATTGGGTCAATGGGAAAATCCTCAAACTTTTCATTTTTTATGTATGTTTAGCGATAATTCTTTACCACCTCGTCCGATTTCTATAATTCTTTTCGTTAGTAAGGGGGTACCTCAGGGGTGGTCCCATATAAATTTGGTTCAGATGTGGTGATGGCATCTGCACGATTTTAAAGTCGGTTTTTTAAAATTACTTTCAACACATCTTACGTAAATTAAAAGTTTAATAATTTGGTGCTTTCTTTATGCGTCGTTTTATGATTTCTTTTTGCATATGTTTAAGTACAGATAATTATTATTATTATTACTGGCAGTTTATTTTAAATCATTAAAATAATATTTTGTTGATCCAAAAAAGGCAAAAAAAGCCATGTCACATTCAGTGTAATAATAAAAATTAGATATATAAATATAGTATATTATGTACCAACAGACTAAACTTTCACTTTCAATCTCGCCTTTTGTCGTAAAAAACTTTTAAATTTTTACTAGTGACGTCCGTGCCGGGTTTGAACTGAATATTTTTGAAAAAAAAATATGGTGCGCCACTGCTTTTTCTAAAAACCAAAATTATCTTTAAAATTCTTATATATTTTGGAGCAAATTTGGTTTATGACGTACTTTCGTACGAAGCACCCTTTTCGGGTAAGAAAATGAAAACCAGTATATTGAAACTGCTTTTGATATTTTGTTGAAATTTGGTAGGAACCCACCATGAGTGGAAACACTTTTTTTGGGAAAAATTTCATAAAAATATCTAGAGTGATAAGAAACTTATGATAAAATAGTTATTTTTTTTTTCTTAAAACTTTAACACCCAAAGGATTCACACCCTTAAGTATCGGCACTCAATAAACAAATACCATGTATTAATTGATATTACCTTATTCGAACCAATCGTCTATTTTTTCGTTATTTGTATTTATATTTCACACCTCTATACTCTTAAATGTAATTTAATCTAACTAAACCTATTCACTAAATTAAAATATAAAAATAATGTAAAACCCTCTAATAAATCGAACTGCGTTATAACAATATCTCGCAATGCACCGAGAAAAGCAAATACGATTCTGGTTCCCCTAATTTAGGTAACTCTGACTCATTCCGTGTTAGGATTTTTCGGTTCCTTTGTCTTAATTTCGCGCGTTAGAGTTTGGAATACGTATCCCTCGTATCTGCAGGCAATTGTTAAAATTATGAATGAATGCGGATTTTGTTTAGTCTCGGAAGTAATTTTGTAGTATTTAGGCTCCACCCTAAAGTTGTAATTTTTATACCTACTAAACTACCGTTGCCCCGCAGGTCTTTCAGTTTGTAATGTAAATTTTCCTCTTAATATTTTGGTTTTTTAAATATGATGATACCTTTTCACTAGGAGCTCCTATATATATATATATATATATATATATATATATATATATATATATATATATAAGAGTCTTACATATATAGGAGCTCCTAGTGAAAAGGTATCATCATATTTAAAAAACCAAAATATTAACGTAGCTTTTAAAACCAATAATACGCTTGGGAAGTATATTAAAAACAATAAGGGTAAAATTAATCCTAATAATAAATCGGGGGTATATAAATTAAATTGTGGTAGTTGTCCAAAATTGTAATATTGGTCAAACAGGCCGTACTTTCAAAAAACGCTATTCCGAACATTATAATAGCTATACAAAAAACAAAAATAATTCTACTTACTCAAATCATATTTTAGCTGAAAATCATTCTTTTACAGACAACTTTGAAATTTTACATGTAGAAAATAAGAGCCTTAAATTAAACCATTTAGAAACACTTGAAATAAATAGATTTAAAAATTCAGATAACTTACTAAATGATCAATTAGATATTAATAATTCACCCTTATTAAACCTCTTTCCCAGTTTTCTGTGAGATAATCCCGGTAATGGGCTATCTTATTGTTATTTGATGGATATTATAATTACCTAAGTACCCTTATTTACTTTAAATAGTTAGTTTATTTTGTAATGTTATTGATGTTTTCTTAAGTACTTTGTTTTGTTAAATTATTTTGTATATATATTGGATACCGAATTGTAAATAGTCACATTTGAAAAAGAAGTTGTACTTCGAAACATATGTCATGTTAGTGTTTGTTTAAAAATTTTTATTTTAAAATAAAAGTGTGAAAATCTACCAAATTTGGTTTTACTCTTTCAAACAACATAACGTCAAAAATACTTTTATGCTTAAACTAATAATACATGTTTTACTTTAGAGACTTTTTTCGGTAACAATCGTTGAATTGACAGACATACTTTCTTTTTATTAAAGTCGCAGTTTAATTTAAACAATTAAAATTGTCTTATTGGGTTTTGTAATGCAGAGTTTGATTGGAAACATCTAGATAGAATGAAGTAGAGTCGACATAAACACCATTTTGCGATATGACAAGTGGGTGCACTTTGAGTCATATTTTGCTTATCTTACCTTTTCAAAATTTATATGTGCCTGATGCATGCTTTATATTTTAGGGGGTGAAAACTATTCCTTATTACGAAAAATTTGAGCACCATATATTTCTTGGAATAAAAACATGTTTAAATATTAAAAAATATATATTTTTTATAATATTGAACCTAATTTATGATATATTGTAATCTTTAAATCCGTAAAAACTACCCCTTTTGACGTAATTGAAAAAAAAAACGAGGTTCAAAGCTTAAAATTTTTTAATGGTCCATTTATAATCAATTGAAATTCCCTTACTATTTATAATATTATTTTTGATTTATTGCAACGTTAAAACCCTCAAAAACCACCTTTATTACGAAATTTATAAAAAAAAAAAAATGAATGGTGCATTTATAATGAAATAAAATTCAGGACCTGTTTATATTACGTTAAAATATTGTGCTTTATTATCAAAATTCTATACATTATCACAAAACTATCATCTCTATCGATATACTTTGTTAATCGGGTCGGTGCCGTAGCTGTCTAACGCACTTATATTCATTTATAGGCAACTTTGTGGTCAAAAACAGAGCGGCTTCGAATCCTACACAAGACTATGTTGATTTTTAATTAAATTGTATTATTCATTATAGGATTTGATCTGTGCCATATTAACAGAAATTCAATTTCTGTTAATATCACATCCAGGTTATAAATCGCCATGCGTTACCGTCTCGATGATGATGGGTAAGGTTTTCCGGGTTTTCCTCACCTGTAAGTCAAATGGTTCCATCAGTCATCTCAATCAATCGATAATTGCTATCCCGTCCCCTACACAAGTCGCTCAGTCGGCTTCATGGGGTTGAAATTCACTCGTAAACGAGAGTATTTTTATTATTATTATCCTCCTCTACATAATAGGCTAATGGATTATATTTTTATTATTATTATCCTCCTCTACATAATAGGCTAATGGATTATATCCGCAGTCACAAAATCCTATCACACACACACATCCTCCTCTTGGTTAGTAATTGAAAGACAATTTTGACAGTTGTAATTTTAGCACGTTCCACATTTTAATTTACAAAAAAGCCCTACTTTTCGACAGTTACAGGTTGCACTGCATCTTTTTTTGAATTTAAAGAGCTCTTGAAAGGTGGTACTCGCACTCAAATGCAAACTAAAAAAAAATTCTTTCTCAGGTAATTTTTACCCTGCAGAAATAAAAAACTACATTTCTTTGTATTTTTTGCATATCTTCTTTAGTTTTTGAAGTATAATAGAACCTCGATTATCCGGATTTTCCGTGCGGCATTTTAAATTGATCATTCGTGCGCGGATTATCTGTGGCTGGCGGCCACAGTCAGGCGCATGGATCCTGGTTACTTACGAATGGCCGCCCGAACATTTAATGGGCCACAATTTAATTTTGATACCAAAAAATTTACCAAGATTTTCTTTTATCCGCACTTTGCCGGCCTTCTCTGCTTTCTCACACCTTGACTTCTTTCTCCTATAGCAACTTATAACTGCTTCTACCCTTAATCTGTTATCTGGCAGGCGCGGTTCGTGAGTTATTGTGGGTCAAATTGTGGTGGATAGTGCTGCAGACAAAGTTGCCCCTGGCAAATTTTGTTGAGCACTATTTTTTTTATTTTTGACTTTTATATAGAGCAAATAAAAGATATATTCCTTGAAATATCCATTGGATAGTCAAAAAAAAAACATTTTGAAAATTCATACACCGAATTACAAGACGAAACAATTAAAACACGTAAACAACTTTAAGCGAACCTTTTGTTTGGGTTTTTATTTTCACGGAACTATGATGCTAATGCTGCGTAGGCCTAGGCGCTTTCGAGTACCTGATATATTGGTCGGCCGTCGACAATTACTTGTCTCTTTTCAACTTCAAAGCGGGCGCGTATGCTGTTATACCTGTCTACTTGCAATGCATTTTTCCTTGTGGATTGCTTTATAACCCATGATGTCAATTTAAAATACGATCAAATTGGGCTGAGCACGCAGCGGATAAGAAATAATTGTAATCTTGGCTCCATTGGTAATAATTGGGGAATTTTTGCATGAAAATGTAATTGTACTCTTTTAAAGATAGTTTATTAGCTGAGTCGTCCTTAAACGAAAATCGAAGTTCAGTTATATCGCGTGAATTTAGAGATGGTAGTAACAAATCCATAAATGTACTTAACAGTTACAGATTTGCTACTATCCATCTCTAAATTCCATTGTTACACCGGAACCTCCTGGAACGTTAGAGAAGTTGTAATTGAACTTCGATTTTTATTCAAGGACGACTCAACCAAGTCCGACTCAGCTGAGATCTGTTTATAAATGTGGGCCTTAATATTGTTTGAAATAAATTAGGTGGGTCATTGACTAAATGGCCTTATGGAGAAGCCGCGTCTGTTATTTGGTCTTTTTTTTTTTCAATAATGTGAAATAAATTTTATTTTGTTTCTTTTTTATCACCTACATTGAACCATCCAATATAAATTTCAATACAAAAACCTTACTTTTTTACAAATTTATCACATTTTCACTATTTTGATTTTCTTAAACAATTTTTAATTCCCAGATCATGACTCATCAAACGTTGATAAATTCAATTTTGACAACAAAAAATACGTCACTAAATTAACTTTGAACCAGATATCATATCAATAATATGTATTGTAGATTCAATATACTGTATCCGCTCACTCACCCCCTGGTCGCTTCGTAAATTATCAATTGCATGTGATTAATTACATCCCTCCCCTTTGTGGAATTAAAAGTAATTTATACTATACTCTAATAGGCATTTTTCTTCTACTAGTGATCGTCTTAATTTATTTTATCCTCAAATAAATATCGTATACAATTTTTAATTGGGGAATGAGATATTATATTTCTCACCGAGACCCCACATGTGTCCCGCCCAAATAAACAGGCCACTTGCCATCAAATTAATACTGTTGAAGAATTCTTGAGGATATACACTACAGTAGACGTCCTCTTAAATAATTCTTTGTTTCTTCGTTTCTTTTTTTTTGTATAGGTGAACTTACTGAGATACAGTCGTTGCAATAACAGACAGATATCCCTTATGTTTCAGCCTCACCTAGGGGGATTTATGTAGTGTGGTCCTACTAGAATAGTGCCAGATCAGTACCAGCGAACTACCCCTTATGTACAGATCTACTTACGGTACGAAGATTGAGAGATAATTACGTAAGACGGTCCAATCCCGCACTAACATCAAGCATATGTGCGTAAAATATGAGTGTAATTTACCCTAGTTAGCTGAGCTATTAATTTACAAGCTATTAGTGAGGGTGTCTTGACATTTCGGTAACCCAGACTCTTGGAATCATTGTTGGTATGATTTAAAAGCAATGAATAATAAATTCCATAATGCTCGTAATGCAATAACAACTGACTATTATTGAATAATAATGAGTAACACAATAATACTCATTATTATTGGATAATAAATTGCCATAATACAATAATACATAATACAATAATACATCCAATGCCAACAACCACACACAAAAAAATAATAAATTTTCATTTAAGTTATTAACAACTCGCCATCGAATATGCAGACCGTTGGATGTATATCGCCTGTTTTATTTCTGATATTTTATATTGTTTGATACGGAAGCGTTGCTTGTATGGGAATATTAAGTAGAGGCGTCGGAACGTAGAGCGTCGAATAGAAGAGAGGGCGTTGGGACGTAAAAACGTCGGATAGAAGCGGGTGTCGGGATGTAGAAGCGTTGGGTAGGGAAGACGTCGGGTCAAAGAGGTACTTAATGCTGACTATGAATATAATTGAATCGAAATGGATTTTAAATAATACTGAATAGACTGAAGCTTTAAATCAACTGAACTGAATTTGAAATCTTAATAAATCAATAGTTCTCCGGGATTTGGTATAGCTAATTTATCAAAAGCTATTATTTTTACTATGTGGGGAATGATATGTGGGCTGGAATTTCGTATTTATAAAATTTTATATTTATCGTTATTACGTTGTCAAAGAAATAATTATATTTTTAATGAATATTACTTTGTTACAAGCTGTTATATCTGACAGTTACGAGTTGGGTTCCCAGACACGTATAAAAAAATTAGATCTGCGGACAGGGTTATTGCTATTATTTATTAGAAATAGTAAATAAGATTTAATTATCTGGGAAATTTTTCGTTAAATGAAGGATTTTGAATTTAATAAGAATGCAACTTATCTTTAATAAAATGGGAATAATAAATTATGAAGGCACCAGGGTGATGTAGGTTACAGTACGTTCTTTCATTTTGTATGAATACTAAAACTTTAATTTTTGTTACGTTTATTTCTTTTATTAAAAAATTAAAAGTGAGCTTTTTGGATTATCGGCAAAGGCTCGGTCCCGGCTGCCCGGATAATCGAGGTTCTACTGTATTGTGAAAAATAGATTTTTCTCGAAATTTTCAAATATTTCAGAATCGAATCAAACTTTTTTCCAATCTAGCATTCTAAACAATTCAAACTTCTAGAACATATTGTTAATGCCTAAATAAAGTTAATTTTAAATGGATAACGTATAATTTTAATTCTTGTAGATAAACCGTTGGCTTCATCTCTGAGTATTTATCCGGAACTTCATTTTTGTGATAACTCTGTCAGTTTTCATATTAACGGCTTCAAAAGAAGATGATTTTTAAATGTCTTTAGTGTAATTCCCGCTTAAAAAAAAAACAAAATAGCAGAGCTGGTATATCTAAGGGGGTCGCGACATAGACCCAGGAAATGAATGAGGGGGTGACTGAGGCTAGGGAGGAAATAGTAGTCAGCTTAAGTGGGCAACACTTTTCTGATGTTCGTTTGGCGAAATCGATGGTTATCGTTTGTCCTGCAGTAATAGTATTATAAAAACGGAGACAGATCTGTTTTTAACGTGGAATGAACAAATATTTCCCTCGTAATGGAATAAAAACTAAAAACATTTTGTACTTTTTTATATACCAAATTATGCAATTTATGTCCACTTTATTTTTATGTTACACATGATTTGTGCTGGAGTAAATAAGTGTTCATGTGAAAATTTTGTCTGAAACTGCATTGTGACTGCACTCCTCTCATCAATCTCAAAACTGGATGCTGTAAGGTGTAAAACCAGGATTTAAATCTTTCATACTGATGCTTCCGATAAATTGTAAAAAAGGTGTTTGACAAAACATTTAGAACCTAAAATTGCTTGGACAACACCGCAGAAGAAGGAGTTTTATCTTTATGATATTCTCTTTCAACATTTTTAAGTGACTAAGTACCAATAAGAATATTAAGAATACATAAGTGGAATATGAAAATTTAATTACTTGATTTAAATGTTGTAAATGTGTGTGATTTAATCAAAAGAGCCTAGGTAGATGTCTCATATAAACAAAGTGCTCTAAAATGTTGATAAATGCAAAACCATTATTAAAGAGAAATTAGTTATCATCAATAGGATATTTTGTAGTAGCTGGTCTCCTTAAATAATAAACTTGAAAGACTGTGAATTAGTAGTCACTTTTAAATGTAGACTTCACCACTACAAGTAAAAACAAAAAAAATGGGTGTGGTCTAGACTAATTTATATATTTAACATGTTTTATTTAAACAAAAAAACAGGTGTTATTTGAAATTGATTTATTTTAGTTTAATAATGTTTATAAATTGTGGGTACATTTGATCTGAATATTACCTACTTAATACTATAAAATGCAAATATGTATTTCTATATGATTAATATTGAAGTAGAAGCCCAGAAGTTTTGATTAAAAATATATTTTTAAATGTAATATTCACTAGACATGCTAATTTGGGAAATTTCCTTTTCGAAGCCATACATGTTTCCTATTATAGTTTTCATAAGTTTATAATTCTGGAGCTACTGAAATATTTTGCTTGATAACTAAACTTTGGTTGTTCTTGTCGTGGTGTGTTATTGACATTATTGTCTTGAAATATTAACAAAGGATTTTCGATCTATTTTGCCAGCTTTGTTAACTTATTCTAAGTACTGATATTCTGCATGCAGACAAATGTTTTTTTTACTGAATATTTTCTGAAGTAACTACAATCGGTTTCAAATTTCGGCCAGTTTTAGGAAAGTACCTCTGTTGTAAAGGTATTTCATAGCCATCCTTTGTAAGATGTAGCAAACAAATACATGCTAAAATGTATAGAAAACAAATCACAAGATATTACACAAAATTATTATTCAAATTAAATAAAAACATACAAATGAAGTGAATAATACCTACTATCAATTTAAAAAGGCCTAAATAGACTGGAACCCTAAAAAAAGGGAGTCATAATTTGTTCTGCATCCTAAGCTATAAGAAAATTGTCTTCATCTGTTCATAATACCTTTTCAAATAAACCAAACCAAAACAGCACATAATTGAAAGTGATCTACTTTTCATGACGTATTCTATGTACATGTGAGATTATTAATAATTGATTAAATTTAAATATTTTATCCTAAAAAATCCGGGCATTTTATAATGAAAATGTCATTTAAAAAAACGGTAATATTTTCTTATATTGGCAGGCCTGGCGACTCCTATTTCGGAAAAAATGGCGCCCAAGGTGGACGCTATGTCGCGATCCCCTTAGATATACCAGCCCTGCAAAATAGGGCAATTTAAAAGTTCATAATCTTAATTTTCTTTAAATTGAACACCCTGCATATTGATACATTTTTGAAAAACCCATCCTTTATTTATAAAACGATGTGTTTAGTTTAAAAATCTTTTTTAAAATGGCTATGAAATTATATAAAAAAAATATGTTTGTACATTTTAATTTTAAATGAAATTTATTAAAATTATTTAGGAGGCTATGAACATTTTTTGTTTTATAATTAATTATTGACAATTAGTAATCTTTTAAAATGTATTGGTCCGTTTTAGTAAATGTGTACATGAAGAAGGGAAACCCATTGAACATTTACTACCATAGATCAACAAAATTAATTTATTAAAACAAAAAACATACAATTAGAATAATTAAATGTAACGTATTAGTTGGAAAGTTAAGTCATTGTTCACAGAGGCTGAAGAGTTTTATCTAGAACAAAAAATAAATATTAATACTTATAATCAAGAAGAGTACAGGAAGAAAAAAGCGGCCAAGCAACATTTTTATTAAAATTGATCTGGTCCGCCCTATTTTGTAAAATACCTGTATGTTTCCATGTAATAAGCCAAATTAGCAAATGCAAAACAGTGAATTTAAAATTATGTCCAAGGACTTAGCATCTTTTCCTGCTGTTTGTTTGGCACTTTCAGTATTTAGAATAAAAAATTACAACTGTCTGATAAATTAAGTGGTAAACTACAATATAATCAGGCAGCATATATACAAAGTAACATCTTTTTGTAATCAATTACCTTAAAGTATCAAAAGTTTGTATTTAGTCAGTCTAAATTTAAATTTGCTTTCCATTTTGGTAATTGTGACTTGGCTCCTTTTTTCCTGAACCCTTCAAATAAATCTGTTAGGGAGCAAAGAAAGTGTGGCATGAATAAAAAAGGTACAGTGACTATTACTTTCCTGACTAGGCTGTTTTATCTTCCACAATGCAATACTGCCACTCCAAACGGCTTGAAGAAAGTGTGTACTAGAACAAATAAAAAAAAACACTAAAAGTAACAATCTGAATTAAATCAATATAAAAATCAACTGTGTTAGGCAGCAGGGAAAGTGAGACATGAATACAAAAAGGTAAAGTGACCATTACTTCCCTGATTAGCCTGTTTCGGCTTCCACGATGCAAACTTCTTATTTTATAATTTTGAAACAAAAGATATAAAAGACAAGATACTTGGGCCTTAAAAACATAGTAAGCATCACCAAGAGAATAAAAAACAAAACAAAAAAAACCATGTTCGGACACCTCAATGAGAGAAAAATGCAAATCTTACCAACAGTAAAAGTAGTTTTTTCTGAAGATTGTTTCAAACCTGCACGACTAGTTGAAGCCTCAGAGTATGTAACCAAATTGTTTTGATCAACATGCCCGAAATGTATATAATTCGAAGTTGAAGGAAGTTCATCTGGTACATGATCAAGACATAGAACTTCTGATTCTGGGAGGAATAATGTTGGATATGCTTCGACAGTTAGACCTCTGTGAGTTTCTGGAACTTTAAATTTATCTTCAAAATGTTTATCACATACTAAATAGTTTTTACGAATTTGTTGTGCTGTTTTATTATTGTAAAACGGACTGCGAACAGCCAATACCCAAATTTGAAATAAATCATTAGGATCGGTTCTGGGAAAACGATGCCTTTTCAGAGTGTTTACAAAACAATACGGCATATTTCAACTTTTAAACAAAAAATTACCGCAAAAATTTAAAATAAGCTCACAATCGTCAGCAAGATCAAGTAAACAAATTGAAAATTAAAAACAATTGAACAAGACCAAGTTGACAATACAATAAACAATAATTTACAAAATACTTACTATTTATTCATCCAGGATCCAGACTCCCAAATACAAACAGTTAAACAATAAATATTGACAATATTATGATATTAATCATAATAAATACTGGCAATGGATGCCAATGACCAATGTCAAATGACACTTGGACACTCCTCCCCCAACTCTCACTCTTTCCATTATCAATTGTGGATTTCTGTGCGACACGCATGTCCATTCTTTGAAAATGAAACATAATTTCAAGTTCGGGCTATACCAGTTACCAATACCTGATATCGGCACTAAATAACTTTTCTTCCTTAAGCTCAGTGACAGCTGGTAACCAAAATATCGGGGTTGCACAATGACAGAATATAGAGCTCGGTACAGATGTAGGTAAAACACTTTCAATGTTTTAGAAAGGTATATCACAATGTCTGAATATAGTTCTCAGTATAGATGTAGGTAAAAAACTTTCAGTGTTTTAGAAAGTGTATATCATATCTTTCTAAAACATTAAAAGCGTTTTGCCTATATCTGTAATGAGATCAATATTCTGTCATTGTGAACCCCCCAATTCTTTGGCCACAAGCCACCACTGCTTAAGCTATTCCTTACTGTCCAAATTTCACGTTAATCGGTTTAGTCCTAATGAATTCGAAGCGAAGAACCGCCAAACACTTGACTATTATTTAATTACTTTCTGTTCAAACATTTTACGAATCCATTAACGAAAGGAAATAGGATACCGCACTTTTATAAACCAGCTTTAAAATTAAAAAAATGTATAAAACAATTAAGTCATACGTCACTCCAGTTTACTGATGTTCAGTGTCTGTATCGTATACCGACCCGACGCCTCCCTCCATTAATACATTTCCCCTCCAGTGTTCCTACCAACTTTCTAACGCGTACGCACACAGCGGTGTATATTTGGGTCAAATATTAAACACTAGAAATGCTCACCGGTGTAAAAAAATTCAATTTTTATATTCGTATTTACAATTTACTTTATTCCACAACAGTATTACACCTAATTAGTTTACAATCGTCAATATGTCAGCTCAAGGTTACACATCATTAGCGCTTAAATAATAAATCGTTGAATGGTTTCTGTTTAAAATGTTTATCTACAATTGTTTTAACTGTATTTAATTTGTGTGGGAATATGTACATAGTAGTATTGTGGTGTGGGTTTTTTTTATCAGCTTGTGAAGTTTTGAAAGTTTATGAAATATTTTAACCAGACTGTTAATTAATATTATCACAATGAGTAACGACATATTTAAATGCATTTTTAATCGAAATTCAAAGGTAAGTGATTTGCTGTTTGGACAATTATTTCTATAAAATATTACTTTATATATTAAGGACCATTAAGCATAAAAATTCTAATAAAACTTAGTAAATTTAATAAGCAATAGCAGATAATACAGTTAAATAAATATTTGTAACTTTATTTCCTGGTTGTCAGGCAACCGTCATCATTTAATCAGTAGTTCAATGGTGTTTATAGGCTGCATTAGTGATGACGTAATTTGTGTGCCAATCAAAATTAACAGTGACAGTAGACTTAGTTAATTTATTTTACTGCCTTTTGTTTATAATCGAATTACGTAGTTTTAGAACTTTTATGTGATATTCAAATAAATATATTCCTAAAGAAAGTAGATTACATCAAGAATATAATAATTAAATTAGTGTATAAACCATTTTTTTTTTATATTTTTCGATAGTTTTTATGAGTAAAAAAGTTTAGAGTTTCTAGTATTAAAATAACTTCCGTCCTATTATTTACTAGTTTAATAATTCCTAAAAGTTAAATTGTGTAAAGTTCAAACATTGAATAGAAATAAAATTATGACCTGCAAACAATATTTAGAAAAAAAAAACTGCAAACATGCCAAAATCATTGACGGAAGGGTCTGTTTTTGTTCGGCACCCAAATTATGTCACGCTAATGTAGGGTATTGCAAGTTTTTCGTATTGCAGTTGATGCATTACAGTTTTACTTTTGTTAAAAGTTAATTACTAATCAATCAATACCAACCAATTCCATGCTATTTTCAAGGTAGGTATTTATACTTGACTCCATTAAATTTATTTGTCAACAATATAAGGGGCGTTCGCAGACGTCAATTTTAAGACTACTCGAAGTGGAAAAGCTGCAGTTAATTTATGTTGGAATAACAGTTTGAAATAATATAGTTCATGTTTTTTACTGCTGATTGAACCCATCGAAACAAACAAGAGTAGGTATTATAATGACGAATTTGTGACTATCTAAAAAGTACTACTGGTTTTCTTGTCTCTTCTTAAATGTGTTATAAACAACGACGAATAACAACTAGACCAATTTTGTTTACAAGGATTCACAGTGTTATCCAACATAGTTGCCAAATTATTATGAGTCTAGTACCAAGATTGTTTGTGGTTATAATTCGGAATTTACTTAACAGGAGGCTCTAAAACAACCCAATTTTATTTCATCTCAAAGGTGCCGTTTAACATTATTTTAACCTCGATTTCAAACTAATAAGGGCGGATTGTACAAAGCTGACAGAAGTTTTATTTTTAACTGGTTATATTTATGTACAAATGTCATTTTTAAAACGATGTTTAACAATAACCGATGATTATACAACAAGGTTTACAGTTTAAACCAATATTACATTTTAACTGTCTATTGTACAACCCGCTCTAAAGCATTAAGTAAGTACCTGCAGGAATATTCAAATGACAGAACACTTCGGATTTTAACCAATAAATCACAATTAATAATATTCTTGACTTGAAATTATAGCCCATCCCCTCGTAATAATGAGCCAAATTATATATAATATATGAAGACTAGTCATTGATTTTTTTCACATGATTTTAAACTTAGTCCAGGAAGTCGAGTAAATTTTTATTAAGGTAGTTTACTCGCGGCAGTCGTACACAAAAATATCTCCTAATGGTGAATACTAAAAGTTCGAGATTCTCAATGCTAAAAAATGTTATTTTTGTAAGAGACTGCACACAATACATGTAAGCTTATGTATTCGGATACATTATTATTTCAAGTAAAATCCATCCGGCAACGTCGCATGACTCGCATGAATGGTGCGCTATCAAGTGCGTGTGTATACCTATAGAAATTTGTGACTTCCTCATACTAATTTTTTTAGTGGTCTATTCTCTGTTTTTAAATTAGGAGAAGCGAATTGAAACAACGTATTTACACAGGGAAAAGTAACTAGATTCGTTACTAAGAACGTGTTCCGAAATATAGTCGTGTTCAAAAAAGTATTGTTAGCTCATTATGCTAACTTAAGGTTATCTCTAATGTAATACCTAGATGGTATTTTAAATGTTAATTAACAGTTTTATAATGGTTTATTTTCTAATAAATAAAGTTTACTTGACTATCTCCCTAGACCAAATATCAGCGACTATTTCCCTAAAAAAATACATGCTGTGTATTCATTTTTTGAGAATGAATACTGAAAATCATTAACTGAGTACAAGCGTCTAAAGTACCTTTAGACTTACGGAATCCGTACTGTGAACTAGGTAACAGAGAGTTATGTTTAAAATACCATTCTAAACAACGTGTAATAACTCTTTCACAAGTTTTAGCAAAACAAGATAACAGAGAAATCGGGCGGTGAGACGATGGATCGCTAGGGTCTCTCATAGGCTTAAGAATAAATATAATTACCACTTCCTTAAAAGATTCAGAAAGAATTCCTTGTAACCACCATTGATTATAAATTTCAACTAAGGTACTTTTTGAATTGTCTGGTAAATTTCTAATCAAAGAATAAGAAAAGCTATTTTTTCCAGGGGCTGTGTTACAAGTGGTTTTAATTGCTACTTCTAGTTCAGTTAAAGTTATTTTTGAATAAAGGTTATTTTTATTTCCCAATTCCCTATTGTTTACCAGTTGAGGTATAAAACTTGGATCAACAAATGGAGGTGCAATAAACTAAACAAAAATACTCCAATATCTTCAGTATGGAGAAATATTAAAAGTATTTCAAATAAAAATAAATATAATAACAAAACTGTTCTGGCTCCAGATCTAATAGAATAATTATTTGACCATATTGCTCCTCCTAGTTTAAAAACAGAGTAATGTAAAACGACGTCACTGAGATATTTTAATAATTAAAAAATGTTTTTATTTTCTTTGTTATTCTAATTTAAACTATTAATGAAATTACGTAATAATGTATTTGGATCATTTCTTAACCCTACATTACGTTAATACTTACAAAGGATTTGTTTTGGTTGAAACAGAACCGTCGATTCCAGTTCTCAAATACAGTGGACGAATTAATTTATCAAGAGCACGTCGCGAGGTTATAACAACCTCTTAGCTGATCGAGTGTAATTCAATGATTCTGAACTAGTTTACAAAAGAACCAAAACAAGCCTAAAGTAATCTAACAGACATTTGAGTTACCGCGCGTTAAGTGTAGCGATTATAATGTTGCCAAGTTGTAATCATTCTACTCGATTGCTTTAAAAATCTAGATCTTTTTACAAAACGGTCAAAAAATTCAGCGTTTTTATGATTTACATTACATTAGTTTTTAAATAAATAGTAAGAACCACGGAGGTCGGATTCCATGTAAATAGTTGGTAACAAGTTTGCTTGACCTCGACAGTAGCGCGCTAAGCGCTTACGGTTGAACTACACCTGTCAGTTTCAGTCGATAAAGTAGAACACTACTAATTAAAGCGATTTAAAAATTGGCGGGCTTGATAATTTAGATATTTGAAGCAATTTAAAGTAACATTTTCCTATTTGACAACTTTTACTTACAACTACTAAACAAACAATAAGTTTAGTGAATTTTTGTTGTAGGTAAATGTTGAAAAATGGAAAATGTCACTTGTTTTAACTGAAAAATAAAATTAGTTGAAAAATAAAACACATTTTTAACAAGTTTAATTTATTTAAATTACCATGTAATTACATGTGTCTCATTATCTTCTAACTGCATATTTTGAACATAACAAGCACTATATCACACACTAAATTACTGAAAAATAAAAATATAATATGATAACCAGCATAGCACATGACAATGTTTTTATTATTAAAAAAACCGGATATAGTTTTTATAAAAAGTCAAAGTAGTTAATTTATAATCACAATTGTTTTAATGTTTTAAATATCCCTTATTAATCCAAGGACAAATCATTCTAATTCTAATATTCTTATACTTATTGTCCCTTTAAGGCCTTTTTCCATCTATTTCAATCTAGAATAGTTGTAATGCCTATTTCGGTTACAATAAGCCTCCAGCTTCAATACAGGTGGGCTTTGAAACTCACCCTAATTAAGAAACACATTTATGCACATTCCAAAAATCTCCATACCAGGGAATATCTAAAACAAAACAAAAATAAAGGTGCAGTGTGTATCTTAAAATTAAAAATAAACACGAGTCATAACCTTTTTAAATTCTTACATTTTTCTTGCAATAAAAGGTATTAAAATTTCAATAATAATTGAAAATATCTGATTTATGATCTTAATAGATGAACTATGCAAAAATTAACATGTTGACCTAAATAGCATATAAGTTATTGAACATATTTGGGTATTATTTGATAAATATAATAATGAATATCACCCAAAAATTGAACAATAAATTTTTGAGCACAAATCATTCGCCTTTTTTCATCATGGTCTTTATGAGTAAAACTAAGATGAGGTTCTATCTCGGGTTCTACAATATTTATTTGTAAATTGGCTTCACACATTTCGCTCACAACTCCTTTCATTTTTTTTACCGCAAATGTTTAAAATGTGGATCCATTTATCTCTAGAATAATAATAGCAGGAAAAACATAAACGTTCTTGTTAGTTTTGTGAGAAAAATACTTACTTCTGCAATTAAAATTTAAATGAATCAGAAGTTAATGATTTTCTTAAGAACCTGCCTATAGTTAAATTAGTTAAATCTAACTTACACTTAATTAATACAATTTACTCACCTACATTTGAAAAAAATATCACCTGCATTTGAAAATGAAAATAATATTAGGCTGACATATTTATAGCAACATAACCTAATTTATTTTCAAAGCCAGATTTACACCACCTAATAATATTTAAATTTAGCTTTAACTTTAAATTTATTAACGATTATCCCTGTATTTGATCACACATTATAGCAAAGTGAAATTTAAAGGGGTAAATCAGTAAAATTATTGATTTCTTTGTCATTATTTTTGAAAACATATTTTTTATGGGTCTAAAACGGGTTTGAATTTAGTGATAGCAGCGCGCTAAGCGCTTACGGTTCAACTACCAACAAGGAAACAAATCCCTCCATTTATTCAAACCTTCTCTTTTTATTTTTCTATGGTAAGAACCGTTTTCGAAATATCTTGAAATAAATGAATTGCTTGTGTACATGACAGGCTTTAAGAGTATAAGTGTAAGACACTTTCATTGACCTTATATTTCAATTTTATTTAATTCTTCAGAAAAGCCCTTTTACGAGTGAACTACCTCAAAAGGAAATATAAAAAGGTATTAATATAAAGTACACGAAATACT
The DNA here is from genome assembly GCA_927349885.1 of Psylliodes chrysocephalus. Taxonomy (NCBI): domain Eukaryota; kingdom Metazoa; phylum Arthropoda; class Insecta; order Coleoptera; family Chrysomelidae; genus Psylliodes; species Psylliodes chrysocephalus. Next base: position 49,469,588 of record OV651818.1, on the reverse strand, counting down.
CCAAAATAAGTAATAGAGTTTATAATTTTATAAAACAGTTTATAAAACGATTAGCTCGCTTCCATAATTCCCGAAATTATTATTTTTATTTGATAAAATTCTGGCAATCAATGAAAATTGATTTTATGTTCTGGTCTATTTTATCCCTTCGTCTCTCTCACCAGTCTACTAAAAACCGGTTAACAATACCTCAATACCCCCTAATACCCAATAGATCAATTTTTACAGTTATTAATGATTTCTGTAATTACTAACACTAATTTTATCTCTTGCCAGTAAATACCGCCACGTCCTGGAATCTAATTTGACGTAAAATCGTTCAAAAATCCAAAGGATACCCCGTCCGTAAATAGTTTCTTTTTTCTGTATATCATTTTGCAAAAAGCCTGTTTCAAAATGCAATTACAATGAAATATAATTCACTTTTACAATGAACAACACAATTTATTTTACAGTAATTACGAGTAGTACATACTAAATCATTTTATCTTAGTTTTACAGCTTTTTTAAATTGATAGAAAAGTTTTTTTTTTATTAATTTTATTAATAGTTTTCTTATCAGAGCTACAAGTTTATTACCAATTATAAAAAATGTCAAATCGAATATTTTAATGTTAGTTAAAAATTACTTTAGTACAGTAGGTTAAAAATTATTTGAATACAAATTTTTCTGGGCTTTTCAAAAATATGTTTTCTAAATTTATCTGCTAAAAATAATTATTTCACATTATTGCACATATTTTTTCATAATTGATATTCAATTTATAATTAGTCCGTAAAGGTTGAAAAAATCAGATTCAACGCTTGCCGCGATATTCTAATATTTTGTATTTACCCTCTTAAACCAATATAATGGAAGGGACGAGCTAAGTGACTTTTCACATAGCTCTTAGAGGAATCACAATTAATCTAAACCATCACTTATAATTATTTATGACGCCAAAAAACTAATGAAAATCTCGTTTGAAACATCTATCCATATATTTTTTTTTACATCTTTACAGATCAGCAAGACGCAGTATGCAACAAGACCATCCCAGTAGTTCCCCAGCCGCAGCTGACACTCCCGCAGAATTTTCCCTCTTCACCAGCCCGAAGAACGACAGCGATCTCTCTCCTCAATACATCCCAGCCGAAAAATACGAATTGGAGCGTAAAGCTATGTACGATAACTTACTTAGACCCAGTTCGCCCAAGGAGACGAACACGCAGTCCAACGATGAGTTCACGAATTTCGATAACAGAGCTAATAATTCATCGCCAGATGGCGCTGCTAGCCTCGCCGAAGCTAGTAAGGAGGATAACGAAGAGACCGAGGAGAATGGTGGTAAGTTATATTTAAAATTTCTGGTTTGTAGTTTAAATCCACGCATAGTTGAATAAATATACTATTACCCTTATACCATAATCACGAGTTATATTTTATATTTATGCGTTTAACCAAATAAAACCACATATCTTAAGATGAATTTCAGTGGCATGTCTATTGGTATTACTAATAATATTGTCATCATTTTCTAAATAAAAGATTCCAACAATTTGTGCAAATTGTTTTAATAACAAGTTAAGCATAAATGATTAAAACATTTAAAAAATATATAAATGATATTAATTAAATAAAAAATCTTAGAAAGTACTGAAGAAGGTCCAAACCAGGAACCGAAAGCATAGCGAACTAACCCACATTAGTCAAAAACTACAAACAAAATACCAATGAATAGGCGTAAGAAACCATAATATATGAGTGTATTAGGGATACTGATTGGGGTGAAGTGTGCGCGGAAACCAATGTCAATGATGCTTTAAATAAATTTTATAGTACTTTAAATAATATATTTTCTAATTGTGTACCAACATTCAGGCTACATAAACACTATAATAAGTATCCAATATGGTATAATAGGGAAATTAAACGACTTATAAAGGAAAAAAGCAAATTTAGTTTAAAACATATTCCTGATTTTCATAAGCAACAATGCATGGAAATAAGAAGAAAATTAAAATCACCAATTAGATCCGAGTATAAAAAAATACATTAAAAATATAGAGGAAGATTCGAAAGTAGACCTAAATAATTTTTGGGCTTATGTCAACAAAAAGAGAAGTGGGAGTGCGAACAGTGACAAGTTTATTCTTAATAATAAAGAAATTCATCCGCGGGCAACTACTAAATTTTTTGCTATTACATATGAGGCTGGGCTGGGAAATAATCGGCCTCGGCAAGAGTTGGCGGCGCTAGGAACAAATACAATTGTTTTTCGTAAAAACTATCTTTCAAGTGACTTCTGTCAAATTTTCAGCGAGCTGCGTCACTTAGTTTGTACTTGACAGTGATTGAAGGCAAACAGATTTTGCATTTTTACAAAAATGAATAGAATCGAATATCGCGCAGTGATTAGATTCTTGTTTTTAAAAACGAAAACGAACGATAAGATCAAAATCGAACTGGATGATGTGTATGGGGACTCTGCACCTTCGTTATCAACAATAAAATCGACTGCCGAATATAAACGCGGTCGTACGATAATTTTTGATGATGAGCGTCCTGGCCGTCCAAGAGAGATCACCACACCAGAAATGTCGATAAAATCCATGGTATGGTAATTGACGATCGACGGGTAAGAGTGTGTGAGATTGCTGAGGCTGTGGGCATCTTACGTGAACGTGTGGAGAATATATTGCACAAATATTTGAGAATGACGAAGCTCGCTGCCAGATGGGTGCCGCGTGCCTGCGGTGAAACATGGATTCATCACAATACGTCAGAGACGAAGGAACAGTCAAAGCAGTGGGTTTCTCAGGGCGAGTCGAAGCCAAAGAAAGCCAAGGTGGGTCTGTCTGCCAACAAGGCCATGGCCACAGTTTTTTGGATGCGCACTGTATTATTCATATCGATTACCTTGAAAAGGGCAAAAACATCACCGGCGATTATTACTCAAAGCTGTTGGACCGATTCGACGACGATTTAAAGCAAAAACGACCGCATTTAGTGAAGAAGAAAGTGCTCTTCCACCAGTACAACGCACCGGCGCTCAAATGTGCAGTCGCAATGGCAAAACTGTATGAATTGCGTTACGAATTGGTTCCTCATCTGCCATACTACCCAGATTTGGCGCCCAGCGACTATTATCTGTTTCCAGACTTGAAAAAATGGCTCGGTGGTAAGAGATTTGAGTCGCTGCGACAGAGACCTATTTTAAGGACTTCGAGAAATCGTATTATTTGAAGGGCATCGAAAAATTGGAGAAAAAAGTTTTCATGTTAAATTTAATAAGTGATGATGATTATCTAGCAGGTGTCAAAAAATTAGAACCAAAAAAGACTGCAAGCACAGACGGCATACCTTCATATACCTTAAAAGGTTGTCATAAGGGTTTAAAATTGCCACTGCTTCATATATTATATTATTTTAAAATTTTCTACTTTCCCTAATCTGTGGAAAACGGCCATTTGTACTCCAATTCCTAATTCGGGTAGTACAAGGAATATTGAAAATTATAGGTCAGTTTCTGTTATGTGTGCTCCTTCTAAATTATACGAGCAAATAATTTACAAGAAATTATATAATTTCGTAGCAAATAGAATAATTGCTGAGGAGCAGCATGGATTTGTGGCTGGAAGATCAATTAATTCTAATTTATTTATTTTTACAAATTATGCAAATGATGCACTAGATACAATTTTTACTGACTTTAGTAAGGCGTTTGATCTGGTAGATCATGATAATTTATTAGAAAAGATCAGTCAATTTGGATTGACAAATAATATATTAATGCATATTAGGGATTATTTGAAAAATAGATACTTTTTGATTAGACAATGGTAATTCTTCTAGCAGATTCCGGAGTTCCACAAGATTCCAATTTAGGCCCATTATTGTTTCTGTCATTTGTCAATGATTTGCCAAAAGTGATTAAATACTCGAGGTGCTTACTTTTTGCTAATGATTTTAAAGTTTATAAACAAATTCAAACAGTACGTGATTGGGTTTCTTTGCAAAAAGATATAAATGCTATATATGAATGGAGTTAAAAATGTAAATTGGAATTTAACATTAACAAATGTTGTTATATGACTATTACCCGACAAAGGCAACCAATAATTATATTTGACAATCAAATGAATAGTGTGTCGTTAAAAAAGTGCTTTCAAGTTAAGAATCTATAGGTAACATACAATTCTAAATTATCATTTTCTACGCATATTGAGAATACTTGTAAAGCAGCAAATCGTGCTCTGGAATTTTTAATGAGGCAAACGCAGTCCTTTTCTGATATTAATTTGTTAATAATTTTGTATGTTTCATTAATCCGTTCAAAATTTTATTTTATTTTTTTATGATAAATAATTTTAGCTATAAGACAAAAGCGGCTAAGTAATAAGTAATTTGGTGACTTCTTGTTTGGTCTCGAATGTTGAGATTTAAATTTGATTGTAGGTTAATTAAAAAGAGATAGGTGAGACAAAGACACATTTCTCCCTGTTCTCGATCTTTCTGCTCCGAGAACATCGAGCTCGCTCTATGTTCTCGCTTCAAAGCGAAACAAACACTTTTGGGATCGCTCGGAGTGTCAATTCAAACATTTTTGCAGCGCTCGGAGATCTTCGATGATCAAATCAAACGCACCATTAATGATTGTTATGTTTTTATGTCATTTTTGACACATGTCACGGATCAGTACCATGCGCGTGGGACGACAAGATTTGTCATTCAGTGCTGAGCATCATGGATCCGTGACGTGAAGTTTTTCGGGCTCTACGACCCCGAATTTAATCTAAAATAAAACAAAACCTTAAAAAAACACTTAATAATAATTACCAAACATACGAATTCATTAGAAAACTAAAAGTAATAGACAAAAGATTTGTCTTAATAAAAAACAACAGAAAAAAAAAACGTATATAAATAAATTCACTAGAAAACTGAAATAGCCAAACGACCCTCTATAATGGCCAATAGATCTTCATCTGTAAGCCACTTCTGTTGTTTTCTTGTTGTTTTAGCTTTTTTTTTCGCCCCAGACGGACCGACTTCATTAGCGTCCATTTTGGCTGACTTGTGAAAAAAAATGCGGAACGAATCATGTTTTTGGACGCCCGGGTACTTTTGCTACACGCTACTCCACGCATGATGTTCTCTAACTCAACGCTGGCTTCGTACTAATCAAAATACAGACGGAATACGAGCGACACGGATCCGTGACACGAGCGTCCGGTAATAAACTTCGGCGTCACGGAACCGTGCCATCAGCATTGAAAGGGTTAAAAAGTTTTAAATCATCTGAAAACAAAAGATAATCCACTCCTTTCAAAACCTTACCAATGTCAGTAATAAACAAATCAAATTAGATAGAACCACAGTGTGACCTTATGGTCCCCTGAAGAAACATTTATGGACCGTGAAATAAAACATTAATCCAAACACATTAAATTCTGTCAGAAATAATGCTATGTAACCATCTCAGTACACAATCATGAACTCATATTTCGTAGTATTCAAACCAGCCTAACTCATGCAGCCCCAAATCACCATTCCTTTGGGAAATTTACCCCACTTTTTAAAAAATTCATGTGTAAAGTCTCGCGCAGTCCTTTTTGTTGAAAAGCAGCAAAACTACATTTTTATATAAATCCATTAAAAGTAAATGATTCACTTTTAACTATAGGTTAGGTTATTTTGAAAATGAGTTGGATGATCTCATCGCCTTCCACTACTTTTGTTTTCATTTAAATGAAAACAAAAGGGTGCTTCATTTAATTGGAAAAAATGTTCAGTCTTCCTTAAATATCTCCAAATAATTTGATTATATTGTGCTATCTTCTATAAAATCACTTTACATTATTTTCTGCCTTATACATATTTTAAAAAATATATACAATATTTTAGTTCCGAAATTAAAACCTAGATATTAAAAATCTTTATAGTAAGTTGTAATCATTTATCTTTATTTTTTATCTATTTCGACAAATCTATGGTTTAGATAGTGTTAAATCAATAAATTTCCTAACGAGAATGTGATTTTAGCAAACGTAGTTAAAGCTGAACATAGTGCTTAAAATAAATTAATTGAAGTAGGTGTAGCTATTTTAATTTTACATTTGTCTTATTCCATTAATATTATTTGTTGATAGGTGTAATTATTATTTTTAAAAGTCTACATAATAATATATTGTTATTATATATTCAATTTATGGTTACATTAAAGTATTTTATTAAACTAACAGGCACATGAATTTAATAATGAAGTATTATAGAGTATTACATTCTTAACATAAGTCTTTTTTTCTAATGTTGACATAAAAAATGAGACTTATCGATTCGGACAGTAATGTGACCACTTATTTTTCGTTAGTTGCAAAAAATTAAATATTTGCTAACTAGTGATGAAATGACCAGTCACTAGTAATAAAACAAAAAGTTATGGTAAGAAGAAATGTTTATAATACAATTATTGCAGTTGCTGATATTGATATTAATTCCGGATGATAAGCTCATTTTATTGCTTGTGCCATAGTACGTTAATATGCTGTACTGAAAAGTATTTATTGTGTGCAGCATATTTTTTGGATTTTGTTTTGCCACACTAGCGTAGCCAATCAAATATGAGTTGATCTTGTCTTGTCTTTTTAATTGTCAGTTTGGATTTATCTTGTTGATCTTGTCTTGTCTTTTTAATTGTCAGTTTCGATTTATCTTGTTGATCTTGTCTTGTCTATTTAATTGTCAGTTTGGATTTAATTCGGTGGCGTACGTTTTTATCACGGAAATGACTCGTAACTTTGTCTTGGTCGGCCATGGCCTAATTTAGAAATAATTTTTGTGGTTCAATTGTTGTTTTACCTGATCAGTTTGTTTATTCATTAAAGTTAGTATATCATGTATTTTCCTAAAAATTGAACCAATTGAGTAAAACGTGGTAATAAAGAGTCATGTAGTCATCATCAAGATAATATGTCAACATTAGACTAATCCACTATGAGTTTCCAATTCCAATATTAAAATGATATTCTACCAATTTTAGGTACTAGTGTTAATTAAATTTATTTTATCTATTAAAAAGGTGAAGAAGATAGGAGCGAAGTAGATATGGAAATAGACACAACCCCAATTGTAACAGCAGATGTCAAAGAAAATCCTCCTCCCCCTGACGAAGAAGAAGAAGAGGACGAAGACATTGAGGAAGGGGACGAAATGGATGCAGAAGAAAATGGTATCGATATCGCGGTACCTACGGAACCTGAAGAACCAGAAGAACTTGAAGAGCTTGATGAGCCTGAAGAACCTGAAGAGCCCGAAGAACTTGAAGAGCTTGAAGAACTCGAAGAACTTGAAGAACTCGAAGAACTTGAAGAACCCGAACCAGTGGTCAAACTCAGAAGTAAACAGGCTGCAATCGAAGAAGAATGGAGTACGGACAGTGATTCAAATAGTACATCACCTGAAATGGAAGTTAAGCAGATATTGCCAGATCCTAACTTTAAGGTAAACTAGCAAAGTTGTATATTTTTGTAATTTTTTAAAGTTTGCAAAAATAGGTACTTTCACAATTAACCTATAATTATTGTAGAAATTGAAATGTTTGTTACTGATTTTTTTTTACTGTTTCTATCAAACATTTAATATCTTCTTAATGTTTAAAATAACATAACCAACATTAAATTAAATCATAAACACACATTGATGACACTGATGGCTCTTCTACATTTATCTGACTTTCTAAATTTATCGGCAATGAGAGTTCGTCTATATAAATTCATCTCAGCAATTCAGAATTTTTTTTTATAGTATTGCAAGCATAAAGGCATCGTAATGGCATGCGTCCAATAATGGTTTCTTTTTTAAATTATTGTATTAAGACCTAATATAGAGATTTTTTGGAGCATCGTCAAAGAGAATCTGAATTTTTTTGTTTCTCTTGCGGTATTTGTTTTATAGTAACTGTTTAATACAACTATAACTGTTTTAATTTAATGCTTTTAGTGATAAGTTAATAAGTTTTAATAACATTTGCAGATGAACCAGATAGAAGAGCACAAATCTGAAATCCTCGATAAAATCCTAGAAAAACCACCTGAGTTGACACCCCCGGTGAAGCTCGTCATCTCCAAGAAAAAGGGCAGCATCTTTAAAAGTCGCACGCTGATAGACGATGGTGTCCCGAAGAAACGTCGTGCCCTCTACAAACACAAATGGACGGATGACAACAAGGAACAGACAAAACCAAGCGAAGAGACCGGTACGTCGTCAAGCGCGGAAGATAAAACGGTCGACGATGGATTCGATTTTAAAGATGAAATGTTAGAGAGGGTAATTGATGATAAAGAAGAAGGAGAGGTGACGAGAGTCAGATGTACAAGGAGTAATAAACCGGTTAGTTGTGTTAGAATGATCGCATCGAGAAGTGTACCAAGATTTTACTTATTGTAGTCTGTAATCACAAGAATGACGTCTGTCTTTTAAAGATTCATTTTAATTGGTTGTTATAATGTTTAAGTTGGAAGGAATAATCACAGATATTGCTTATGATAACTGAAAAATTCTATGACATGTTATTTCTGTCTTCAATTGTAAAATCTTGGTATTTATAGTCATGATTTTATTTTGTTGAAACTTTTCTGATATGTTCTTTAAAACGTCAATAAATTTGACTTTATTTTACGAGGGGTAAGTTTATTACAGAAATTGTGTAGCAAGGTCGAATCCAAGATATTTCACTTTCGTTGCCATTTGTAGATGGCGAAAACCTCTGTTGTTACATTCACAAGAAAAAGGAACCATTAAGGAATTAAGGAGTTTATATGTGGGGACAATCCCTCTTTTAGGATACATCTTTTATCATTAACTAAGATGCTTATACTGTCAGCAAATGCTTGTGTGTATAGTTTTTCACTTTCTAACTTCTATAAGAGATAATTAAACACCAAGGTCTACTTGAGTGGAGATAAAATTCCTTCCTATAGATATTTGGTGACAGAGGTCGTTGCCTGTTATGTGCATGTTCCTATTAATCTTTGTTCAACTGATTCTAAGGTATACGTTCAGTCTTGAAAACTCCGTATAATCAGTTTCTTACGGTTTTCAAAGTGTTATGATGAAAAGTATCGTTTACTACTTATACAGAAACGATTTTCCCACGATTGCATGAAGCCTTGTCACGCGCGCACGGAAAAGGCTAGTTTCTGGATTTTTGTAATTAAACATACCATTCCTGTTCCACAATTTCACATCATAGAATGCATAATATACCAAAAACGTAATAATATATACTTAAGAATTATACATTTGTAGTACTACACAGTTGTGCGAAATGTCAAAAAAGCCCACCAAATTCAGGAAATTGGCGAATTCCAAGAATTCAATGACGATGTAGAGTATATCCTAGACGCTCTGCAGTATAAATACCCAATTGGCACTAGGTGTCTATCAGCAATAACTTTGGCCTCCAAATGTATGGTACCAGCCTTTAGGATGCACGTCAGAGCCCACGGTACTGTCGCCAAATTCTTTAAAGCCTTGCACGATGCTCCAAAAAATCAAGTAAGTTATCCTATAAGACACTCTTTATTAAAATCTTTATAATTTCTGTAAATTTTATTTAAACAAATTCAATAAAAAAATTTGTACGACTCGAAAAAATTGTTAAGAAAAAAAAATAAAGAGATGAGAAAAAAGAAAAAAATAGAAAAAAAAAACAAAAAACAAAAAAATAAAAAAAAAACAAAAATAAACAAAACATTTAAACCTTATTAAGTTCAGGTTTTTTTAGTTATTAAGGTAGAGCAACTTTTATTATAATTTGTAAAATAATAAAGTTTGTTATATGATATTTTTATTTGTTCACCTGACAATTGACTGGCCTGTTGGTTTATATCCAGTGCCACTAACTTAGTTAAAAAAAAAACTGCTTATTACAATAAAATTAAAAAATGTATAAACAAATATAATGAAGGGTTATAGTATAAAAATAATTATTAAAAATTGACAAAAATGAATAAAAATTGAACAAGAGAGACTGATCAAGTTGGAAGAGTTATAAGGAGTTATATTTTATTTAAATAATTCGGATTAAATCTTAATATTTTGAGTTCGAAATTTTCCAATTAGAATATTTACATATACTAATATATAAATCATTTATTTATTCTCAAACTAATTAATTAGGTACAAAGTGTTTAAATACAAATACATCCAAGTAGCACACTTCAATATTCGTAACATTAACAAATTTTGATGGATGTCATTTATGTGTCATATTTAAGAATTCCTTTTGTTATATTATTATATTTAATATTTATTCAGTCCAGTTTGGATATCTAATCGACATGGCAACACTGTAGTTAAACAGTAATTGTTATAATATAATAACACTTCATCACCCCGAACCACAGTGCGATAGGCAAACGAGATTCTTGACCTTGAAAAATATTTTCCAGGTAGCAGATAAATAATAGTTTTAGATTCTGGATAACGGTATATTTTCTTATTCGTTCGTCTTTGTGTCCAGTCAAAGGACAAAGGTCTTGGTATCATTACGTAGGGACCTATTATACATGGTGTTGCGTTAAGAATGGGATATAGAACAACTAACGATTCTCTGATTAAAAATAAGACAACTAAATGAAGCATATTTTGATAAAATGTGTCTCGTTTCCGAAATACGGTGTTAAAATTATAAAATCCAAAAACTATGATTATATTATTTTATTACTCGGTACAATTTTACTAAATTTGGCAATCCTTTTTGGTGTCATAATATCCTCCTATCAGCAAAAAAGGGTTCCTTCCTGTTACAGGGGGGTATGGACTGTATGATTGTAGAAAACTTGTAGAATATTAGTGGTGAATTGCTGGTTAACTTGCCTTGGAATGTTGAAATTAAAGTAATTACTTCTGCTAACTGGTTTTTTAACTATAAACTTTGCATCTTACATCACAGATCTGCGAGTGAAAGAGAGTTGGCACTTTTATTTAATTACTCAAAATTTTCAATGAGAGAAAACTATATTTTGAGCTGGTAATTATGCTGCAGATGTCCACAGAATGTTTTTCTTGGAACTTTAAAATACGTTAAACTGCATTTGTGTATCTGCCAGGGTTGGTTTGATTTAAACTTATTATGTAATTGAAATATGATTTTTAATCTTTGTTTTGTGTGAGATTTTTAAATTACGTAATGCAATGTACAGATGAATAAAAAAATATATTGTTGTTCTTGTTTACTCTATCATTTATACGGGGTGGATCATAAAGAGAGTAACTGAAGTATCTTGTAAAAAATGCCTGTCATTTTTGAACAATGACATACATGACATCTATCAAAATAGAGAAATAAAAATTGTGAAAAAAAGTTGCTACTGGTTTCTATCATTTTGTCTAATACTTGTCTGTCCCTTTTTTGTTTTATATTATTGTATCTTTGTAGTATTTTAACTTTGACTTCTTCTCTACATTTTTGATGTCTTAAAGGATGAAGAAATATTATAATTATGATTAGTTATTGTTACGAATACTGGAGTCTGTTACTGCGGCCTTAAGACTGAAGACGCTTTGCAAATATTTTTTTCAAATAAAATTTTCATTAAATACAAATTTTTTTACTGCTAATGTTACCTACATGCACAAAACCATAACCTCTTTTGGTTAATATTTAATGTGTTCTATTTTTCAGAGTTTAGGTTTGTGTACAGCTACAGTAATGTTTGTCCTAAGTCAAGACAGACTGAACATGGATCTAGACCGGGACTGTCTAGAACTCATGTTGAACCTTTTGGAATCTGACGTCAGTTATCAACAAGCCTTAGATGATTGCGGACTTAGTACCGCGCAGTTAGAGAAGAACAAGCTCAAAGTCAGGGAAATATGTGCGGAAATCCAAAGCCAGGGACACGCCATGCATTTAAATCTTGAATCTATAACGGTAAGGTTTCATATTTCTATTTTACAACTCAAAATAACTATAATGCATGTTCGCCATCGATTCTGTAGTCATAACACTCTTATTTTCATGTAATTAGCTAATAATTCTACGACCAGTTTCGCCATTATTGGGACTTCATCAGGTAGTAGCAAATAACTCATGTTAATCATTCTTATCTGCATTGGAGTTTACAATAGTATTCACATCATCTATTATATCGTCATCTTCTAATTTAATCTCTCTTCATTCCTCTATAACATAAGTATGAACCAACCATTTTTGTTAAAGGTGGGGCAACTGGCTATGGAGACTTTGTTAAGTTTGACGTCGAAAAGGGCGGGAGAATGGTTCAAAGAGGAACTTCGAGAACTTGGTGGGCTGGAACATATCATGAAAACAATTCACGAATGTTGTCGACAAGTTTCCGACTACGTAGTCACATGGACAGATACTTTATTAGATAAATTAAGAAAAGTAGATCGATGTTTGAGGGTTTTGGAAAATGTAAGTTGACATTAATTCGATGTGAATTTTAGTTGGTTAATTTTTTTTTTTTTGTAGGTAACGCATAATAATGAAGAAAACCAAAACTATATACTCAAATATGGCGAAGGTGCTATTTTGGACACTCTCGTTAACTTGTACAAACTTTGTGATGGCGAAATACCTCTCTATCCGGTCACTGATATTACCGACAAAACTTCCACCGGCACAATAATCAGGGAAGCACTTTTGGTTACGTTAAAAGTTCTTATCAATTTAACGCATCATTTTAACAACCAATGTGAGTAATATCTTTCTAAAGTTATTTCGTTTATACAGAACAAAATATAGAACAGTACATGCTAGTTAATATGCGTTACGATTTGAAAGATTTTAATTTTAATCATGATTTTTAGCTATTGGTAGTCAGCTGATTGGAACCAGAGCGGGCATTATAGAAACCAGTCTTCATTTATTATTACAAGTGCCCAATTACATTCCTGATCAAAAGAAATTCGAATTGGGAGTTCTTGTAAGTATTCTACGTTCATCAAAATAAGTTATAACTCCAATCTATTATTATATTTTCTTAGGTACTTATGTTATTAATAAATCTCATACAAGATCAAGATTCCAATAAAAAGCTTCTTATGGCAGCAAAAGCACCTCCAAAATTAGAGAGCATATATTCCCGTAAGTTGAAGATTGCAAATAAAATGATTTATGTGAATTGATATATTTTTCCATTTTTTTAGGCGAAGAAAGTGCGGTAGAAGCTTTAATAGCACAATTCTACCACTGGGAAGGATGCGCTATGATAGCTGAGGACAAAACGAACGCCATTTTGGATGGCGAGAAAGATGGTGAAGATGCTCCCACTCCAAAATCTAATGAAGAATTTATAGAAGAAACGGTTGCAAAATGTAAGAATGTTTATCTATTTTATTAGTCATTTTTTCTTTTTGCTTGCCAAGAAAATTGTGTCAATTCGTATTATTATGTAATTTTTTGTTATTTCATTGATCACGTTTGACATTTTAATTCTCATCGAATTAGTAAACACACAAGAGACGCTAAAACATTTTTAGATTCTTTTTTGCGGGTCTTTGTCTTATAGGGCAATAGATACTTTTCTTTTGATTGGTTAAAATTTGGAATATGTATGAGGTTCACCAACGAAATGGTTTAATATATCAAACGAATTACGGAAAGCCACATGACAATGTTACATATTTTTGATCGGTCCTTTGTGAAAAAAAAAACTTAGTATCAGTATTACTTACTATACAGAGTGAGCGATTGTTTTGGCGTATTAAATTTATAGAGTTCGATATGTTTTATGATATAAAAAGAATAATTTCCTGACCATAGTAGAATTTTGTATAAAACAAATAAATCTTTGGTATGATCTGTCGATTATTTTTATTAATACAGCACTACGTGTCTATAGACAATTTTTCCATCTTCTGGTTCAGTCAAATTTATGATTTAAAAAAATATCGAAGGACACAATTTTTTTCAGTCAAACAAACCATATTATTTCGATTTACATCAGGTGTAGGTGTATTTGAATAGAAGTTAGTTTACCTGTTTAGTGACTTAACCCATTCAATGCCAATCGACGCGCCAGCGCATGTTTTGATACTTTTGTTGGGCGGCAATCGCTCCCGAGCTCTTAATTTGACTCGGAGATAACAAAAGTTGTAACTACAAACAAATATCCTGATGAAGTGAATAAGACATATTCTAAGGGACACAGAAGTTATAATATCTGCTGTTGTCATGAATATTTCATTATTCTCGTTTTGTTTACAAAATTATTTGAAATAATTCAACCTGTTTTATTGCAACGGAACCAAAAAAATTTGAATCAGAATATCAAATTTAACTAAATTAGATGTAATAATGTTAATAAATTCCAAAATACTGTTAAAGTGGATATATCAAGAATTTTCTACTGGACTTGGCAAAATGGCTTGCATTTTGTAGGGGGGGGGGGGGGGCTATACTACTCTGTTACTGGGATTTACAAATATTGTTCATCGTCTTTTCTTTTAAAAATGCTTTTCTATTACTTTGTAATAATACAGACTTTAAAACATGGTAAAACAGTGCAAAATTAAATTTGTAAACAGAACAAATTGGACCCGAATTCATCGTTTCATATGTCTTTTATAGGTTAGAGTTTGCCTATTATAGACAAACCAATTATGAAAAATATCTCATTCTTTTAAATAATTATAGTATTATTGTTTTGAATCAACCATGGTTGTTCATCAGCTTTAACAAATCGGAAGAAGATGAGAAATTCTAAAATTGTTCCCGGAAATCAAGGAATATTCCTAAAAATTTCAAAGTAATCTTATGTAAAAATCGAATTTGTGCCAAAATTCGGTTTTCTTTATTAAAACAATTTAATTGAGGCGTTGCCTTAAAATTTCGGTAATGTTATTCGGCAAAATTTTTGGCTTTATTACCTTGTGTAAGTACCTATAATGAAAGTTTCCAAAAAAAAAATAGTCTAGTTATTAAAAAAAAAAAAATGGAAAATAGAGTTTAAATTATGAATTTGTAGTAGTCTGCCTCATTGTTAATTTATGAATAATAGATTATTGCTTCATTGAAATGCCACGAGCACGAGTTTACACATTGACGCCGATATTTTTCTTAAGTTTTGAACATAGAATTTGAAAGAATATTACATTATATTATTATTTTCTGTGAGTTGTTGTAAAAAAATTATAGAAATTTCGTGGAGGGGATGATTTTAGCTAAGACGCCGACATTTTGCAAAAATTTTGAGCCTGGAATTTGAAAGGATATGTAATTCTTAATATTTTCTATAAGTTTGATGACGTGTCGCCTCTTAGTTTTTTGTGAAAAAAATATTTTAATTAGTGATGGGGCTTTTCATGAAAAGTAATTTTTGAACTAGTTCGATGGACATGTCCGGAAAAGTAGTGAACAGTAATGAAAAGTCAAAGTCACAATGAAAAGTAGTCGACCTTGGGCATAGAAGACACACAGTTAAATCTCCACCTTGGATGTTTTTCCAAAACACTTTGGATACAATATTTGTATTTTCATTTTTTTAGAGCAAATCATTTGTAAAATACTTCGACCTGTTAATAATTTGTCGTTTCTTCTTTTTTAAACTATATTTTACCTTTGTAAAAAAATCACCAAAAAATCCAAAGGTTGGAAGTATTTTACAAATAATTTGCCTAAAAAAAACTATGACAATAATGTTCACCAGTCTATTTTAATAAGATATGAAACGAAAATTCGAAAACATCGTTAAAACATTGTAAAAGTCATTAAACATTTGTCGTTTCTTTTTTTTTTTTTTAATTATATTTTTCCTTTATTTGTAAGAAATTCAGACGAATTGGATAATTTAATTTCGGACATGCGCAATACACTTTTCCACTTTTGAAAAGTGTTTGGACTAGTCAACTTTTCAGACTAGTCCGTCGGACTTGTCAGTGGACTTTTCCAAGCGACCCATCACTAGAAATAATATTAACGAGTGAAACATAACCTCACTTCTTCTTTTATGTTTAAAACCATATAAAACAAGTTTTTTCCTAGTATAAAATAAACCCTACAAACCAAAGTCTCTTTTAATACCACCATACTTGAACGAATTTAAGTAAAAGCACTTGTTTAAAAATCACTCGATAAATAAACACAGAGATAGAGATATCAATCTCTCAATCTCTAATTAGAACTTTTGAATGCGATTCTCGACCATATTATCAAGGTGACACAAACATTGTTTACTGTCCTCTCTGTACTTCTGTACTCTGAGACCAAATATAAAAAAAGACAACTAATTTACCTAACCTGTGAGTGAGCGATCGATTAAATTTAAATGGCTCCAGGCCGCACAGTTAAGTGTTTTTTTTTTTATTATTTTCTCAGTTTATGTATATTCTTTTTACGAAGCAACCCGCTATGGCTCCGGGCTTCACAGGTTAGGTAAATTGGTGTAATGTATTGTTCCTTATTTAATTTTAAGCGCATCTTGTCATGCGTGGGGAACATTGACGGTGTTCGGACATATTTCAGTTGGGATTTTGTAATGTAGAAGTTAAATTTATAAACATTTAATTGTTCGGGTATTTGCATATTATTTCCACATATCCTATTCATATTAATATGAAATGTGTCAATTGATTTCAGTTTTTTTTTTAATAATTTTATGTAAAAAAATTGCGAAGCAACCCGCTAAGACTCCAGGCCGCACAGGTTAGGTAAATTAGTTTATTGTTTTTGTTTAATTTTTCCCATTTTATGTATAATTTTTTTGTGAAGCAACCCGCGATGGCTTCAGGCCGCACAGGTTAGGTAAATTAGTTATTTTTTTTATAATTTTATGTAAAAAAATGCAAAGCATCCTGTGATAGACACATGCGCTTTTTTGACTGACGTTATTTCGTTTAGGCGCTATTTTATTTAGCTCTATTTCATGACACAGTCGTTGATTTTCGATATCTTGTCATTTCGATCCAACGAATTTTAGATCTGTTGTCTTTTCGATAAAATGTTATTCAATAAAATATATTTTCGATTAAATGTTATTCGATAAAATATTTTCGATCAGGACAGGGATTCTTATGTTCAAACTCAACACGTTAATAGAGAGACATTCGCATTATGTCGAACGAAGATAGGCGTCTCGACATGTGCCGTATTGAAAGATGAAAATCCCACTGCAAATGTCATTCGATAAAATGTATTTTAGATCGAATTTCCAATTAGATCAAATTTTTTTGATTAATTTTTGTGCCACCCATTTTGTACGACCCGCTTCAGCACTGGTACAAAATCATATCTGCAAAAAGGTGCATTTTAATGTCTTCTACATTAATATATCGTTGATACATTAAAAACTTACTTGACGAATTTAAATTCTGCAGAAAAAATATTTATTCTATTGCTTGATATACCTATTAATTATAAAACACAAAATCTTTCACGGTATTAAAATGATTTAAAGTACACAAATCTAATTTATTCTATTCTAGTGGTACGCCAATGCAATTTACTCGAAATTCCGCCGTCGTTCGAAAATACCCTACACCTTATTCATTCCATACCTCACACCACACCTCTCATCCCTCTTGAGCTACTAATATCTCTGATTTGACTAATAGTCTTTATTTGAATTCTATTTATGCTGTGTTTGAATATCCACGCCCGATGCATTTTTTACATATTGTTTATCCACATCGGACACATCTACCCTATTACTTTTACGTATCTTTAATCACGTGATCAAAAATTTACATTATATCAGATGCATCCGATGTGGATAAACAAACGCAGCATTAATTGGCTTCTGGGGTATGTATTCTGTCGCAGATAGGCAGCGAATGGGTTAAGTTGGCGCCCACTTTGCAATTAATTCCGAAGTGTAATACAGACAACAATAATTTCTCTTGTGCTTAATAGGAATTATAGCAGTGAAAATTGCTTTTAAACTTAATAATGGATGATCTATTAATAACATATTATTTATTTTTTTCAGTGTTACAAAAGGCTGGTACTCACATGGAGTTTACATTCCTGGCTTCCTATATCGTCATGTTGGTCGGTTTTCTCATTATGGAACACCCGGAATGGCAGCAATTTATTAGACAGTTTTTGAAAGGAAGTAACTTCGCAGACATGGTCGAATTACTTAAAAAATTCTTCAATTTCATGAATTTGACAGCATCAGTAAGTTATACCGATTATATTGTTGTATAAGCTTTCATTATTTACTGATTATAATTAACAATTATTCTTTCAATCATATAAACACTAGATAAATAATCTTCACGCTGTTTTAATTTCATATTCAATATGCCATTTTTTCCAATTTCAAAATTTGACACCTTTGAATAACATTTTTTATTATAATCATTGTTTAGACGTAAAGTTAATTTTAAATAATTATATTCATTTGCGAATCAATCACGAAACCTCTAAATAGACCTATCCCTTTATTGATGGTCTCTATTACTCATATGCAACTTCTACTTTCTCTTAAAATTGCCAAAAAATTTTGTTATGTTTACTACTCTGAATGTTAATTACACATCCGCAAAGTACGTGTTTTTGCGTTTGATAGTGGGTGTTTATGTTTTTATAATTTGATTTAGCTCTTATTATGGATATGCCAAAAAATCACATAAAAAGACACCTCCCGAGACTGAATTACATTTGTTTAAAGCAACGATGACAGGGCAAACGTTGCAGCCAACCCAACAGTTGTAGTTAGGGTGATGATAAGAGAGAGATAGACAATAAGTTGTTTGAACTAGATTCAAAAGTCCCGCACTTTTTTCGCACATGAGCAATGCGAAATTGTCGAATAACGGGAAAGGTGTATTGAAAATTGCGACAAAGAAAGATATGTCTAACTAAAACAATTCTATATAAAAATCAGTTACTTTTAATCGTAAAACACGTTAAGTTTATTGCATATCTTCGTTATTACATATTTGCAATGATATATTTTTTATTAAAATTTAAAGGAACTTATTATTTAAATCAACAATTTGGTAAATTGTTTTGTGGACCCTCTTCATTTTTATATTACCCACCTCTATTCGCTCAGTGCGAAGTCATGGCAGGGGAAGCAAGAGCGATACTAGCGCAAGCTGCGGAAAAGTCAAGCACTTTAGGGCGATATTTTGTAATTTTGGCGTATCAAATACAGGTATACATTTTACTTTTTTTTTTAAAGTTGGTAAAAACAATACAATAAGCAACCGGAGTTGCTTCGAACGATGTCAGCAGTTTTTTAGGTTCTTAAAATATAAAAAATTAGTATTTTTTAAAAAATACAGGGTGTTTTGGTAGATTCGAACAAAGCCAGCAGAGCACCTCAGTTTCCAAAAATAAATACAATACAATAAATCAACACGATGAAATGTAAGGTTATAATCTCTTTGGTTAACACAACCAAGAGGCCGTTCATATTTGTACTCCGTACTCGGTACAAGAGAACCTGCAATCGATACCTGTCTTTTTAAATGTTGCTAGTTTTATCGATATGGCAACATTGCAAAATAAAGCTTGTTTCCATTGTAATGCGGTCCGGGTAATTCAGAAGACAGGATTCAAAATAAAAGTATTTATTCTCTCTTTAAGTAACAATATAAAATATATTTAAAATAAATTAGTTTTCTTCACGACCCTCGGGCCAATAGACACGACCCTTCGTTGAGTGTCGAACAGCTGGGTTCTCGACGAGATGGTTCGCTGTAAAGTGCCTCTGCTAGGAAACGACGGTGTATCGCACGGGCTTTCTGAAAATAAAATGTTAATCGGGTACGGACTTTACGTCGAAGACTCAAACGCGCCTGTGACTGGCAAATAGCCTCAACACGTCTATCAGGAGAATAGACTCAACGCGTCTATCAGGAATATAGACTCAACACGTCTATCAGGAAATCGGTAAACTCAACACGTTTGCCAGGAGGGGTCAGGAAACGAGAGGTACTCAGTACGTACTACTCGGGGGGAGATAATGAGTTCATTCCAGCTCGGCAACATTTAATTGTAGCCACAGGGTAGGCCGCAGAATGGTTGGACCAGGTCAACTGTGTTAGGGTAGGGCAAAATTATGAGATTAATATATTTAAAAAATCACTGGATGAGTCCATTGGTACATACATCTAAACCTGAAAAAAAATCTAATGCGATTATATTATGTAATATAAACATTTGCAAATTTAAACGCATCGTCTGTAGGTGGGATTTCAGCAGCTGGCCGATTCGCGTTTTTGATAAAACAAAGTCGTAATTCATTTGATGTTCTGATTTATTTTTGTATAGATATAATATGTATTTTCTAAGGACAGATTTGAAAAATATATCAGATATACTTCAGATTGTCGAAGTTTTCGAGAAATACACGAAGAAAGGTTTTCTTTCCAATTTTGCAAAATGCACTATAGTGTCACACCAAATGAGACAGTGAATTGAAAATAAACATTGTGATACTAGGTTAGTAAGTAGAGACATACAAATCGAAAAATTTAACCAACACTACTTACCACTAACTTCCTTCTATTATTATTGCAACAGCACTCAATGCCCAGACAAGTCAAGACGCACGTAGCGAGACTCATACTGGAAAAAATTTATAAAATACAAACTATGAGTCATAGGCCAATAATTCTTTCACCAAAAACTTTTCAGAACCTTTCTCTTCATTTAATTCCCAGCATATACCGACATATTTTCAAAAATAAAAAAGTGTGTCGCATGTCGAAATTTACTCTGCATGAACAATGTAAGATGGAAGATTTTAATTATTATGGTATCTTAAAATATTTTAGAACTGTTAGAGGCGCTCAATTTCTACTTCAATTTTAAAAAAATAAAATCGATGCCTTAACTATTTTCTGAGATATGATGTTCTATTTGTTAAAAACCAACTATTTCATAAAAATGCAAAACGTTACATTTTTTAAAACAAAAAAGTTCTGCACAGATCGGAAATGTCGTGAACCAAAGATGCATGTAAAAAATAATACAAGGAACACAACCATATAGTTTTTATTTGATTCTACGTCGCATTTTATTCTTCCAGAATTAAACGAGTTTGCGGTCTGGATTTACTCGACTAATAGGAAAACCAACAACACTACCCAAAAAATCCTCGAGATGATTGAACAACATGTTTACTGTAGTACCGGATATGTATTATTTATTTAGCGTTTATATGACCGAAGACAATTTTGTTAATAAAAAAGATTCTTGAAAAATTCATCTACAACTTTTTATAAAGTATATTCTTGTGTTAAACTAAATTACTTAATTTTTGAAGAACAGTTTATTTATTTACAAAATAAAATTCTTACTGACTTTTTATGGTTTTAGACGGAGGCATCAAGCGTGTGTGCAGTCAAAGCTACGGAAAAAGTGATAAAATTTTTGGAAGAGTGTGATAAACCCCCGCCGGTCGATGATTCCAACCCTGAAAAACCACCCGCCTTTTACGAATCCATTGGCATGGACTTGAGCTATAGGTTGACCTCGTAGTTTTTTTTAATTTAATATTGTTGGACTTGAAATTACTCATAGCGTTTGTGAATATATGGATTTAATGATAACATAGAAAGGACCTGGTTTATCATTTTTTTTTCTACATCCTCGAATTTTTTCAACACTGTTACAAAAATGAGAAATATCTAGTGTTTTTTTTTTCTTCTAAGGAACCTACAGGTCTGGTTTAATAATTGAACATAAAATAAGAATATAATAGTCACAATTTTAAAAGGTAGGCCTGTTTTTTACATTTCAGAGATAGACCATCGCCGATTTTTTTTGTGTGTGAAGTGAAAGAAATTATCATTGTCTAATTATATAGTACAAATTTCTTGATTCAAAATTTCGTTTTAAAAAAATATTTGATTATTTCTCAGTTACACAACAGTTACCAAAGCAACATATATTTGACAGCTGTTAATATTAATTTAATTTGTATGTAGTTACCATGGTGTAAATATAAGGTGTTTCAACTCTCAAAAAAAAAAATGGCGAAAATGGATCAGGGTACAAGTAACCTAACCTACAGTGTTACTCCCAAATATCAATCTGACCCACAGTTGCCTCTTATATCCAATGTTTTATCATTTAAACTACGCTGTTATCCCTTCTCCCTATTGTTCTACTTTCCTTCCATGTGTTATTCCTCTACTTTTAACCAATTATTACCCCACTTTCAAAAAAAAATCACTTACATTTAACTCTAATTTATTTTAACAAGTAAAAAATACAATATATAAATACTGTAGCTAAATAAAATTCTTTGAATTCTTCTTGACAACCATTTCACTTTATCTAGCAGTAACTTAATTGGAGTTTTGAGTATATTTATCAAATCACTCTTTTATAGTTTGTACAAAGAAAAATTACATTGAATATTATAACCACAGCAATAATATTAAATTTAGTTTTTTGACCATTCCATTTTTCATTTCGATAGTCAGTGTATAATAGTGACATTATCGAATGTAAAGCTTACCTTAGTACCAGTTCCTAGAATTTCAAGTCCCAATTCCTTGATGGGCATATTGGAATATGATTCCATTGCATATTTTCGTTTGAATTATAGGGCGTAAAGTTCGTAACCAGTCCTCACTCTTTTTGGAATTGTGCTTCATTTGATGAGAAAGATTCCCACGGTCTGAGAGAACATTTTTTAAATATATTTATATATTTACAATTCGTTGGGTTATTTTGATGATGTAGAGACTAATTTTAAAATCCCATAAGTCGCAACTTCAATCATAAAGTGTCACAAATCGAAATTTTAAGATTTTGAGTTTCGGTAATAAAACGACCCAAAATAGTGTTGTCTATTGAGGTAATTCCGACCTACGTTGAAATAGTCAGTCAGGAATTGCAGATTTATTTTTGTGAAAGTTTAGTTCTATCGGATTTAGACCTAAAGCGACATAATTTCAGTTGTGTGCCAACAGTGACATGGATTGAAATAGCATCTTTTGCAAATTTGCTTCTAAAGAGGCATTTTTTGCTTTGTTACATGAAATATTTTTTAAATATAATCCAAAAAAGAACCATTTTAAAATAAGTGACGTAACTGAATTTTTTTTATCTAACAATAAAACCATTTTTCCTCCTTTTAAATAACACATACATCTTTAAAATATTCCTTAACCTTTTCACAAATTTTATTTGTTCGTAATACTTCGTAAATTTTCTCAAAGTTCAAACATTCTAAGATAGCTCCAAATATAAAAAAAATTCTATGAAACTACCACTTTTTAGTTGTGTCACTTTATGATTAAAGGTGCGAAATGTCTAAGCCTCTTCCACCTTATTTTAGGTCTATTAGCCATTTTCTCTTAAGTCTTCTATTGTTTATTTGTGGTTGGAGTAGTGGGTTAGTATGTGATTCCAATCTTTGGTGGTGCTTTTGTATTCTTTACTGAATTGCCTCTTGAACTGTTGCAATATGCCGGTCTTGATGTATCATCTGGTTAGATATATATCAGGGAGCGTCTACTATTGTTCACAAAATCCTTGACTATGCTCTTTATAAAATAGCTATATTGGATTTGCTGGCATATCCCCGTAATAATGGCGGGATTGAAATAATTTCTGCTTTATATATTAAATTATTTTCTTTTGGCATTTTAGATTTTCTGTCTAGCATCCAATATAAATTTTTCATTTTCAGTTCTATTTGTTTACATTTTTTAATTTATATAATCTTTCCAAACGATTTTGGTATCTAAATAGATTCCTAAATATTTGACAATTGGAAATTAAATGTTGTTAGTGTAAATAGGATGGGATTTTTCTTCTCTTAATGTGAATGTTATCTGTTGTGATTTGCTTTCGTTTATAATAATAATGTCTCTAATTCACCAACTTACGAGTGAATTTCAACTCCTGAAGTCGACTGAGCGACTTGTGTAGACTTAAAGATGATTGAGGGCGTCATTTGACTTACAGGTGAGGAAAACTTCACCCACCATTATCGAAAACGGTAACGCATGGCGATTTTTATAATCTAGATGTCATATCAACAGAAATTAAATATCTGCTAATACATTATCCATCAAATCCTATAGAGAACCATGCAAATAAATTCACATGATCTACGGTAGGATTCGAAGCCCAGTGTGTCTCTACCACAAAATTGGCTCGCAAATAATGTATGCGCCATAGACCCCTACACTACTGTAGTTTATTTTTATTTTCCACTTTTTTTAAGTCTTGCAGTATAATCAGATATTGGGAGGGCTGAGTGGGACTTCAGATTTAAATGGTTGAATCTGCGAAGTGTTATCGTTCACATCGTTTACTTTAGTCCTAAAATACCTGCCTGACAAGTATGATTTTAGTAAGATGTAAAAGAGGATTGGAAGAGACTGTTTAATCTTATGTCATAAACCATACTCGAGAAAGAATTTGTAGCAATTTCGTTTCTCTCCTCGCATTTACCGTTTTACTTTCTGTTTTGTAAAGCTTTCGAACTCTGTTTTGTGCCTTCTTTGGTACTTTTTAACCGACTTCAAAAAAGGAGGTTCTCAATTCGTCGCGATATTTTTTTTATTTAGTTAATATATTTTTCTATATTAATGGATCAACATCTTTTATGTAAAAACGTGACGTCACACTTTTTAAAATAAGGGTATCTTTACAATAAGTAATAAGTTTACAAACCACATATCAAATATTCTCCAACAAATGTCATCATTAGCCGAAAAATCAAGTTTTCGCATTTTAACAAAGTTGTAGTAGTTTTATTTGAGCCTTTGATCCATGTTTTCTCAATAAATCAATTTTGTGAATTGTCACGTTTTACTATCAGTACTTAACTACGATTAGCACATTATATTTATAACTCCTGGGATAGGTGTCATGTGTCCTGGAATTCTAGATTTTTGTTCGCCCATTCAAGACTGTTGTCACTTTTTTCCACTTTCAGGCTCTCATCAGGTCGAGACCCAAAATTAGGTTTGGGTTTTAAATTAGCTTTTCATTATTTTTTTTCTGTTGTAACCATGCGGTGTTTTTTTTTGGAATTGTATTGTTAGTTGGCGTTTTAATACTGTTTCTGATGTATTGGAAAATTATTAAAAAAGGAATCCTAATTGAACAGACACATACAACCATAAAAATTTCATTTTTGTCTGATATAACACCGCTCTCGTTAAAAATATATTTGTCATACATATCGCAAGTAAGTGAAACAGCAATACTCTGCATGAATAAAAGTTTACTATAAATTCTACAACCTGCCTGACCCAACCTGACTCATCCGGTCTGGAATCTCTAGTAACATGGACGTACAATTTTTTTTATAAATGTATCACATTCAATTTTTCAATTTTATTAATAAAATAGGCCTAGCACTAAACAATTGAAATCATAGAGGCTCCGTGAACTAATACTAGTTGACACGTTATAGAATCACCTGTGGGCAACATACTACTTAAATACTCAAACCATTGTGTATGGCGTTCTTTTAGATTAAATTGTAGCGTTATCGCTCTGACAGTCATCTCTTGTTATCTCTACTCTTTGCTATAAGCATTCATTTATGACAGTTCATAAGTTGGATAAGAATACTCGAAAATCGGATAAAATCATCGCCTTTGACAACATGGTTGCCGTAAATACACTAGAGAACATTTCTTTTTAAATGAGAGTTAAAACACCTTAGTTTTACCTTGGTACTTAAAACCAATCCGTTTTAAAACAGATTCGTAGTAACGTTTGTTGATAAAAGTTACAAATTAGGCAAAAATTGTATTATAATATGCTTTAAATTATGTTTCTTGTTCGTCCACATGTATTTTATGTTTGGAAAATCGGACATGCACTCTATTTCCGAAATGTACCCTTTATTCATTTTCTAAATAGTATATTATTAATTGAGAGAGATATATGCATACAAACATTTACATTTTTAAATTTTATTATGTGAATTTGTGTTGTTTTTACTTTGTGATGTTTAAAAGCAGAAATCTTAATATTGTTTGATGTATTTTGTTAAGTACAATTTTTTAAGTGGAATTTATTTATGTACCTATTTTTCTCAAATTAACTTGTAAATATTTTTTCTAATTTAGTTCAAATGTACTATTTTTTCTTTTATTTATTTTAAATGACTTGTAAAACTGTTCCCAAGGATTGTTTAAAAGATGTAAATATAAATGAGTACCATTTTTAATTAAACAGATATGTTTGTTTTAATACTGACCTTTCTAAAATATATGAAGCTGTCTGAAAAGTTTATTTTAAAACATGCATGTCCAACATTAGGCCCGCTGAGTCTAAAAAACGAAAATATACACAAAACGAGTAATTGCTACATCAAAGATGAAATAACATAACATTATAGATTATGTGACGCCACTGGCGATGGGTAGAATGCTGCAACCTTAGATTGCTGTAACGAAGTTACTGGAATATTGTATATATCGATTCTTACTGAACGGCTCTCAATCATTTTTTGGATTGTTACACACAAACTAAGTTTTATTAATTTTTTTATGTTTACTTTTAAATAGAGCAAATAAAAGACATATCCCTTGAGATATCTATTAGGCAATTATTATAAAAAATAATACCTAACATTTAGATAATTCCTAGGATAAATCACTCAACTTTTATGTAGTTACAAGAAATCACCGGTGTTTCGCTTGTTTTTCTTGTTTCGTTTACGCTTCGCTCGTTATGCTGCACACGCTTCGCTCAGACGCGCTTCAGTACGATAACTTCATGGCATTCGTTTCACTGTGCAACTCGTTCTCGTTTGTGTAGTTTATGCGTTCATTGTTTATAAATCAAATCGATCCTTTGGTTGGAGAAATGTGCATAGATTACATAATTCATTAAAATTAAATTAAAGGTTTTTCAATACTTAACATTGCTAAAACTCCCAATCTTGCCTCTCCCATTGTGTTTCTTAGAAAAGTTTTAAATATTTTTAGGGTCGAAAAGCACCGTTCACTTTCTACTGTACTCATTGGAATAGTACATAAATCTCCAATCATTTTACACTCTCTGAAAACGTTTCACCCAGGTTCATTTACTAACAACAGCTGTAAAATGGCAACGGCAATGTTATAAAAATCTTCACGACTATATTTTACTTCCAATTCAGAATGTCTTCAGGAAACTCATTTTTAAAATGAGCACAATTGTTTGTATCAAACAAACGTGAAACTATTAAATGTTCTGTAAAAATAAAACGACAGCTTGCTCCGAAATTACTATTTGGCTTTGTAGAGATAATACCATCTCGAATTTTTTGTATTATAGAATAATAGATAACGCCGAGATCATTTTGGGACGATACTCTCTTCAAGGCTTTATTTTTAATATTATACGCAAACGTTTAGCGGTAATAACCAGTCTGAACTCCACTTTGATATCGCATTTAGATCTGATTGAATAGACTGATAGTCCGCAATCGGATTAGCGTAAATTTTTTATCGTCTGTGTAGAAGGAGCAACAGCTTTTTATATGCACAGAAATATCGGCAGTATATAGTAGAAAAAGTAGGGGACCAAGGACTGATCGGTCGGTAGTGTAGCGGTCTAACGCGCTTATATTCATTTACAGGCAAGTTTATGAGTCTGAGACTGCTGGGCTTCGAATCCCAGACCAGACCATGTGGATTTTTAATTAAATTGCATGGTTAGGTTTAGGATTTGTTGTGTGCCGTATTAATAGAAATTCAATTTCTGTTGATATGACATGCAGATTAAAAAATCGCCATCTGTAAGTCAAATGGCACCATCAATCATCTTTAAGTCGCCACGGCAAATAATAATAATAGCCGTCCCTTCCCCTACGCAAGTCGTTCAGTCGACTTCAGGGGTTGAAATTCACTCGTAAGGGGGTAAATTAGGGAGAGTATATTATTATTATTATTATTGAGGCACTCCACTGACGACAGATTTGGTTTGAGAGAAACTATTACCAACTCTTACGCGAAATTGTCTGAAGGTTAAGAAGTTCGTTACCCAATCTATTAAGTTGCCTCGGATTCCCAGGTGTTCAATCTTTTTGAGAAGTCAGTACTTTGGAACTCTACCAAAGGCTTTAGCAAAATCCAAGTGTATAACATCTGTAGGAAGACCAGCTTCTTCGGCTTTTGTCCAGTCATTGACAGACTGCAGGAGATTAGTTAAGGTAAATCGTCTTCTGATAAATCCATGTTGGGTGGGAAGTACACGTTAGTTTATGAGAAAATCAGTTACCTTATCACATATTATAGACTCCATTACTTTACAAACTATTGGTACAAAAGGCTTATCGGTCTATAGTTATTTGGATCAAGCATATTGCTCTTTTTGAGTATGGCAGTCACTGGCGCAGTCTTCCATATAGATGGCAGGATGTGAGAATTAAAGGAGGATGTCATTACACTGGAAATAGGATAACAGAGAGTGTCAGCACAAGATTTTTAAAGAAAAGAGGAGATACCATCTAAGCCTGGCAAGGAGTAGACAGTTTCAATAAATTTACTATTAAAATACCATCTGGTACTCGATCCAACACTGATGTTATTTTAGGAAAATTTCCTAAAAAAAAGAAGATGAAAATGCATGTAAGTTGGCAAAAAATATTCTTATTTATTTTTGCTGACTAGCGGCTTTTTGAAGTGCAAGGTTTAATTGGTGCGCACAATGTGTGCTGATGGATATTTTGTTTTAATATTTTTTTGGACGCCTCCAATATTTTCACTCATTACTGAGGCACCATCATAACATTGTGCGATAAGTTTTTGGGGGTTTTCATTAATTTTTATCTCTTAAAATTCTGCATGTATTTCATTTGACAACGCCTGCGTTATAGTACCTATAGGTCCAATAAATTTCCAAATTCTCTCATGAATATTTCCATTCAATACGTACTGGACTATAATAACTATAAAAACCAGTTGTGTTTTATTTGATCAGTCTGTAGTTTCATCAGCTGGAATAGCCACAAACCTAGAGCGATCAACTTCGCTCTTTAATTTTTTCTGTGTAACCGCTAAACTAGACTAACAATTCGTTATGTATTGTTTTGGAAACTCCTTTAAATACTGTATTTTTCAAATGTTCTTTAAAAATACTGTCTAGTTCCGAAACAAAATATATTAATCCACGAAAGATTCCAGGATTTTCTGATAACTCTGATTCAGTTCAAATGAATCACATAACTTTACACAGTCAATAATTTTGCTTAAAATGTACCTATTTTGCGTTACCTTATCATTATGGTCTTTTATAGATTTACGAGTAGCAACGCGTCAAAGCTACCGAAATTCAGAGTATTGTTCATATGTAAAGTAGAATAAGAATATTCTATTAAATGTTTAATGTCAGTACAGCCAGTTTTAGGCCATAACGAATCAGTACAAAACAAACTACAAGGAAAAAAAAGAAGGGTTCTTTACATTGCATTCACAAATCCAGTCAGAAATGTTGTAAATAGTTGTCTTAAAATACCTGTTAATTTCTTTCCCTATGTCTTTTGTAGTTTGTTTAAGATTTAGAAAAGGTTTTGTACGTCATTTTTCTTTCTAAACATTTTTCAAAAGTCAATGTGCCGCTTATTTTACACTGAAGTATTTCTCGCACAGTAACAATAGCAGCCATTGGTAAATATTTGATAATAACTACACTACACGATTGCACATTCCACAATATCTAACGTAAACAATTTTAAGCCGAACTGTTTGATATATTGCATTTTGGGTCAAGGGCCGTCGACAATTACTTGTCTCTTTTCAACTTCAGAGCTAGGTGTATGCTATAATATCTCTGTCTTACTTGCAATGCATTTATTCTTGTTAATTGCCTTAAAGCCCATCAGGTCAGTTTTAAATACGGCCAAGCACACGCAGGATAGGAACGAATTGTTTACAATAATGATCATGATGTTTAATATTTTGAAATAATTAAATAATTGTTCAGTTGGGTATTGGTTAGTACCAATCTAATTTAAAAATTAACTTTATTATTCTTTTTTTGTAGAATTTCTAGGGGTGTGAAATAGACTACCTATTTTTCTTTAAGACAGATATCTATATACATATATCTTGGAATCAAGAGGTTGGCTCTTTGGGTCAAATTTGGAATATTGTGAGAACTACGATTACAGGAGAAATCAGGTTCAGTGTAGCTAATATTATCGCTATAAGTAAATCGCCGAGGCCAAATATTAAAATTATCGCACGATGGTCCAAGTCAGAGTATAATATCTAAATCTGACAATATTTTGTGTTTTTTCCAGCATATGAGATCGCTTGTTTTTGTGCGAATTTCGATGTCCATGTGCATTTTGAGATTTTTATTTTTGTAAAAGTCTATTATGCATTTCCACAATTTAAAAATAAACAAATTTATTTATTTTCTTGTTAAATCTTATTTTTAATCGTTTCAACAATTCTCTTTTTACCGAAATTACATATAATTCTGAACTAATCAGTTAATTTTGTCCTTTTGGTAAAGCTAACATTTATAATTCTCAACTAGCTTTTTAAAAAATAAAAAAGAGTTATTGGCGCCCTTCTATCCTGAAAAATATTTCCCCAAAAGTGTCTATTAGAAAAACCTGAATTCACGACTGAGAAAACTAGTCTCATCTGCTTATTTGTTTTTTTGATTGAATTAAGGTCATTGTTTGGTATAAAATATCTAAGAGCTAGTCAAAATTAAATATAATTGATTTACAAAGGTAATTAAACGTTAAGTTATTGCAAATTTTTAGGTCAGTTACTATTAGTGCCGTTCTTATTTTGACATGTAAGCATGCGCAGATTGTTTATGTTTGTTTATTAAAGATTGTGCCTGTTCTTAATTGTGGATGTTTAAGGGCAGCAGGTAGTGGCGACTTTATAGCTTTCGGCTGCGCTCGCCGACATTCGTATCTGTTCGAAGTTTTTTAATATTAAATATTTAATATAATCGTCATCTAAACCTTCTAAAATTATAATTTCTAATGCCTCTTCAATATTATGTGCTATTATAGACAAAAAAAAGAAATTATAATTTAAAGTTATTAAAATGTGGTTAGACGTAAGTATAAGGACAAGGATTCTAATGTCAACATTTCATCAGGTTTGCAATAAGTCTGATTTTAGCATGGAATTTATTTGACTCTAGTTACGATTTCACTATTAGTGGCTGGCGTTACAGAAATTTGGTAATATCTCTCTAATAATCATTAATTAACGGGGCACATTACATAACAAATAAGGCACGAGTGCGTTTAGAAACCTCGCCCGGCACATCTGAACGTTTCAGAAATTGTTCCGAAAGTTAGGTAAGAATTGACGTCACACCCCAAAATCAGTTGCAAACCGTTCAGAAATTACGTTCTAGTTACAACTTTACTTCCTTCTAAATAGCAGGGTGTTTGGGATGTGTCATGCGCTCAACAAATATTTATTGGTGGGAATTTCTAGTTGAATGTTACATGTTATCTTTTCAAATTGTATTCCTTTTATTAGGTAATATTTTACTATTAATTATAATTCCTTGTTTATACAGTAATCCAATCTGTGCAAACATACTATAAACTATTTGTTGAATAGGCACAGACGACTATGAAGATGAGAAAAGTGAAGTCGTAGAATTGCTGTTTTCTCTGGCCATAAATAGGTATCAATTAAATCTTAGAGTAACTGCTCGAGTTACACATTGTCATGCTGATTAAAAAAGGGTTGCTAAAATAACTTGCGTTCATGCGACGTTGTTTTCTTTTTCTTTTTTAAACTTCGTCACTGAAATAAGGGTTCTTTCCTATCAGCTGGAAGCAGATGGACTGTAGTAAGAATTGTAGCTTATAGAATGTGATTTTAATTGAATAGTTAATTGCCAGACACTTTATTTGGTAATGATGAAATTAAAATGAGTTCTTCTACTAACGATTTTATTAACCCTATAAACTTTGCTTCAAATTACAATAACAACTGTTCATAAAAAAATGTACGTGTTTAAACCTTGACGACATTAATGCAGATTAACATCTCTTAAGAGTTTTAAATGTAAGAGCGGTGAGCACGTAACAAAACAAAAAATGAAAATAAAGGTGTTACGGTCGGAATTGGTCTCTCAGTCTGTTTTGTCGAATGTAATTGTAGAATGGCTAGTAGCTTGTGTGTCTTGTCGTGATCATGAGAGTTGATACTGTTTTAGAATTGGTTGAGGGAACATGATGTGATAGCTATATCTAACTAAAGCAGACAAAGATAGCGTATAGGTACTTGTTTCTGCACAAATGTGCTTGTTTTTAAAAATCTACTTGTTAGCGCGAGTAGGACAGATTTGCGAATGTTAGGGAGTTAGCTCTCGTATTTAAATTACTAAAAATTTTCTATGAGCAAGAAAGCTATATTTTAGGCGCTTAAAATGCTAGTAAATAAATATGCAGGTGTGCAAAATGTTTTTCTTAGAATTCGAAAACCGATTTGAAAAGATTTTTGAATTCGGTGATCATGTACTGAATGAATATTAAAATATTTTGTCGTCCCTATGTTTATTATATATTATTTATACTGGGTGGATTATAGAGTAACTGAAGTATGTTAAAAAATGCTTGTCATTTTTGAACATAATTATATTGGGCACAGATATGGATAGATATATTGGGCATCGTGCTTTGATTCAAAGAAAGTTTCCTGATATTTGGCCGACGTAGATGCTACATAATATGGGGACTTGTTAGTTTCAAATCTATATCCGTCGGTTAAGCCTCCGAAACGGTTCGCAACGTTTCTTCGCTTTACGCAAGCAGCCGAATATTTCCAATTTATATGGTCACATAACAGAATTTAAAAATAAAATTAAGCTATTCAAGTATTCAATAGAAAAACATGATTTTTCATTTTTTCCAAGCCGTAAAGAACACTTTGAAGAAACGAAGGGGTTTTGAGAAAGTTTCCTGTTTAACTCATAAAATAGGTATATTGATACAATTGCAGAAGAATTCGAAAACCGATTTATAGCGACTTTAAGAAAATTAAAGAAAAAGTTTCAGTTTTTACTCAGCCACTTACTATTTCTGTTGAGCGCCTAAACAGAGCAGACATTCAACTGGAATTGTTTGCTTTATAGTCAGATCCTTTCACTAGGGAAGAGTCGAAATGTATTGGACTGTTTTAAGTTATTTTTACCCAGTATCCAAACATCTATTTGTAGTATATTCATTTTGAACCAATGATAATTCCATAAGATTGTATTACTAGCAGTTCTTAGTATCAACCACGATACACAGATTAACGGTATGCTCCTGCGCATGCAGCTGATCGACTGACGGTGACGTCACGTGGGACATAGAATTATAAGAATTAAATGGGAGATAGTGTTTAAAATTCGATATTTTGCCTATTTTAGATTTTATGCAGTTACTTAAACTTTATTGGTTATTTTGTAATATATTCGTTTACAAATATGAAGGTTTAAGGTAAATAATACTAATAAAAATATTAATTTTTCTCATAAATTATAGGTATTTTGTGACAAAATCCATGACCTGGCCATAAGATAAGTAAAAGATATAGACTAAAAATATAAGTTTAACTCAAATTTGTACTTTCTGGGCGTGGTAGTTCTCTTGCAATCTCTTTTCTTATTATGTGAAATAAAAATAAGTGTACAGAAACAAATTATTTATTTATAAAACTAAGTACACAAAGAAAATACTTTTTATTTGGTAAATTTAAACATGTTTTGTCAAGTTCACTTTGAAAATACTCATAACCAATTTTCCTATTCATTTATCTTATTCTTATTTATGTTCGTATCCTGCTCATGCATGGCATTACTTCAAGAGGACCGTTGTATTGGGACAGGAAACTATACTGTTTTATCTGCTAAAATTTTAAAATACAGATTTATTTTCTTTGCTTAATGAGGCCCGTGCACCTGGTGGAGTTCAGTTTCCTTTTCTTGCGTCTATGTTTAAGAGGAATCTCACAACTACATTCCTCAAAGTGGATAGGGCAACTTCAATTAAGTTTGTCCTTTTTTCGATAAGAATTTACCAATATTTTGTGGCATTCGGAAATATCTCCACCGCGCATTTTAAACATTAATTTAGTTCTTCCCTGTTATATATAGGAAAATATAGTCACTACTAACACAAAAACAAATAAAT
Source organism: Psylliodes chrysocephalus (assembly GCA_927349885.1). Taxonomy (NCBI): domain Eukaryota; kingdom Metazoa; phylum Arthropoda; class Insecta; order Coleoptera; family Chrysomelidae; genus Psylliodes; species Psylliodes chrysocephalus. The sequence goes on along the minus strand of OV651818.1, from coordinate 49,435,547 downwards.
TCATAATTTATTTTACATTATTCAATCGAAAAGTGTCAAAATAACTTGAAAGTTCGTCCCGCATTACGTCATTGCGCGGTTTGGACGAATTTTGAATCGAAAGTAAGCATACCTTTAGTATGTGTAACCTGGTATCAACGCTGTCATTTCCAGGTGGGGTCAAGGATGGGTTAAGGTAACGGAAACTAGCAACGTCATTCTGCCTTTCCTCTCCTGCACATGCGAACGCCGTTTTTAATATTCACTTCAACACAAGCAAAGTGGAGTCGAAGGTTTGATTTTACCAGCCCAAACTATTGAGTGGTACGATAATTTTAAACAGTATACATTATCACAAAATTAACACTCACTCCTGATGATACAAATTCAATAACGTGCTAAAGGAACATATACTGTAAACTCCATTTGGACCATCCTGGAATTTAGGCAGTCGAAAATTTGTGATTCATCCAATAGTAAACAAAACCAAGTGCTAATCCATAGCAGAAAAGAACTCCAGTAATATAAAACCCTCTGAGGCCGTGTTAGAAGACAACTAAATCTCTTGGAGATATCTGACAACCCACTAGATGTAGAAAATTGTGAAGAGAAAGACGAAACTCCTATACTGACATACTATACCAATGCCAAAACCTTAAATGAGAACGGAATAATGGTACAATTTGGGTGTGCAATATCCAGAATTCGAAGGAATCGCCTATCAGGCCTATTCTTAAATATATCAACAATAAGAGTACCATCAGCCTGATGGGGTGTAGAACGGTTCAGTACGAGTGGAATTTGAACCATACCCTTATTTAGGATAGATATGATATATAATAAATGAAATAGCCGGTTACAAGAACGTTCATTCAAATTTATGAGCTGGATAAATGTTGACCGTTGACGGAGTTTGAGAATATATATGATCTGTCTTCTATATCGATATCCACAGAATATCTTTTGTGGATATCCAATATATCCACACAGGATATCAGAAATATTCCGTGGATCTAATATGGATATCCAAATGTCCGTCTATATCCAGAATATAGAAGATATCCTAATGGATATTCAGCAAAATATCTAATGGGTATCTTCCAGAAAATACAAGAAATCCCAGAGATATCTACATAATATATTTTGTGGATATTCAATATATCCAATATGGATATCCAACCAAATGTCCGTCTAAATCCCAGGATATAGAAGATATTCGGATATTCAGCAAAATATTTTATGGGTATCTTTAGTAGAGGTTCATAAGTAACCAATGATTATTGCCTTTGATTTTGCCCACTAAGGAGAAAGTCCTCCTTATTAGGACTCTTCAGCAATAAATGGAAATTCTCGACTCCAGTCTCTAATGGAGTCTGATTAGGACACAAATTTCGATCGAACTCAATTACGGCGGGTTAAGCATGAGTAGATGCGAAAGTGGTATCGCCATCTATATACTTAGTAAGCAGAATCAAATAACATCTAGTGGATATCCACGATGGTTTGCGTTCGCGCCTAGACTTTGATATATTTAGTGGATGTTCACGGGATATTGAATACACCTTAAAAAAAATAATTTTAAATATCTGAACGCTACTATATATTAGCCACAATGGCGTAATTTTTTAATAATTTGCTATATAATTACTATTATTTATGGATATTTGCATGTCTATAAATTACATCTCATGGATATAAAATAGATATCTAACATGGACTGGACATTCAGTGGATATTGGGATGTTCAGTAGATATCCAAAGGATTTGGTGTGCTGTCTGGGTTACTTTCATTGAATACTGTATTTTTTAAGCTAAATAGACTTTTGTGCATAGAATTCTGATTCTGAAGTCGTAAGTACAAAAGAAGAGAACCACTTTTAAATTCTATAGACGAAAAAGCGGAGTCTTCAGAATTATGTCATTTGATTTATCTCAGATTTTGTTTATGCAAGTGCTAATATGTTCCTTGAACTTGCTGCATATCATACTGATAAAGGCTGAAGACCAACAGAAATATACTTGAGCCTAGACTTGGATCTATCTCTTTTTTTTAACGCAATGTGTCCAAAATTTCTGTTTGAGATTACTTTATTTATAAAGAAAATGCAATAATTTCATGATTTCTTCACAGTTTCAGTCGTTTCAGTGTGGTTTATTATAAGATTCTCATCTAGTACACTTATATTCTAAGGATAAATGGCAACACTGTGCGCACCCCATTTCCATTACAGAAAGCGTCAATTGTCAATTTTGTTATGATCATAATTCGTTATTGGCTGTGTGGTTATTGGGTATGATTACAAGGCAAAAGAGAAGTGATTTACTATTTTTTAGATAGTTTTTAGATGTTTTAAGAAATGTGTGACTCATCAAATAATACCGATAATGTTTTGAGCAATTTTCCACTTTGTCTAAGGAAAAACATAGAAGAATTATGTTTACGAAGCACAATAGGTAAGGAAATGCAATAATCCTATTATCGGATGATTCACTTTTTATATTAAATTTTAAAGGTTTCCTTCCCATAAATCTAGAAGATATCGTACTTAATACGAATAATCACAGCGTAGATAAAGATATTCTAAGCAATTTTCATTTTTTATTGAAAGTTCCTTATGCTGGAAAAAGACTCAAATGGGAGGTTATTTTTGATCCGGAGAATTTTAATTTTGCTCCCGATTTTGACTTTAATGATGAAGAATTTTTGAGTTACCCTGACGTAGATAGAGTATCAGAAAATGTACCGAGTTGGAAAAATTGGAATATAAAAAATCCCAAATCTCTAGCACAAGTGTTGAATGAGTTTCTGATTCTGTACAAAAATTACCAGGTAAAAATTATTCAAATTACATAATACACTGTATAAGTATGTATATGAAAACATTTCAATTTCTTATGATATATCTAATATGTGGTTTTCTTGAAATATGAGTTAAAACATGAACAGATTTTAAAGCCAACTATCCTTACCTTATTAAATAAATATACAGTATCAGCCACTGAAAACCTTCTAATACGGTTTGCTAGCGTCAAAGCAAAAACTTCAGAGAGTTAGCATTATTGCAAGCAGGAAACTAAGATAACAATGTTTCTAGTAAACGGCCGCCTTGCTTCATGGGGATAATTCTTGATGCACAGTATGTGTATTGTGACTGTTGACCATCTGTGTGTATATCATGCCGTCTGTCTATGCTGTGTGATGTAAACTGACAACATTTATATTATTAATAATAAACCATAAAGGAAAAGAGATAATTTTTCCTTTTTTTGATATTACTCCTTTCCTTCTCAATCTAATGCAAAGTCTCTGTAGTTTTCACTTCGACACTAGCAAACCATATTGGACAGTTTTCAATAGCCGATAGTGTACTTCTGTATATAACTTTCATAATTTAATGTCTTATCAGTATTTAGCCAAATGACCTTACATATAATACAATTATTTTTTCAATAATTTAAACAATAATGAGTTAATGCTAATAAAAATCTACTATAAGGTCAGTATGTGAAAATTTGTTCATTTAATGAATTTCTCCTGAGTTCATTGCACACCTGTTATGCATATTTGAGTATTTTCACACAATTTAATTTAAAAAAATGGTGTTTAGTGAGATATAATGTATTTTATTTCAACTCATCTGAAGTTTTAGGAATTCCAATAAAGGTACATACCCTAATACCACTAAATAATATCTAAAATTATTAGTGTTATGTTGTTTTAAGTTTTTGTATAGATTAGACAACACCTAGTGTAATTTTTCAAAGTTAAATTCATCTATTTTGGCCCTAACTTATTTACCACTCAGATCAAAAGGCTTATTATGTGTTTCATCTAGTTTGCATAACCTCAGTTGTGGCTGAAAATAAAGTCCTAGTAACATATGTAGAATTATCTGATCAGTTACCTAGTATACAATCCCCTGGTAAATATCCTAAATTCAATCATTTCTCATAGTCAACACTTTTCTGAAAAAAAAAGTTTATGGTTGTTTTTTGTTATTCTTTTGTTAGGGGCTATTTCAGCCCCAAATACACTATATTTTTCAAAATTGTATCTTGTTAAGCTACTCAGGAAGTGGTAGGGGGATCAAAAAGATGTATTAAATCCCATATATTTTATTAGAATTGTTGGACTTTTTAAATTCAAATTTTTACATAAATATATTTTCTATTCAGATTGAAAAATTAAACTTAGAAAACATGTATTCACGATATTCCAATGAATATAAAACACTAATTAATGGAAAAGATGGCATAGAGGCTGACAATATTCAAGTTAACATTGAAGGAAACATTATTACTTTTCTAATAGTACTAAAAGTAGATTGTTCTTCTTTGCCACAGTACATACAACCAATGTAAGTTTTATTTTTCCTACTTTTTATTTAAAATTAATTTTTCATTTATTTGGTGCAACAAAATTCAAGGGTAGACATTAGGTACACTTAAAAGTATAAAAAGTTTTTTGTAAATATATCAGCACAGGGGTTCTTATATCTGAACTCAGTACATTATGTGTTGAATAGAGAGAGACATTACATAAGAATCGCAGTCTGTGAAACGAAGATGGGCATTTCAACATATGCTTTATTGAAAGATGAGAAACACACTGCTGGTCCGTGAAGTTAGCACTGCCAAATGCGAATTTTTATAAAATGAAGTTGGTATTTGTTTGACCACGCCCCAAAACCAAGTTATTAAAAATTAAAATTAAAAACCTTAATAAAATTCATTCAAATTCAATACAGCCTGATTGCAATAGTTACGTTTAATAATTTTTTATTAGAAGAACTTACATTAATAATTGTTTATATTTTGGGTGCTTTATTTGGTTAATAACTAATTTCTTTTAGGTGGATAATCGAAAATAAGGCTTGGACAAAAGAAAACTAGAATGAAGATATATAATGCTTGGCATTCTATATTATACTCTATGCTTGGCATTCCATATTATACTCCTCACAGTTTAACAGACCCCTCCTTTAAACCCCATCTTCAATAAAAAAAATTCAGAATCAATACGTTTCATTCCCCTTTCCTGAATATTTCAATTTGAGATTGTTTTTTTGTTTCTAAGTTAGGATTTTCTTAATGTTTCAACCTCCCTTATCCCCTAATTTTGATACAGATTTTGTCAGAATCAATAGGCTTGATTCCCCTATAGAACTTGATTTTTACTAAAAATTTCATGTTAATATCGTTTTTGGCGTTTGATTTTTTTTTTGTTAAATTTTTTTTGTATCAATTGTTTTTGTTCTCTTATAGAACTTGATTATTGCTAAAAAAAATTAAGTTGATATTATTTTTCGTTTTTGAGATATATTTTTTTAATTTCAACCTCGCTTAAACCTCCCCATTTTTATTAGGATTTTTTTTTTCAAATTTAAAGGAATTTTTCCTCTTACAGAGATTTATTTTTGCTAAAAATTTCAAATTGATATTATTTTTCGTTTTGAGTTAAGATTTTATTAAATATATTAACCCCCCTTAACACCTCATTATTATTCAGATTTTTTTCAGAATCAATAAGCTTTATCCCCTTACAAAGCTTGATTTTTCTTCAAGATTTCAAGTTAATATCATTTTTCTTTACTGAATTAGGATTTTTTTCAATATTTCAACTCACTTATCCCCCCATTTTTATTCAGATTTTTTGTAGAATCAATAGGCTTCATTCCCTTGTAGAGCTTGATTTTTCACTAAAAATTTAATGTTGATATCGCTTTTGGTGTTTGATTTCTACTTTTTGTTTATTTCAACCCACTTAATCCTTCATTTTGTTTACAAATGTTTTTAAATTCAATAAACTTCCTTATAGAGTTTGATTTTTGCTAAAACTTTCAAGTTGATCTTTTTTCGTTTGAGTTAGGATTTTTTTTAATATTTCAAATCTCCCCTCCCCCTTAACCCTTCATTTTAATTAAGATTTTTTCAGAATCAATAGGCTTCAGCTTCTTATAGAGCTTCATTTTTACTAAAAATTTCATCTTGATATCGCTTTTCATTTATGATTTATGATTTTTTTTTATTTCAACCCCCCTTAACCCCACATTTTTATTAAGATTTGTTTTTAAATCAAAGGGCTTTATTCCTCTTATAGAGCTTGATATTTGCTAAAAATATTTCATGCTGATATCTCTTTTTTATTTATATATATTTTTTTAATTTCAACCCTCCTTTACCCCCATATTTTTAATCAGATTTTTTTTTTTCAAAATCAAATGGATTCTTCCTCTTATAGAGCTTGATTTTTGCTAAAAAAATTAAGTTAATATCATTTTTCGTTTTTGATTTAGGAATTTTTTTAATGTTTCAACCCCCTTAAACCCCCTAATTTTTATTCAGATTTTTTTCAAAATCAATAGGCTTCGTCCCCTTATAGAGTTTGATTTTTTCTGACATTTTCAAATTGATATCTTTTTCTGTTTTTAACTTATCATGCGGACAAAAAACGTGACATCGGACGGATGGACGAAACTTTTTGTTGGATAAACGGGGACAAACAAATACCAGCTTTGTTTTATGAAAATTTACATTTGGCAGTGCTAACTTCACAGATCTAAACATACCTTCTAAAATGCAGGCTGGTGGCGATTTTAGGGTAGACAATGGTTTTTATCCCTTATTTCTATGCTACCGAAAAAATTGTTTTGTTTACACAAAAAATTGATAATTTTTTTAAAGCAAATTTTTAAAAAATAGACGTTTCATGGTAAAAAACATGGATATTTGAGATTTTTTTTTAAAACTGTTAAAACATTTACATTATACAATATCAAAAGTTTTTGAAAATATTCTATAAACAATGTTTTACCAGTGGTGCAGAAATTAGGGACAAAACCTAAAATCTCCACCACTGCTTCATGCAAAGCCAATCATTTATCAGTGAAAAAAAGCTGATCTTTGTGCGAAAAACTTTTTAGCAAAGACATTATAACTAAGAGACCAAATTGTTTACATTTTTATGGGGCAAATCATTATTCCCACCAGATTCTCGTTTATTGCGTCTTTGTAAAAATTATTTGGAGAAATTACTTTCAAAAAATAAAATTTGATGTATCCTATAACTATAATTTTATATTATATAAATAGAAAATATGTTTTTAATCAAATTATTTTTTAAAGTTTTAATATAAGCTAATTTTTAATTAAAAATCAATATTAATCTAAACAAAATGTTAGGGTTGCAAAGAACTCCGTAAATACGGCAACGCTGAATATCTTATTTTACGAATTTACAACTAGTACATATTTTTGTAAATGAAATGTAGTTACCGTAACCAGCCGCAACGTTGCCAATCGGGTCTAACAGCTATTTTGTGTTTCTGACAGTTTTTGTGTGACTTATTGATTTATTCATTTATAAAATACTATTTTTGTGAACTTTTGTGAAAAATATAAAGAATTATGGTACATGCATGTGTAGTGTGCAATAAAGTGGAGTAGGGCATCCGTCTTAAGACTGTTTTGACTATACAATTTCTTGTACAAGATTTGATACAATTTCCTATAGAATTTAAATTGTATAGTATCACATAGTAAATTGTTTGAAAAATGATTATCCAATCTAAATTTTCAGACAATTTACTGTAGGTTTGATAATATACAATTTAAATTGTACAAGAAATTGTATCAAAATCTTGTAATTGTGTAGTCTAAAACAGTCTTTAAAGTGATATTCCTTTTATAAATTAGTAAATTATTCTTATACCAATAAATAATTATTGAATAGTGGCAAAGAAAATTTAACATAAAATGGAGAATACCTTAAAAATGATTTACCTATTAGGCACCTATACATATTTTTTAATATTCTATCTAGGTTTCCGCAAGATCCTGAGAAAAAAACCTTTGGTTTTCTCTAGTAGGGATCGTTGAAAATCAGCCCCTTCGTAAAAACCCAGAGTTGTGTTCAGAACACTTTTTTCCTGAAGATGTTTTGGTACGTGCAAATGGTGCTAAATATATCAGAAAAGATGCAAACCCCAGACGGTGGAGGGCTTTCTATTTTTATATGAATTATCCAACAGGTAAAAAATACAAAATATTAATTTTTTGTTTACCTCTAAACATTATTTATTACCTATATCTATGTATATCTAATGTATGGGTTTTTAGTTCTGATTCAACTGTTTTTGGAACACCACCTGCTGCAAAAAAAACATTGCAGTAAGTAATAACGCTAATAACTAAGCATAAAAAATTAAATGAAATTTTAGTTAATAAAATTAAGGTATTTAATATATTTAAAACAATATTTTAAAAATTGTTACAGTTTTTTTACGATATTTTTTGCCATACTATGATTTTTTGTAATTATTAATTAAAAAATTATATACTTTTAGGACTGTGTTTTATTTAGATACCCCTACCTACTTAATGTTAATATAAAATTTTAAATAATTTTGGTTAACATCATACCAGGCAAATATATAGTAAATGCCAATAAATTATGTATAAATCAATAAATATTAAAAATCGGAAGGTAACTTGAATTCTCTTGTATTTGAATTTACTTGTACTTGAATTTACCTACATGAAAAAATCATCATAATTATATTAATAAAAAAAAATACTTATTTACGTATTTTTTTTAACATACTACTCTGACAATACTGGTAAGTTTAAAACTCTACGCCACTGGCGAGTATGTTATGGACACTGTTTGCAACGTTGCCAGCCGGTCCAAAGAGATCTGTCTTTCTCTCTCCAACTTACTAACAATTTTAAAACAATAATAGTCCGCAATTGTATGGAATTTATGAATGAAACATTTTGTCTCTATATTCTAATGTCTTTGGTTTTTAGGATTTTTTCTTTTTCAAATTTTTGGTGTATTATCTCCCCTTGAAGTTTGTTGCACCAATTACTTGCAAAACTGCTTATTAGTACTTAGTTATTGTATCTACTTACTGTTCATGAAAATGATATAAGATCAAATATGAAATTTATTGTAGGCATTACAAAGGAAGTAATCTTTCTGAACATATATTATACAACCAAGGCAATGACTTCTGTCACTTAAAAATCTCTGTATCAAAGTTAGAAAATGCCCAATCCAACTATTCCTTAAATCTATCACCAAGACTGGAACAAATTTTAGGAAATTTTAAAGTTCCAGCTAATGATTTTAAAAAAGACACTTCACTGACAGATATAGTGTTTACCGTTAAGAGGAGCCTTGAAAATAGACTTCAACAAATCGCCAATCACTATAGAACGAAGAAGAGTTATGTACTGAACATAACAAGTTCATGTTTTAGGAACATTATTGAATATGATGTACTCACTTTCAGTAAAGTTGTTTTTATGTATGCTATAGACGACTACAACTGTTTGGTTACTGTTAACATAGGTAAATATATTTTTTTTTCTGAAAAGTTATAAATTAGTAGGTATATTTGTCTAAATCAAAATTACAGAAAATATTTTATTATTCAATTATTTTTGTATTAAGTGTGCAAAATCAGTATTTTAAGCGATTTTTGAAACATTTAGTTATTTCTGTTTTGAATGAAGATGTGGAGATAATTTTGTGAGTTCTAAAAGGAAATATCGATTTTATTATGTGAAGACACTTCTTTTAAAATAGGTAATTAAGGACGGCACTGGGATGCCACAGATGTACAGAAATCCCTCTAGCAGATAAATTATACAAAAACTGTCTCCTAACCACATAAAGGGAGACATTTTCAATATACCATGCCACAACAGTACTGATAGAATGCATAACAGGCTACATGACATGACAATAACAAAAAAGCGAAAATACAGACCAACATATGACATCCTACTATAACAAAAGATTAGTGGCGAGGGTAGCCATATATGAGTGGTTGGGATTGAGTATGAAGATGTAAAGGAAGATCCTCTATTTCCCACAAAGTCAATTTATTGGCGTCCGGTTTCAAAGTGATTACTTCATTATCAGGATGGAAAGTCATGGAGTCAATGTATTGAAAGGTGAAAATTATTTAATACAAAAAAAATTAAAACAAAGAAAGGGGAGGTTAATAATAATTTGACTTACCATGATATATCTATTACGGATAAGCTACGTAACTTTAACATACAAATTTAAAAAGTCACTGTGAATATAAAACATTATGTCAGAGAGATTTTATTTTTATGTTAACCGTTAAAAAGCCAAACCAAACTAGAGGTGCCTACTTAAGGCCGCAGTTTCACTGTATTTTTCCTATAAGAAGCAAGGGTTCACCATTTCCGATTCCATTTAAATTCCGCTAAATGTATTAAAATGAATCTTCTACCAGCTTAAAGTATAAGGTTTGGAGAATGAAAGCTCCTAAATTTTATTTGAACTGTTTATTTACTGAATTTAAAAAAAAATCACAGAAAGTGATTTTAAAACCAGAGCTAAAAAGTAGGAGATTTCATTCTACATATTTTTCCAAGTATCCCGCCAAAATATTTTTAAATTTTATTGGGTATTTTTCAAATCAATACTCGAGCGACACCTATAAAAAAAATTCATAATCTGACCAAATATCAAAATAATGGATTCGCCGTTTGTATATTTTTGGATTGCGAATTCTAATGTCGTCATAATTGTCAGAATCGGTAAAAAAGCCATAATTTATGTAGGATTACATTGATTTTCAAATTGTTTAATATACAGACTTATAGCACATTAAGATAACGAATAGTGGTGATATTGCTGGATTCTTTTATACCCAGTGTTTTAAAACATGTCTTAAATATGGCTACTTTTAAGTTCAATTTACTCAATTTTTTTATTTATTATGTGCCTTGAAAGCTTTGTGTATCAAAATATTGTCGAAATCGGTCTTAACATCGAAACTAACAAGATAAGCGAGTTAAGTGTTTTAATGATAATTATTTCGTGAAAGAAATATGTTTTATGGTATTTTCTTGCTCTAGTAACTCAGCCACGTGCACGAAATTTTGATCTTTTCCTATAATAAAACTGCTATCGATCAATTACGCACCCATGGGACACCCTATATATGTGTTATTGGCTAAGATGTTGGTATCGTTGAATAGGTAAATTTATAAGAAATTGTATGCTAAAAAAATTGTGTAAATTTAACTTGAAATTAGCCATATTTAGGATTTGTTTCAAAACACTGTATAAAATATTCCAGTTCTATCAGCACTATTCGTTAGCTTAGTATTTTATGTCTGTATATTGTACAATTTTGAATTGTAAACCTATCTAAATTTTGATAATTTAATTTGTGGTCTGCATCATTCTCTAATTTCATAAAAAAATTAATTGCTTGGCAACCGTGCAATATTTGTTAATAAAATTGTATGTTTAAATACAGTATTACCAAAGCATTCTAAAACGGAAATAAATATTTTTAAAATACCTATTTTTGAAATCCATATAACTTTTATTTGAAACTTGTTTTCGTGTCTATAACACAAATTGAAATATAGAACAATTACGCTCTAATTTGGTGTTTATTTTCTCTTTACTACATATAATTTTATAATTTCATTTTATAAAAGTTTAACAATGGATTTTTTATTTTCTTTAAGCCATTTATACTTACTTTCAGTAAACATCAAGTAAATATCTACACTAGATTGAAGATACCTTCTAGTTGGTAACGTATTTGAGAAAGGATAAGGTTAATGGTTTTACCGTTTACTATCTTATCTCTATAAAAACTTGATTCATTAGTTCCACTCATTTTAATTTTTAATTTGTCCAGTCCTGATTTTATAAAAATTTTGAAATGTTTATTCATAACTTGTTTTGTTATTGTTTTATGTAAATTCAAATATTGTTTTTGGTTCCTCCAACCTTAAGTAGGTACCTCTAGTTTGCTTTGGTTTTTAACCGTTAAAATAAAAATAAAATCTCTGACATAATTTTTTATACCAATATAAACTCCCAGGCCAGATATTTTGGTAAGAAATAGAGATATTTTAATTCTGTAACAGACAGTTCACAGATCACTAAGAGAGCCGCAGTTTTATATCTAAATTGATTTTAAATAGTTCAATATGTAGATGGCGCTCCTCTCAATATTTTTTTTCGATAGGTGGATGTATTTTTAAGCAGATTTTGTTTTATGGACTAAATAAATCCAGCCATTTTCGATATACAGAGTGGGCTACTTAAAACAGTTTCACCCTGTTATTTGGCATTGGATTTGAAAAAAATACAAAAACAGTTCGATTTTTATTCCAAATTGAACATATTTTTACTGTACAGACATCTGTTATGTGTCAACCCCCTCCCTTCCACTTCTCCAACCCTTTAATTTTAAATAGGGAATGTACCATGTATAGCACATCATTGAAAAGGTAATTTTATGGGGATTCAGAAATACGATTGTTTATTGGGTTACTTTTAATTTTAGCTCCCTCTAACGTATAAAATGTTATTTATTATAAATTGTGACACTTCATCTGAAAGCTAATTTTATTACTAATTCAATGCACCACATAACATTAATTTAAATATCTCCATATTGCACTTGCATCAATTTGAAAATTAGTCATGCACTATTTTTAACATTATTGCTAACTTTATTTTGTTGCAAGTGCAGTTTGGATATATTTATATAAATGTTATGTGATGCATTGAATTACTAATTAAATTAGCTTTCAAATGAAGTGCCACACTTTATAATACGTAATAGTTTTTTTATCTCACCAAAAGGCGCTAAAAATAAAAGTAATGCAATGAACAGTTATATTTCTAAATCCCCCATAAAATAACCTTTTCAGTGATTTAAAATTAAGGGGTTGGAGAATGAATAATGCCAAATAATGAGGTGAATCTGTTTTGAGTGGCCCAGCCTTAAAAATTGTTAGATTTATCGAATTAGTTCATAGAAAAAATCTGCTTAAAATGCATTTTTTACAAGAATGCATGAGAAAGATCCTGCCATCGAAAAAAAAAAATATATATATTGAGCGCAGCGCCATCTACGTAAGGGCCTATTAAAAATCAATTTATATCTAAAACTGAAGCTGTCTTAGTGCTCTGTGAACTGGCTTTTACAGTATTAAAATATCTCTTATTTCTTACCAAAATATCCGGTGTGGGAGTTTTTATTGGTACACCCTGTATATTAACAGTGACTTTTTAACTTTTATGTTAAAATACGTAGCTCATCCATAATGGTAAGTCAAATTATTACTAACCTCCCTTTTTGTTCTTTGTTTTAAATTTTTTTGTTCAATTTTCATTTTTGTATTAAATAATTTTCACCTCTCAACACATTGACTTCATGCCTTTTCATTTAGGTGTGCCTGATGATGAAGTAATCACATCGAAACCGGTCGCCAATAAATTGACTTTGTGAGAAATAAAGGACATTTTTTTGCTTCTTTGTATTCAACTATATCAAAAGACATTACTAAAGGTCTTCTACGAACCGATTGGATATATAAAATCTAATGGGTCCATAAACTAAACGGGAGGCTGGCCGTCAGAGCGGAGAACCAGCATTGGCTGCAGCTCTGAATGGATGGATGGCCAATCAGATCAGACTATTTCAAGCAGGGCACAAATTAGTCATTAGAAAATAAAAACAAGTAAATTCAACAAAACTGCACAAAGGTTCACTAACTTTTCTAACAACGTATTAGCCGCATGGCATTATCCATTGTGGCAAGGAGTTTAACTCTGTTTTGTTATTGACAAAATCATTTCAAGGCAGAACATCGCAAATGATTTAATAAATATTTGAATTGTTTGACACTTCTACGTTGTTTTTCTTCTGAACTGGACCTTATTCAATATTTTTATTAATTTTGTAGAAATTTCTCCTTTTTGACAAATTTTGAATTATTTCCTTTTTGAACTGAGGTAACAAATATATGTTATGTTTTTCTTTTACACAGAATCATTATTTGTGATATCATCAGACCTTTTCTCAGATGATTTTTTTAAATAAGTTATTATTTATAAAGCTTCTATAAAGCATTATTTTCGGAGACACCATGTAGAATTAACTTGTTCGATAAAGATTAGACTTTGGAAGGTTTGTGTTTTTTAATTATTTGAACTTTATTTTAGGTACAAAGTTTCCTATAGAAAAACCTTTAGTTATATTAACTTCGGTGTATTGTCCAGAAACAAAATCTTGTAACCAGGTTGTCGACAAATATCCATACAATCCAGGACTTAAACCAGAGGACAACATTAAACAATTATTGGAATATTTACATGATGTTGTGCAGGAATTCAAAGCACATACTCATTAGATAAGAGTTATTTTGTTATTCATTTTCTATTCAGTTGAGAATTAAAATAAGTGTGTTTGAAGTATTGATTCTTTTTTTAGCTTTATATAAATAATTCATTTATGTATTTTCTTTCCAATTTTTATGAATGGGTATTATCAATAAAAGAAAAAATGATACTTTTTCTTTATTTAGAAAAGCTCAAGGGGGGATCCTTATGAACAGGCCAAATCAGATTTAACCCTTTGAGTCACGAACTGCAAAATGCTTCAAAACATTAATATAAACCTGAAATCTTACTAACACAGCTATTTTGAATGAAAATCGAGAGCAAATTTTATTTTCAATAGACAAAGATCACCTTTACAGTTAGTTTACTCTTATTTTGAACAGTGGACTTTTTCTTCCTTAACATTTATTGTTTTAGTGTCATTTCCGCCTTCTGTGAACATTGTTAACGTTTCCTCGAAGGTTTTTGTATAGGTTTCATCATCTTTCCTGAGAAATCCTACTTGGTTTGCAGTATCCTCTTTAGCCTGTACTTTGTGGATTCTAGAGCATGTGGGTGTTTCAGATAACTCCTCACATAACTTCCTCCACGATTGCCTTTTAGCCTTTCTTATCTCCTTGTTGTACTGCGTGAGTTTAGCCTTATATAGGGCCCAGTCTTCGGTTGACTTGGCTTTATTAAATAGCCTTTGCACTTCGCCTCTGAGGCGTTCCAAGTGTTTGTTCTACCAGACTGTTTTTGTTCTTGGCTGCTTTGTTTTCTCCGGACAGTTTTCCTCGTAATCGGTTATAATGGCCTTACTTACTTGGTCTACTGCTTTGTTCACCAGTTATTTCCACCATACCCTCTTCGAGATACTCTCCAAGTGATGTTGAATACCTTTCCTAGTTCGTCTCTCTAGGGTTTGTGTTCGGTTGAAATTCGAGGTGGTATAATTAGATCAAATCTAATTTGTCTGTGGTCTGAGCACGATGGTTCGTCTGACACATGCCACTTTGAAATGTTATCACTAACTTTACTCGAGCACAGAGTCATATCTAGGACTGCTTTTCTCGTTGCCGTGACGAAAGTTGGTTTGTTACTATACAGTGCAACCTCTTTAATCCGAACACCTAATTGTCAGACCTTGTTCGGATTAACGAATATACAATAAAACACCTCTTACACATTTTTAGACCTTTAGATCTATGTATGTATATTGATTTTTGTACATTTAAATGCATTGTCAAACTACATATGGGCGATGCGGGCCGCGCTGCAGATCTTTTCCTGTCAGCGTCCGGAATACGGACGCGGCGTTCGGACTATCTCGCATCACGATTTGCGTTCGGATTAGCGTTGGTTCGGATTATCGAGGTTGCACTGTATTAGCAATTATTAGACCTTCAGATAAGATGAATTGTAATAAAGACTCGCCTCTTCTATTGATGTCAGTGCTTCCCCAGATGGTATGATGGGCATTGGCATCGCATCCTATAATAATGAGTGGCAAGTTAGCCCTTGCCGCATTGAGACTATTTCGCCTATTATATGCGGGGGACATAGATCCTCGCCTGGAAAATATGCAGAACAAACTAGCCATCTTTTTGTTCCTTCCTCTGTCGGCGTACTTAGGAGAGCTGTAACAATATCAGCGGTGCACAGCACCGGTATTAGTACACAATTTACCCTATTGTTATATAAGATACATGCTCGAGGTCTTTTAGACCTTTCGTTATACAAAATCTTACCTTGGTTGGGTTTTAGGCCTGCTACCCTCCCGCCGTGTAACCAGGGTTCTTGCAAGAGGGCCAAATCTAGACCCTCTTTGTCGAACCTCCTACATACTGTAGCGGTGGCCGCCTTGGGATGATGGAGGTTCACCTGAAGAACCCTGATCGATCTGCTCAGTACTGTGAACTGGGCCGTTTGCCTGTCTTCTTAGAGGCCTCTCAAATTTCCATAGGTACAGTCACCTCTTGAGGGGACTGACCCCATTGTAGAAAGACTCCACCTCGTCGTCCTCTACCAAGGTTTCTTCCTCTGAAGAGGACTCGTTGGTGTCCTCGTCCCTGCTGTGGGAAGACTTCACCCAGTCGTCCTCTGCCAGGGTTTCTTCCTCTGTAGAGGACTCTTTGGTTTCCTCTTCCCTACTTGTGCCTGGGTTATTCACCTTTTCGGCGGGTTCTGGATCATGTCCTCCTTTGACTCTGAATTTAAGTGTTCCTAGGTCATAGTAGGGGGACATGTCCAGCTTTTTTAGCTCCTCTAAGGATTCAGGATCCATCGAAAAAGCCCAAAGTTTGACCTTTTGCCGATGGGGTTTTACCCTACACCGTCCAAAGGTGTGTATTTAGCCCACGATTGGCTATTTTTAGCCTTTTGAGGATTTTATCCCCTTCGGGCCTTTGTCCTCTTTCGTCGGGGACGAATGTTGTGCAGGCTAGTGGCCTAGGGACATCGTTACCCTCCAACGCTTTCAGGTTTGCCCCTTCCCAAGGTTGGATGGTTGTGACGATGTCCCGCAACCAGTCTGCACTGGTTCGGCCCGCGCAAGTCACGACCTGGCTTGTGGCTGCACTTGGCGAACCTTACCTGTGTTCCCTCTGTGAGGATTTTGTCGTGGGCCTCGGAGATCGAGTCTTCACTGAGGTAAGGGCCTCTTTGAACGAAACTTCGTTGCGTCTGTCGACCTTGGGCGTTTTTGAACTTTTGTGCCTTGCTTGGCAGCTTCTTTCGCCTTTTCTTGACGCTCTAGCCTCTGAGGCTTTTGGGGCTTTGTTTGGGCTCTTTGAAAATTTTCCTTGATCACCTGCCTTTTTGCGGCTGTGTAATCAAGGCCAGTTTTCAAGAGCTCCTTTAGCCTCGTTCTTGAGTGTCCACCTAGACGAGCAGACTGTACCTCGTCCTCGGGCATTTGGTCTACCTCTTCCAGAGAGGAGACGATGACTTTACGCCTCTTTGCTAGCTTTTCAGCCTTTGCCAGAGACGTTGCCTTCGTCGTATCCCCTTTCGAGGTTGATGATGTTGCATTTCGCTATTTTGATTGTTTTTAGAATTCATATATGATCCCACGAGTAGCTGGGGAAAACAGTCTGCTACGGCAGAGTCCCGCATGCCGCAGTAAGGTCGTGATACTCTGGGAGATGACCTGATGTCCCAGAGGCTCCGTTTGCAATACCTTGACCCAGGTATCATTCAGTTCTCGGCACGGGTCGCGTTACGCCTTAACTTGGGGAGTTGGTTCGCGGCGACAGTTTTTGTAAAGGATTTTGGGGGTTTTTAAGTCCCCTCACCCTACTTATAGCTGCCACTAGCCAGATACTCTGACCGTCCTCCTATCCACCACCCGGAGACGCGCCCGGTAGGCACTCAACCCTCGGGTTCGGTATGGTTACAATAAACCATAAAAAAATTATTTATTAACCAGACAAATATATTTGTAAAAAGTTTCACATGGAAAGTTACTAAAAAAATACTTTATCTTTTACAGTAACCTTACGCCGATCCTGTCTTGTCAGTAATGCCACCTTTAAATTCAGTTATCATGGCGCCCAGCATGTAGGGGGTCAAAATTTGTTTTCGATGCTGTATCTAATGTTTCTAAGAGCTATGGAGAAGGTCCATTAAAATATTTTTTAAAATCCGCTTATACATTTTTCATAAATTGGCAGCCTTGGCGACTATAATTTCAAATAAAAATGCTGGAAGGCTATTTCGCAACTCCCTTAAATATACGAGCCCTTTCCACTGGCAGCTATTGTTTGACAGGTCCTTGGAATGCCTAATTGCTCGAGGTAATTTTGGTTTACTTTGTATATTAAATTAACAAATGAAAGAAACGTAATTTCCTTATCTAATTTTAATTACAAACTTACAAAAGGCAAGTTATTTCAATATACTAGAGATAACGTAATTAGCAAGTCTGGAAAGTATCATGAAACCAAAATTGTATTTAAATTTAAAATAAAAATATATTTTAATATTTCCTCAAAATAAACTAGGACATCCCGTATAAACTTTGTCTTTAAGGCTAGTTATATTAGGCAAAAGTTGAGCCACTGACTTTCAGCATCAGAACGTCTCATACAAATTTTAATTTCCTCTAATTTCTTACGAGCTATTCGTGAACTCGCAACATTGAGCTGAACATCCCTTGAAACGTCCTGGCATTTGAATTTATTACACGCTGCGCAACGATTTGCGCAACTCATTTTCGGCGACAGAACTTTTGCCTAATGTAGTACTAGCCTTATTTGATTTGTACCTACTACTCATGACATTTATTAGGAATATTTTTGCAAGTGTTTTCATATAGTTTTTTATCAGACTATGAAGCTATTCTACGTACCTATATTCAATCGGCCAATAAAAATAAAACTTATAGTGAATAGTGAGTTATTTAAAAACATTTACAAGAAATAACATCCTGATTTGATTTCTTTTGTGTTACAAATAGAAATCAAATTATTTACCTAGTACCCAAGGTAAGTTTTTTTGCAAATGGCGTTGTTAAAATTTACTGTACAAAATGTGCTAACGCTTTGTTATTTTTTAACGTTGGGTAAAAATTATTAAACTTTTTTTCAATTTTTGAATTTCTTGCCCGTTTTTGTTCCTTAAATTTTAATATTTTAATGAACTAATTTTTGCTCTAGGTATATTATTTAATGTAATTTCTTTTTTTTTAAATAAGTCCATGGTTGACTCATAATAACATTTCAATAAATGGAAATAGCTTAGCACGACTGTCGGAGTGTCGGAAACTATTCGGACGATATTTTTTTGTCAGAATCTTTTTAAAATACGTCAAATATTTTATGCTTTATACAGTTTGCTATGAAGCAGTGTAGTTTAAAACGAAATTGTTTAATTCTATGACTAGTTTTCGATATAAGGATGTGTTAAAGTTTAAAATTGCCCAGTTTTTAGTAATTTTTAATACTTACGAGCTACATTGAATTTCTGTTGCATACTTATTAATCTATTTACTACATGTTTTTAACAGACTTCAAAAAAGGTGGAATTTCTCAATTCGTCGTAATATGTTTTTTTTCAGCAATTATTCTTTAACACGGTCTCCCATTTCAATGATTCTTTTTTTGTTAGTAAGGGGGTACCTCAGGGCTGGTCCTATATAAATTTGGTTAAGATGTGGTGATGGCATCTGCATGATTTTAAAGTCGGTTTTTTTTAATTTTTAATACTTGTTAAAATTACTTTTATAACTTGTAGTAATACGTAAATACGAGGCGTCCGGTTTCAAAAGTCTAGATCAGTGATACTCGAAAGTGTGGTCCGCGGAGCACTGGGGTTCCGCAAAGCGTTTGTGGGGGCTCCGCGAAGAAAATAATAATAGTACTATCGCCACAAAATGGAGGGACCTGGCTTGAGGACTTTTTTAGTCACTAAGAGGAAGGAGTATATGATTTTGCTTGGAGGACCTCTGTTTTTTTTTAGAAATCACAAAGAGGAAGGAGGATATGATTTTGCTTGGAGGACAATTTTTTTTAGAAATGTGTTTAGGGCTCCGTCAAATATTTCGCTTTTCAAAAAGGTTCCGTTACCAAAAAAATGTGAGAAATACTGGTCTAGATCTTTCTGTTGCATACTTATCTATTTACTACACGTTTTAGTAATACATTATACATTAGTATATACGAGGCGTCCGGTTTTAAAAATCACTAGATCGTAGCTAAGCATTTTTACAGGAAATCCAAAAAACATGTATGTATGTGAAATACATTTTTTATATTTAGTATATGTGAGGGAGTCCTTCTGATAAAGTTTCCCAACAAAAAAATATATTTTTTCGTATAAATAAAGAAACAGATAAAACAAGTTTGGATGTAAAGAGTTTTGTGACCACACAACGAATTGAAAGAGTTATGAAAACTTCAGTGTCGAAGGAATCTGTATATTTATGAAATAATACGAGATATTTAGATTATATTAGGAATTGCACGTTGTTTGTCCTTGTCCACACCGCGACCTTTTCAGATCTATTGTGGGACAACGTTTGTTTTAGAGTATGTCGTCTAGCTTGGTCTTTTTTATTGGACTTAGGGCCGATTCCACCGTTGTGTTAAACGGAGATTAAAATGACAAAATCAAAAAAAAAAATTTTCGTCTGGTTGTCTGTGTGTATGTATGACGGCACGATAACTCTAGAACGAAAGTTCTGATTGACTTGCCGTTTTGATTTTCTTGAATAATTACTTCTAACTTAGAACCCTATTGATTTTCAGAATTTTCGGTTCATCCTAACTACTTTAATAACAATTTTCTTAAAATCCGCCTATGCATTCCTTATGTGACAATTTTAGGAATTTCAATTATTTCTAACGTCAAAATTCCTAACATTCTTTACTTTCCATAAATTGCAAACATTCTCTAACGACCTGTCAAACAACAGCTGTTGATAAAGGTGAAATTTCTAAGGCGGGTTCCGACCTTCATACTTGCAACCATATAGCCCATTTTGGAGGCTATTTTCATTCGAAATTAGTCGCCAAGCCTGCCAATTTATGAAAAATATATGAACATTTTCCTAAAAATGACTTTTTTATGGTGGTGCTATTAAGCGTACTACTATTTCGCCCCTAGCCACAAAAACACCTTCATCAAATTTACTGGTTCTCTGTTGCAACCCCATAGAATTAACTGGCCATTTTATTTGGCAAAGATCAAAATAATGCTTGGCTGTGCCTGTCAAGTATCAAGATGTCAACTGTGATATGTGAATGGCTCTTGAATGCCAAATTATTTAAAAATGTATACTTCTTTTGATATTTATTGCAAATAATAAATATCTCAATTCAGTCTTTCCATAAATAAAGGTACAGCAAGACAGATAATATAATGTTCTTATACAAAGCACTTTTTTATTATATAAAAGAGAGGTAGGATATAATGCCCATTTCAAATTTGGATTAATTATGATACCGAGGTATTTTGTTGTTTTTCATTTTAATTATAAAGTTGTCATTTATTTGTATGTTGAAAGAAGGCCTTTGTAAATTACATTGCTCTCTATGGATCTACTTTAACACAAAAATATTTTTGTGGCTATAAGTTGCTATAACCTATCGTCGCACAACTATTAATAATTTAAACATAGTAAGTAATTTTTTAAAATAAAGTTCATGATCTCAAAACAAATAATCTATAATAAATGCGGATAAAACGAAGGGTAAAATAACAATAAATTAAGGAAAATACCTAAAAAGGGCAGGTTTAAAGAGTATTATCACAAGAAAGTATATCCGTTCTGTTTATTTATTAAGTATTGTTTGAGGTTACTTTTGAATACATTTATTGTTTTTTTTAATTTCTGTAGGCAGTTTATTAAATTTTTTAAACCTTTAATAAAAATTGTTTTTGGGAACTTTTAGTGATGGCTTGTCGTACATGAAAGTCAGATTGGTTTCTTGTATTATAGTTGTGATATTGCGAATTATATTGAATTTTTTCTAATAGATCTGATGCGATGGTGTAGGATAATCGCCATGTAAAAGTTATTGGAGGCAATCGCGCCCGACATCTATTGGTACAATCATTGAACTAACGATTTTATTTACTGGTTAGATATGCCCTCTACGTCAGATGTTAGAACTTTATAAGTGACAATTCCGTCAAATTAATTGTCAATATATATTTTTTTAGTTATTAAGATTAAATATAATTAAAAATTAGTGATTCTTGTGAAGAATCAATAAATAATAGCATTCCACAAGATATTCGTCTATATTTAAAAATAAACTGAGATTTTAATGAAACTAAAAGCAACCTGATTATCAGCGTTAAAAAGTAAAACTTTCTCGTAAGCCTCCATAATGAATATTTAGAGTACTCGTGTATGAATCGAAAGGTTCCGAGTTCAAACCCACGAGTAGACACTTTTTTTTTATTAATTAATTTTATTTTCTAAATTGGTAAAACTTAAATTAATTTCAAAACATAAATTTTACGTTAATGACATCTAAATCTTCATGCTCAAATTTCGTCTTTTTGCTATGGCCACTCGGGATCATCAAATTATAATAGAATATTATAAGGTCCGGTAATTTTATTTAAATCTTTTGACAATGAAACTAAAAATTTGTGTCTAAAGGAGAAATATACCGAAAATAACAAGTATTTAAATTTTGCTAATAAATTTGTATTAAGTATGTGTTAAAAGAAAATACATCATTTTGGATTTGAATATACAGTGTCTCGCAAAATGTCTGCACCAAGAAAACACGAAATTACATTTTTCTTTAACCTACGTAAAAAAGTGCGAATTAAAATTTTTTTACTGAAAATTATTAGGTACCTAACAGGGTTATTCATTATAAATTACCCTCCCTTTATGCCATAATTATTATTGTATGTTTACATTGACAGAATTTTGTAAAAATTTCATAAAATGACCATATCAGTGGCGTGCATATTTCACAGGATTTAACATGAATATTTTTTAATAGGGATAGCATACATATATATTTTATTCAATTTTCGGAATGATTTTTATTCTTTCCTGATTAATTAAACGACAAATATCTTATAAATATTTACACTTTTTCTTCCTCACTGTAAACTACCTATATTTGGATTATTTTATTATCAAACATAATAGTTGTGATTTTCATAACTTTTACTTTAATAATGTTAACTTTTTCATATTTACATTATCAACGTTAAATTACTCGAGAACAGACGGTATAAGATAGGGTTATCAATAATATACATTTGTGAAATTAAAAAAAAATATATATCCCAGAAATTTAATAACATAAAGGGTATCCCATTTAAAAAAGTTTGTGTTGTATTCCGTGAAATCTGAATAAGTGTTTTTATGGTATATTTAAAAAAAGTCAGTCATATCCACAAACTTTTATTTAAAGCTTTTTTGAATATGCAATAGTGGTTATAAAAGGTGTCTTTAATAATGAATAATTTTATACATGATCTCAAATAAATTTCATTTGTAAAAATGTCACTTCTGTTTCTCCCGTATTGCTAAAAAAAAAAAAAATTGTGTCCAGGTCTGGGATTTGATGGTGGTAAATATTAATTCTAAAAATACATTTTTCAAGTAACATTGTCCTCCTGTTTTTAGAAATAAAGGTTACTGCTCAGCCAAATTCACACACAGTATGTTTATATAATATTAAAAACTTCCCCTACTAAATATTTTGGCTCAATCAAAGTAGATATCTTAAATTGTTTATTATTAGAAAAAGTAGAAATAATATTAAATATAATAAAGAAATTAAAAAAATAATTTAAAATTAGTTTAAGTTATATTATTTAAAGAAAAAAATTTTTAGCTTGGACTTATAAAAAAAATTACTTATATTTTTCAAACCTAACCAACAGGATTATTGGAAATACCAACAAAAATAATCCGGTTGGGATTCGGCTCTGGGAGCTAGGGCATTTTGGGTCGAGATATTGAGACCAAACTGGTATATGGATGTACTATCCCATAAAAATAAAAATTGCATTAAAAAAATTCACCCCTCCCCACCCCAATCTGATATGGAGGGGGTGGCATCCCCAAAAAATCAAGTTAGAACTTTTTAAATAAAACAGTTGAAGTCTACGATTGTTTATACATACAAACCCAATCTTTTGCAAGCCGTTTTCTCGAAATTAGGATTTTGTGGCCTGGCACGTTTGACATCTACGGCGACGAAATATTTATTTTCACATTTGGGGTCCGGGAATGGTCTTAATAATTCGTAACATTTTTGAGATTTGTTTCCGAATTTTCAAATTTATTTAAAATTACTTATTTTATGAAACGACACTGGCAGGTAAACATTAAGGTACCATTTCGGAAGGCGCGACAGACGACAACAGACGCGACAGCAAAGGAGACAGATGCATTTACGTTACGCCTCACACATTTGGGAAACAAGGAGACATGCGACGCGACATTCGCAGACAACCATTCGAGGAAACGATCAGTGTTTTGCCAGACCTACTTTTTGTAAGTAGATCCACTGTTTTTGTCTCTGTTCTCCTGTTTTAGGCATGAAATCTACTGTTTTCGCCAACTTAACAAATTTTGTTATTAATTCATTAAGTTTGCCTCATTATTCAGCAAATGGTCAAAGAATATTTTCTCTAGTAAATTTGCTGAAGTAAAGGCAGCGTAATAAGCATCCACTACTGTAGGTATGCTCCATAAAAAAAATTTATTGTTTTTTTTTACTTTCCATAAAATAGAATACCGTTCAACAAATAAATTACTTTGCATATTTTGAAGCTTAGACGTAATCGAGAGACGCTAAAATGGTGGTTCCCACCTTATCGAGACTGAGGCCCACAAGGGTAAACTCGTTGCGTAACAAAAACGAGAAATGATTTAACTTGGAACGAAAGACCGAAAGCCGATAGTAGTATTAGGACGTTGAATTTTTTGTTTTGTGAAGCATTGGCATTACTTAACCATGTGATGATTTTCACAAGCCTTGATTTTTAAAACCATTCTATATCGCCTTTTGATTAGGGTTTAAAAACTTGTTCGAGCAATTTATCCAATAATAATTGGCCCCTTTACCTCTTAAGCCTGCTCATGTAAAATATTTGGGCTCCTTACTTCGCCTATTTATATTCTATTAATAAAGGACAGAAGAATGAGTATTGCAACTATGTTAAAAGAAATAAATTGGCTTTCAGTTCAGAATTATGTTCAGTACATGACTGATATGTATTTATAAAATAAAAATGACATAGTACCATTGCATCAGATTCAAATTCAATATAATTCGCAATATCACAACTATAATACAAGAAACCAATCTGACTTTCATGTACAGCAAGCCATCAATAAAAGTTCCCAAAATATAATTTTTATTAAAGGTTTAAAAAATTTAATAGACTGCCTACAGGAATTAAAAAAAAAACAACAATAAATGTATTCAAAAGTAACCTCAAACAATACTTGATAAATAAACAGAACGGATATACTTTCTTGTGATAATACTCTTTAAACCTGCCCTTTTTAAGTATTTCCCTTAATTTATTGTTATTTTACCCCTCGTTTTACTACTTACTATGTTTAAATTATCAATAGTTTTGAGACGATAGGTTATAGCAACTTATAGCCACAAAACTATTTTTGTGTTAAAGTAGATCCATAGAGAGCAATGTAATTTACAAAAGCCTTCTTTCAACATACAAATAAATGACAACTTTATAATTAAAATGAAAAACAACAAAATACCCCGGTATCATAATTAATCCAAATTTGAAATGGGCATTATATCCTACCTCTCTTTTATATAATAAAAAAGTGCTTTGTATAAGAACATTATATTATCTGTCTTGCTGTATCTTTATTTATGGAAAGCCTGAATTGAGATATTTATTATTTGCAATAAATATCAAAAGAAGTATACATTTTTAAATAATTTGGCATTTAAGAGCCATTCACATATCACAGTTGACATCTTGATACTTGACAGGCACAGCCAAGCATTATTCTGATTTTTGCCAAATAAAATGGCCGGTTAATTATTCTATGGGGTTGCGACAGAGAGCCAGTAAATTTGATGAAGGTGTTTTTGTGGCTAGGGGCGAAATAGTAGTACGCTTAAGTTAGCACCACCATAAAAGAGTAATTTTTAAGAAACTGCTTATATATTTTTCATAAATTGGCAGGCTTGACGACTAATTTCGAATAAAAATAGCCTCCAAAATGGCTATAGTTGCAAATATGAAGGTCGCAACCCGCCTTAAAAATTTCACCTTTACTATCAACAGCTGTTGTTCGACAGGTCGTTAGAGAATGTTTGCAATTTATGGAATGTAAAGAATGTTGGGAATTTTGACTTTAGAAATAATTGGAATTCCTAAAATTGTCACATAAGAAATGCATAAGCGGATTTTAAGAAAATTGATATTAAAGTAGTTAAGATGAACAGAAAATTCTAAAAATGAATATGGTTCTAAGTTAGAAGTAATTATTCAAGAAAATCAAAACCGCAAGTCAATCAGAACTTTTGTTCTAGAGTTATTGTGCCGGCATACATACACACAGACGACCATGTATTTTCGGATTCAGAATGATCGGAAACATGAAAAAAAGTTTTAAAAAATGGGGGTAAGAAATTTTTTTCGTCTGCACGAATGCTATACTGAGGCCTCATAGGAAGGGCCTCAGTAATTAATTGTAATAAAACTCGACCATTCACTGTCGGGTTGAAATTAATAGTGCTCTCGCTAAAGTCGCACCGGGAAACAGTAACAAAGCATGAACAGAACACGAGGCTAATAACCTTACTACTCGTAGTTGATGCTAACGACACTAATATAAAAAAATCTGATGTGTCCAACACATGACTTTCCTATCTACATCTAACTCGAAATATTTTTCTATGCACGCACACACACACACACACACACACACACACCACACACACACACCACACACACACACCACACACACACCACACACACACCACACACACACCACACACACACCACACACACACCACACACACACCACACACACACCACACACACACCACACACACACCACACACACACCACACACACACCACACACACACCACACACACACCACACACACACCACACACACACCACACACACACCACACACACACCACACACACACCACACACACACCACACACACACCACACACACACCACACACACACCACACACACACCACACACACACCACACACACACCACACACACACCACACACACACCACACACACACCACACACACACCACACACACACCACACACACACCACACACACACCACACACACACCACACACACACCACACACACACCACACACACACCACACACACACCACACACACACCACACACACACCACACACACACCACACACACACCACACACACACCACACACACACCACACACACACCACACACACACCACACACACACCACACACACACACACACCACACACACACACACACACACACACACACACACACACACACACACACACACACACACACACACACACACACACACACACACACACACACACACACACACACACACACACACACACACACACACACACACACACACACACACACACACACACACACACACACACACACACACACACACACACACACACACACACACACACACACACACACACACACACACACACACACACACACACACACACACACACACACACACACACACACACACACACACACACACACACACACACACACACACACACACACACACACACACACACACACACACACACACACACACACACACACACACACACACACACACACACACACACACACACACACACACACACACACACACACACACACACACACACACACACACACACACACACACACACACACACACACACACACACACACACACACACACACACACACACACACACACACACACACACACACACACACACACACACACACACACACACACACACACACACACACACACACACACACACACACACACACACACACACACACACACACACACACACACACACACACACACACACACACACACACACACACACACACACACACACACACACACACACACACACACACACACACACACACACACACACACACACACACACACACACACACACACACACACACACACACACACACACACACACACACACACACACACACACACACACACACACACACACACACACACACACACACACACACACACACACACACACACACACACACACACACACACACACACACACACACACACACACACACACACACACACACACACACACACACACACACACACACACACACACACACACACACACACACACACACACACACACACACACACACACACACACACACACACACACACACACACACACACACACACACACACACACACACACACACACACACACACACACACACACACACACACACACACACACACACACACACACACACACACACACACACACACACACACACACACACACACACACACACACACACACACACACACACATCATCCAGAAAATAGTCAAAACGGATTCAGGGGACCCCAAAACGTAAAAATCCGTCGAAAACTGGAGGTCGAAAACTGGAGGTCGAAAAAAATCATGATTTCTATACTGTATACAGATAGGAAAGTAAAAACAGAGAAATATCGAAATTAACCTTTTATAAATAATAGTATAAGAATATTTTTTGTAAATCTTTAAAAAGAGAGCCCATAAGGATCTTGCAACAAGAATGGAGCAACTCCAATTTTGATAAAATCACATGGCAAAAATATTAATTGTTTTAATTAATAATAAGTGCACGGGTGTACAATTGGTGCAAGGGGGCAGCTCCAATTGTTTTTCCATTTTTTTCTTTCAAACCAAAAAAAAACTACCAAGTTTCTTGAAAATATGTAACCCTTTAATTAGAATGTTTTATTTTTGTTAAAACAAGCAGCAATTTTTATAGTTTTTTTTTATTTCCCAAAAGTTAACAAAAATTGAGTTACTCCTTCCTTGCAGCAAGGTCCTCAATTGCAAAAAAGGTGTTGTTTTTGATTTTTTCAATAAATATCCTCTTCTTTTGACATTTAAAAAAAATATACATTTTTTTATTTTCAGCGAATTTCCGTAAAAAATTGAAACTCCGAAAATTTTTCAAATTATCGGTAGTACGATATCAATGATCTGAGCTCATGTTCATGTTCTGACAATAAAGACGTTTTATCTCAGAATGTATGTCTTTTGATGTTAATGTAAAGCTTTGATTCACATTATAATGGACAAGGCTACATCTAAGGATTTTTAAACAGGATTAATTAATTTTAAAAGTTATTTAATATTCGTTTTAAATGTATTTTAGAAGCTTTGTTTTGATAAAACCACAATTTCTATGTGAATATCATAATAGACATAAGATCTATTCAAAAATTTATACTTCATTAAATGTAAATGTTACATGGTGTATTAAAAAAACTTAAACAAAACTGACGTATCAAAGGGTTAATATTGAACTGAACATGATACGATGATCATTAATGTTGTCGGGAATAGATTCTTCCGGACGCGTTTTAATCGGGAAAATCTACTGGAAATAATGGATATTATGGTTAAGTAATACTGGAACAGATGGGGCTGAAAGTAAAGGAGGAATAAGTTTCTTCAAATGGTGAGTCTTTTGATTTAAATTTAGCTTTTTCTATGAACATTATTTTATTTACAACCATATATGTAATGCTCTCATTACTAACGTCATTGAAGGTTGGGAAGTGTCACATTACACACCTCTACTTCCCGCCCTCATTTCATCTATTCTAGATGATTTTTTTTTATATTTAAAAAAATATAACACATTTTTTTGACAAATTTTATAATATCTATTTAATGGCAAACAATAAAAAACAACAATGAACTAAAATACAATACTTCTGGTGGGGTACAATCCATCAATTCTTCATCGGAAAACATTTTTTTCAATTTATTATTCGCGAATTTAATATCCGACTTAATCTGACATTTATTGACTTTATCTGACATTTAAGGTAACAATATATTTACTTGATTATTCTGAGAAAACCGCGTGCTTGGTAATTTGTCGTTAAATTTAATATTTTAGGTATGTTCAGAACGAAACAGATTTTTTAATTTTGATCGAAATATGATGATTGTAAATAAAATAGTATACAAACCTCGGTGGGAAGTTTCATTCCTGTCTCGAGATCATAGCTAACCTCACAACAGTAATGAAACTCTTCCCACTTCGGTATGTAATATACTATTAACTTATCATCTTAATATTAGGCATTCCAAACAAAATGTCTACCAGTGGGTAATGACAGGTTATGATATGGCAACCCTGTAGACCTGGTGATCAATGAAATAGATAGTTATATAGATTGATCATCCATGTTTTTCAAAATAGAAATAAGCTTATGCCTCAAAGTAAAATTGTAGGTAATTATTTTTTTTAATACATGCAAAGGCTGAAAATTGGTTTGTTAACACATTTTTGCTAAAGTGATTCTGATTAATGAGCACTTGCGACGCAATATGGCCACTCGCAAACGACCCGCTTTGAGTAATCCATATGACTATGTATGTGTCATTGACCCTGTCAATGACAACAGGCCCACAGTATTGCCATATCTAAACTGTCAGTTCCCACTTGTCAGCATTTTGACAGAATGTCTAATTTGACTAATTTTATGGTTCATTTTTATTTTTATTGACATTTCTTGTACGTTGTTTTAGGAGAAATGACCGGCTTCAAAAGGTGAGTCTTTTGATTTAAATTTTGATTAAAAAATTATTTTTAATCGTATAGGTATATACAGGGAGGTTCTTTCACTGCTAACGGGACCTTCACATTTTATTCTTCTGCAAGCGGCATTATCTAGGTCAAGAGTAATAATAATGATAAGTTTATTAGTAAAAATAACAATATAAAAATACACAAATAGTACTAATAAATAAGAGGGTGCTTCTTGGAAATAATACTCTATTCTAGTTAGGAGACGTTTTATTCGGTATAAAATATAAAAATAACTATTGTGACTAACGCACTCAAATATTATTTTTTGACAAGATTTTAAATAAACTATAACAACCCTAATAGCACAGTATTGTTACACGAACGTTCCAGAAACATGCACTTGAGACATCAGGCACGTCTCTGTTATGTTTTGTCATTCTCCCTCAAATGTACCAGGGATGTTTCTGGCAATGACCATTCATTTGTAACGTATTAGAGACGTTTCACATAGACGTGCGACGAACATGCTGTGATGTTGCTCAAACGTTTTAGGTAAGTTTTTTTTATACTATTACTGGAACGTTCTAGAAATGACCTAAACTTTTTTTTTAGTAGGATAATCAAATTTATTACTTTTATAAATTTAAATATAAAATATGTTAATTATTACTATCTGATTCATTGCGTCTTTCCGGAGCCCTCCACAACCAGCCGCCTATTTTAATTTC
Organism: Psylliodes chrysocephalus; assembly: GCA_927349885.1. Classification (NCBI taxonomy): domain Eukaryota; kingdom Metazoa; phylum Arthropoda; class Insecta; order Coleoptera; family Chrysomelidae; genus Psylliodes; species Psylliodes chrysocephalus. The sequence continues at coordinate 49,404,361 of OV651818.1, read as the reverse complement.
CATTTCTTTTTTGTTTACCAATTTTCTGAGCCGAATCTGAAAATAATCTTTCAATTAAATGACAATGCAAAAAATTGATAAAAAGTTAAAAAAATTACCCATAACGGCTTTAGCCATTTTTAACTGCGCGAACTTCCTTTTTTCTAGTGAATGGAAATAACTTACACAACTCATTCCCTAAGAGGGGAGTTATGCATCTTCTAATGAAGTCGTACATATTATTGCCACCTTGATTTGCAAAATGCAATACCTACCTAAAATAGTTATTTTTAAATTTAACAAATAAAAAAGAATGTTTTGTTAAACGACATTGATAGTTACCTTCTTCATTTTGGGAATAATCTCCTTGCCATATTACAACCGAAATTTATCTTGAATCTAAAAGGATGTTTCTGCATTTGTAAGCACGATCAAACTTCGAATTGAAAATGATTGTACATATAGCTTTACCAACAAACTATACACGTCAATCCGGCCGCCTATTATCACGTTTAGTTTATTTAAAAGTTTATAGAGAAGAAATTGTTTATTACGTTTAATATTTTAACAGTTCCAAACTTTATCTTCTGCGTTTGATTGCATTTTTTACATTTCGTTTGTTTATCCACATCGGACACACGTACTACATCTGCATCTGCTTATCCGCGATGTAGCTATCCAGATTACATTTTTTACATCTCGATTGGAAATGAGATGTTGTAGTGGGGGTTGTCAAAATTGTCATATATTGTAGATTCGTTATATGCCAGAAAGTAGGTGTTCTGTGAAGCCTGATGCCGATTCAGTTCAGTTGGTTCAGTTAAAAGTTTATTGATTTATCCTTTTTTTTGCTAGCGTGAATATAAAAGTTATTAGTTTGTTTAATTTTTGTTTAGTTTTCAAATTTAGGCTGATTTCTAGTCTCAAAAGTCAAATTTAAAACGTATAAATTTTTACCTTGTCACTGTTATTTTATCACGTGAACAATAAAGTTTAGAGCGTTTATTTATTACATCTACATTTAGATCTAATCACGTGATAAAAAATTCACAACATATCAGATGCATCCGATGTGGATATTAAAACGACGCTATAAGCGCGGCAAGAAGCTATTTCAACTGTCAAGACTAATGAACTGTCTGTCATATGTCAATAATGGCATTGGATCATATTATACGGTAGGCGAGTTCGGTTAATCGTCCACTAGCAAATTAAAGAGGTATGAGGTCTATTCCTTTTCATCGAAAATATCGTTCCATCCACAATGTCCCCTGTAGTAGTGCATCTCACTTGTTAAAAAGATGACACTAAGTTTGCAGCGCTTAATGCGTATGTGTCTGGCCGCTCAACTAACACGATATGGCGGTAAATTCAAATTTAATTTTAAGGCGAAATTTAAATTTCCCGCCAAAATCATAACTTCCAGTAGCAGAATAGCGGGAATTTTTAAATATATACATTCGGCAATAATTGAGAAGTATATTGCATGTTCCATTAAACGAGCTGTAAATCCAGGCGCTATTCTTATTTGGATAGCTAAAAATAATACGAATTCTTTTATTGTTAGCTATTACAATAAGAGCAGCGTTTGGATTAACAACACATTTAAAAGAACATGTAATATACTTTTTAATTTTACCTGAATCACTTATTTTTTACCTATAGAGGTTAGATCTGAAAAAAAATTGGCTCTGGTAAAAAAAAAATTGTATAAAATATTTTATTTGAAAAATTATAAAAGTTATTTAATTTATTTTAAAGTCGAGGATAACTCTAGCCATATCCATTTTACTGAAAAAAAAAAAGACACTGTATTAAATAAAATCATTTAGTTATTAAGAGATGTTTGTGATAATACAGTGTCGGCTATCGAATGTTTTACAATACGTTTTGCTAATGTCGAAGTGGAAACTACAAAGTTAGCATTAGTGCGAAAAGGAATGGAATACTATGAACATAACCATTCGGCTACGTGGGGATGCATCGCACCGTGTGTCTGTTCATATTACACAACACACAAGGCAACATTTATAATATTAGTTTCCTGATCGCACTAATGCTAACTCTTTAGCTTTCGCTTCGATGCTAGCCAAGCGTATTGGAAAGTATTCAATAGCCGATACTGTATATAAATGTTAAAATCAACAAGTGAAATAAAAATTTTTAGTTTAAATATGGACCCCTACTTCGAAAAAGGAGAAAAACTGAAACAGAAAATTATTATACTTGAATTTTAAAAGCTGCTATGCCACTGGAAAACTTATCTAGGGCTTGGATGACAGCCATAGGACTCCATCCTTGAATCGCGTCCATAGGAAAGCATAAGATCTTAGTTAAATTATAATATTAGAGGGTATTAACTAAAAAATATTGAAAATTATTACAAACTTACGTCAAAAGTGGCAACTACATTAAAAGAAGGGAAAACTGAAACATAAAATTGTTATACATGGATTTTAAAGGCTTTTCCCGCTGGAAAAGTATTATCTAGGACGGGATTCTTAGATGACAGCCATGGCAATCCCTCCTTGAATCCTCTTTTTCTGAGTTTGTTGTACGTTTTGCTTTCCATTAATACAACACAATAAATATCGCTGAAACAAAATTCGCTTGTCAAAAACTTCGTCTTCAACCAATGAACGTGCCGATGTTAGACGTGTCAAAATTTAAAACGATACTAGGCTATGTGGCTCTGTGTCTGGTCGTAGCGTAACTCAAAGCCATTTCTTGAATCCCAGTATCATTACTTCCACACAATTTGTATAAACGGAACGATATAAGTAGTGTAGCTCAGTGCTACACTTTCAATGCACAGAAATAGATTCTATCACGAGGGCTTCTATCAATAGTGCTAGCGGAGGATGAACCAAACTCGCCTGGTGGGCCAGAAGGAAGGATGCACAAGAAGGGTGTATTCATCTTTGTCGTATTTGCACTCTTTTTGGAAGGAACTAATAAACTTAAAGATAAATTTGACCTGCAGCAGTTGTCCTGTGAAATAAAAATATTATTGTTTAAAATGTTTAAATTTAATATTGGAGTTTGATATTGTATATTTCTGGTGATTGCAGTAATTTTATAATTTATTGACAATTGATTGTTTATCTTATGACACGAACAATATTTATCGAATTTAGTAAAATTATGCTGAGAAATAAAAAAATTATCGACAATAACAATTTTTGAATTTTCAACTTTATTTTGGAAACCAGTAATATTTTATCTAAACATGTTTTGTCTAATCATTTTATTTTTAAATAGAGAATCTTAATTAAGCAAAATATATTCAAATCGGTTTCTAAAATGCATTTAATTTGTACCAATAAAAAGAGAAAGAAGCAGAAGAATAAAGAAAAAAAGCGCAAGAAAAAGGCTAAAAACAGACGCAAAAGTCCTTTTAATACGTCGTTAAATTTCAGAAAAATTGATTTTATTAGGTATTCCAACGACCTACCAAACTGCTGACAAGTGGGAACTGACATTTAGATATGGCAAACCTGTGAGCCTGTTGTTCACATACTTTAATTTTCTTTTACTATACGGAGAATGGTCGCACTGCGCAGTTTTCTGAGTGCCTTTTAAAAGAAGATAGAAAACTCCGCCATTTTGAACCCTTATTACGTGTTGCCTACATCTTGGCGCAATATTTTTAATAGGTGCGTTTTAATCATCCGCTTCTGCTTCGGAATTGTCGGTTTTCTTGTTTTAATCTGACAGGTTAAAACGTCTAAACCGACAATTCCGGAAGCAGAAGCGGATGATTAAAACGCACCTGATATTTTGCTTGCTGCTGTCAGTGTCAGTGAATATTATTTTTTGAAGTCACAGTTTATTGCTAAAGAATCAGTTAGCTCACTCGGACCAGTTGAAAGTTCCAAAATAACATCCACTCCAGGGATACAAATTCAGGATACGCAGAAGACTGCTGTTTTATTATAGGCGGTTGTCATATATTGTATTATCCGAGTTGCACAGTGTATAAACTGAAAAATTGAGATCCAAAGTGCCGATGCAGAGTGAGCGATCTGATTCTTTAGCTGTAAACTGTGTTACAGGGTTAAAAATGGCCGCGCCCTTGTTGGGCATGTCGGACCTCTCTCTTGCCTCGTATAGTAATAAAAGTATGTGCTGTTGTTATTTAGAGAGTCAATGATACATATATAGTTATATAGATTGCTCAAAGCGGGTCGTTTACGAGCGGCCATATTGCCTCGCAAGTGTTCATTAATCAGAATCTATTTTGCAAAAATGTGTTTACAAACCAATATTTAGCCTTTGAATATAGTAAAAAAAAAATAATTACCTACATTTTTACTTCAAGGCATAAACTTATGTTTATTTTGAAAAATATAGATGAACTATCTATTTCATTGACCTTGACAAATCACAAAGCCTACAGGGTTGCCACAATTTTACCATATCATAACCTATCAAAACCCACTGGTAGCCATTTTGTTTGGAATGCCTATATAATTTAAGTAAAAGTGGCAAAGATGAATCTACAAAAATTATTTTTAAGTTTCTAACTTCGCCTACAGATTGCGTAATGATGCTTATGACCAATGATAAACAAGTGAGTAGTCAAAATTGAGTGAAATTTAAAAAATATATTATAGGCCATGAACATTATGCACCCTAACCCAGCTAGCACAGACACGTGATTTTCACGTGAAATACACGTCACATTTTACGTCGAAATCACCAATTTATGACGTGCTAGTGACGTGATTATGACGGCAATATGTCACAGATCAAAGACGTCATACAGCGACGTGATAAACACGTCACTAGATAACGCGTTTAGACGTCAAAAAACACCATAATATTCATTTAAAAATGTTTAATTACTTCGGTAAAATATGTTCTATAAATAGGAAAGAGTCCAATTTTCTCCTTTTTAAAAGATTCTTGTTGTTTATAAGAAACCTCATTTCCTAGGATGTCGGCTACTTGGAACTTGAAGTGGTTTAATGATACTCCGGTGCCGTGCTTGTCGGCGTATTGAATTCCTATAAACATACTAAAAATAAACAATAATATCGCACTAAACTTCCTAACTACTTACCTTCAAAACACATACAAAATCATACAATAAAAGAATGTTGCAAACACAAGTTACAAAAATAACACAAAATAGCGTGAACCGATTACTATACGGGGCAAGAGAGAGGTCCGACACGCCCAACATAGAGCGCGGCCATTTTGATTCCTATGCCACAGTTTATAGCTAAAAAATCAGATCGCTCACTCTGCGTTGGCACTTTTGATCTCAATGTTCCAGTTTATACACTGCGCAACTCAGATAATACAATATATGACAACCGCCTATAATAAAACAGCAGTCTTCTGCGTATCCTGAATTTGTATCCCTGGAGTGGATGCTATTTTGGAACTTTTAACTGGTCCGAGTGAGCTAACTGATTCTTTAGCAATAAACTGTGACTCCAAAAATAATATTCACTGACACTGACAGCAGCAAGCAAAATATCAGGTACGTTTTAATCATCCGCTTCTGCTTCCGGAATTGTCGGTTTAGTCGTTTTAACCTGTCAGATTAAAACAAGAAAACCGACAATTCCGAAGCAGAAGCGGATGATTAAAACGCACCTATTAAAAATATTGCGCCAAGATGTAGGCAACACGTAATAAGGGTTTAAAATGGCGGAGTTTTCTATCTCCTTTTAAAAGGCACTCAGAAAGCTGCGCAGTGCGACCATTCTCCGTATAGTTAAAGAAAATCAAAGTATGTGCGTGAACCGCTAACCCTGGACAATGACATGACAGCTGACATTTCTAAACAGTGTTGATATAAAATTTCATTTAAAAATGAAAATTCCCAAAAATCCCTAGATTTAAAATGAGAATCATAAATTTATTATAAACACTAAAGATACTTTTATTAATAAATTGAATGTAAAACAATAAAGGTGTAGAATCGACGTGTACACGTGCGCAGTTTAACGCCTCATTTCAGAACGTGACAAACTAGTCCCTAAATAACGTCATAGTACGTCTTATTTTGGTGTCACAATGACCGCTAAATAAACGATGTTGTATAAATTACCTTCTATTTATTTAATAATGAATAACAAAAACTCGAAGTGCATTAATGACATAAATAGGTATATTTTGTTCGCAACAACTATGTTTACGTGTCAAATTGGTCCGAAAATGACGTCATTATTACGTTTAGATTTAGATTATTATTACGTTACTTTTGCGTCAAAAAATTACATCGACGTATTTGACCAAAAAAATTCAACGTGATTATGACGTGAAACGACGTACCCCAGCTAGCACATAACGTTGCCAAGCCTTTCGGCGATGTTGCATTAAGGGAACGTAATAACATTACTATACAACGTAAATGCAACGTTCATGAGAAGTTGTTGAGGGAAATCAAAACCTCGCAAAACTTCTATTTGTTATTTACCTAGTTAACCTACCGTAAACATTACAAATCTGAATTCAGAACGTTTAGTTTTATGTCAATTGTCACTTGTCAGTTTTTCTTGTCAATTGTCTTTTTTAATGGTTTATTTTTCGACATCCAGAATTTATTTTATAAATAATTATTATTTATACATTCGAATAGATTTGGTAAGGGTCCTCTATAAAATAGATATTTTCTAAACCATTGTCTTTGTTTCAGATTACAATGCCTGATGTAAATTTATTATTTCATTCATTAAGTATCTTTAGCAGTCGATGCCGATGACACCAAATAAAAAAAAACTACAATAAATACAAAGAATTGCAGATCAATCGTTGTAAACCAGAAGATAAACATTTAACCGAATGTCCGGCAACATTTTACACCAAATACTTATAAAAGGTAATTATACTTTATCGAACTAAAAATACATTTTAAAAATATTACTTTTTAGGTTTCCTTCGACATTCTAGGAATTTTAGAAGCAAAAGTAAATACTACAGAAGTGTAAAGAAGAATATAACACCTGAAGTTTTATAAAAAGTGAATCTATAGGTACATGATATGTCAGGTATATCAGAATTCAAGCAGTTCATTTTCTTCAACAGGCTAGATTGCCTGGAAATGCAACCATCATTTCAAGTGAAAACCCAGCAGAAAAGTTGAAAGAAATCATAGATGATACTCTCAAGTATAATACAATATCTTGCTAAAAAACACCAGTTGTTTTTTATAAAATCTACATATCGATGGCTCAATCAAATACTGCCACAACTAAAATACTATTATTTCGAGAAATTTCATTTTGAAATTTTGTAAGTCTATTATCATTATTTTGTTTTTGATATACTCTTTATATTTTATTTAAAAGCTTCGATATTTTGCTGTTAAATAAAATGATTACGATTATAAAAGTGAGTTGTTGCATAGTTGTAAAAAATTTGGGTGTTTTTGAAGAAAATAACTCGAATTGAGGCAGTTTTAGACACAGTTTGTGGCTACATTTTAAATGATTTATCTTTAAGGATATTTTTGTTTGTGGTGGTATTTAAAGTAAAACCGTAATGATATTTTGCATCCATTGAACCAAAAATGTAATTGCTTTGTTTTTTGACTTGTGGCGTTTTTTGATTGAGCCATCGATATATCTACTTTGGAAATCAAGCATAAAATTTGTAAAATTCAAACAAATTTCAATACACTAACATTGGTTGTTTTATTTAAAACAACAAAGTAAGGCATATTTTTTAATTTCTATATAATTTCCTTTAATTAATAATAGGTAAACAAGTTATCAATTTCTTTTTTATTCAATGTATTGAGAAGTAAAATCTTTTTATATAAAAATATAATTTATTCTCTTCTAATAAATTGTCATATTTAGGTTACATTATAGCACTTTATAAATATCTATGCAAAAAAAGTTAAAAGGCTTGATTTAAAAAAGAAAAGATATATCTCTGCGTCTTAGGTAAGAAATCAGCTAACTTAGCTATCCTCTAGTAATCTAATATAATAATATGTACCTAGTCATTGTTGTATTCGTTTATTATTTTTCACCAATCTAGCTTTATCATCGTTCACCATTTAAGGTTTTAGTGAACCTTTGCAATATTGGTACCTTATTATACTATTTAGCTAATTTTGTCCAATCGTTCAGTGCTTTCTAGGTAGCTTCTTCTATCCCACATGTGTACTTGTGTTTGTGATATAAGGTGTGTTCTTTTATTCAATAATTGTTCTATCAGTGATTGATGTAATTTATCTATTCTGCAGTCGTTTTATATTTGAACTCTTATATTTTAGGTTAACTTAAATGATTGATTATCCTCACCATTCGTCTATCACATATCCATCGGCTTTTAAAGCCGATGGATGCCTTGGCTCATTGGTGAACTCACCGCTGGAAAAAAGAATGATTGACACATACAATCGTCTTTCCATCACTTAATTTACGAACGGTTTGCTGCAAGCGCTGGATACAGCACTGAATAAAAGAACACGCCTACACCTACCTCTACTTTTGTGCTATTGGTACTTGATTTCAAGAACATTTTAATAATAAATTTATATAAATATTTTGTTTTATTTGAAATTTTCATGTCTCGATTGAGATTTTACTATAGCCTCAATTTCAGCCTCTCTGTATTACATTACACAATGTGTGTCCATGGATGGACTTAATTATACTTGTAAAAATATTTATTTTAAATTAAAGAAAAAGTTATTTTTCATAATTTCTCAATGTGAATCGAATTTATTTAACAAGCAAGAAATTATGAAGAATTACTTTTTTAATTTAAAATAAATATTTTCACAAGTATAGTTAAGCCCATCCGTGGACACACTGTATAATGCTGTAGATCTAATTCACATTATAACATCAATAGAACGTTTCAGAGCAACTTTCGGGGTAAGTACCGTAAAAGTGCTAGTGTGATGTTTTCCGAACTTCACTTTATAACTTCTACGAGATGTGCTATAAAAGTCTTGCAGTTGCGGACATTCGGTAGTTGCAGGGATAATAGGGTTACGTTTACGGTACATTGCATGCGAGCTTAAAGAGCCTAAAATTGCAGCTTATTAACGTAGATGGGATGTTTTTGTGCTAGCTGGGACGGTGCTAGCTGGGAAGCAACGAAGTTACTAACTTGAAAATAATTTCCCTCAAATCTGTATATAAACGGTTTCTTTCTTATTTGTACATCCGGTACCTTTGCCCCCACTGGAAAAATTGGAGATGCCCTGATTTTTGAGCTGTCGATAACAATATGACAAATTAATGTCAACTTTTTAGAAAATATTAATGTCATCTCAATGGCACCATCTAGTGGTCGTTAGTAAACACAAAATTACACGATTGTCCATTAATATATTTTATAATTTTTCGATAGAAGCTAAATGTATATTATCCAAGAAATTTTCCTGCTGAAAACGTCACTTCTGTGAAATAAAATTGTTAATAAAAATTAAATTTATTCATAAAAAAACAATAATTCTACATGTTCAGTCTCTTATTGTTACTTTTTGGTTGGAGTATATGGTTTTGTATAACTAACATCAAATATGTAACTTATTTATACAAGGTATAAATATAAGTGCGAAAGATTTTAGGGAGTGATTATGGTGCGCCACTGACTTTTTTACAGGAACTTTTTTAACAAAATAACTTCGGCAACCACCTCTTAAAATATTTCGCAATTATTTACAAACACCCTGTATATCTTTTGTATTTAACTGTGATTGTATCAAATGATTTACAAACATGTATATCAAATACATTTTTATTGTTATTTTAAATTTAACGACTTCTAGTAATATGTGATATTAAAAAATAAATGACTCGTTTACAACTAAAAATACATTTAGTGATGTATTATGTATTCTTAGAAATTAGTAAAACGGTGATAAAAATAAACACATAAATTACTAAATATATTTTTTAATAAATTTCTGTATAGTATCAAATTATTGCATTGAAAATAAAATTTCTTTAAACAGACGTGATTCACCTGCTTACTAGAGCGACAAATTTTCACGAATTTAAATAAAAATTATTTATAATCTCAAACCCTAAATCACATTTGGTCTAAATATAAAAATTATATAAAACAATATTTATTATTACAAAATACGTTCGTTAATTTCTTCAACACACTTTTACAATAGCAATACATCTGAACCTGCCCTTTAGCACAATATGACGTAGGAGCGTACCTATCCAATCTATTGACCTGATTTAACACCATGAGTTTTTCTTTTTGAAACGTCACTTTCACAGTAGCCTCGAAATTTGCTTCAGGATTGGTCACGATACCGATTAGATAGTTTTCTTCTATACCAGGTTCGATAACAAGGTTTTTAATATGAGATATTTTCTCCAAAGAAAATGAAGCACATCCTTTCGATACGGATCCATAGGATCTAATTATTTTGTTCAGTTCGTTGACGAAAAACGAAGCAATTTTTTGAGCATTCGAAGAATATTTGTCGATTCGTTTGTAATTCGAACACGTACAATAATGTTCGGGGATTCCCGCGTCTTTACAAGTTCGTTCTGGAGGGATTTTTTCGAATAGAGAGCTGCATCGTGAGCATCCTGCGGCTGGTTGAGGGACGAAGTTTGGGTTGTAGAGGTAGATTATATGTTGCATAGTCATATATAGATCGTAAGGGGACGTTAGTGTTTCAGTGTTTTCTAGAAGGTACTGGTATTCTTCTACATGCGCTTTTCTAAAAAAATGTTTTAACGGTGAGACAAAAAAAAATTATATTGGGTGTCCAAATTTGACATTCTGATTTAAATTGGCCGCCATTTTTGGTAATCTTCATTGACAGTATTTCTATGATGACATAATATGTCAAGTAAAAACTTTGCAGATACTTGTTTTTTGGTCAACATGGAACAACTGTACATCGAAAACCACGTTTGTAAAGTAAAAACTTTTTACCAAAATGGGGAATGTTATGCTGAAACTTGCAAGAAGATGCCGTACGCATTTCGGAAGAAATTAAGCACCATCTGTTAAAGTTATTGAGAATTTTACGAAGAGATTTCAACATCAGAATATGGGATGAAGAAAATCCAAGAGAAATATTGGAAACTGTATCCAGTAAATGTGACTGTGTGGTTTTCGGTCTAGTGGCGTTATTGGTCCTTATTTTTTCCAGAATGAAGCTCGTGATTCAATAACTGTAAATGGAGCGCGATACAGGACAATGATTACGAGATTATTGTGGAACGAATTAGAAGATATGGATGTCTAGAACATGTGGTTCTAGCAAGACGGTGCCACTTGCTACACATATGTTAAAATCATAAATCTTTTGAGGGAGAAATTTGGCATTCGAATAATTTCTCGAAGAGCTGAGGTTAATTGTCCGCCTAGGTCGTGCGACTTTACACTATTGGCTTATTTCTTGTGGGACTTTTGGGAAAAGCTAATGCTAATAACCCTCAAACAACTGAACAGCTTCGAGTTAACATTATTCAAAAAAATTGAAGAAATTGAACAGAATGTTTGCGAAAATGTTCTTGAAAATTTTGTGAAATGAATGTTAGCATGCTAAAGAAGCAGAAAGGTCACATGCCGGATATCATTTTTCATTATTAACCGTAACATTAAAACTTTAAAATAATACAATAATAGTATATTAATTCAAGGACTTTTTGTGTTTTATTATTAAATTAAATCCGAAGGTCAAATTTGGACACCCTTTATTTAAAAAGTATTAAATAAAGATTTCTAAGAAGAGATCTGAAAATAGTCAATACCACCACTATTTAAAATAAATTAAATATTTTTTCTTCAATAAGGATCTATTTATTCTCCCTTATTAGTATTTGCATCAATACTATGATTAAGGATTAAGTTGAACCTTCAAAATGTAATGGGGACATTTATACTCGATTTATAATTAGTATTAGCATTAAAATGTATGCTTAATAATTGACAGGTTTAACTATTATGTTAAATCTTAAATTTATTTTCTATCAAATGAATCAATGACGTATTTGGCTTTTGTTTTTAATAGACAACGGATTATGACAATTGACAATACACATATGGTTATGTTGTCAGATGTCGTTTATAGTTTTGATTCAAAGTTTAACAATATGGTGAGAGTTTGTGTAAGTTGTAAATAGAAATAAGAAAATGCATCGTCAAGGGCATTTCACAAGTAAGTAACTATTAGCGTATCTGCCATTTTTTTAAGGAAACATAGGTCCTACATTTTATGCAAAAGGCTGTTAAACATGAATTTAAAATAAATGGTAAATTTGGTGAATTAAATTTAAAGAACTTGTATTCTGTATGAGGAATATTGTTTTTGATTTTGGACTCTACTGAAAAATAAAAAAAAAAATAATCATAATTTTTCAATATAAACAAGCTTTTTGTTTTTAAGCCATTTTATCATGATAATGTTGAAGATGTTAAATCAATAATTTTTGTTTTTTTGTAGATTTCCAGCAATCCTGCCGAAAAAACGCATTTGGTGAAACATATTCCAGAAAACATTTCAAATAGTGATGTTTCAATCATTTTTCTGGATATATATTTATGTTAAAGACTGGATGCGGAGGAAGAACTAGATTAATTCCAGATGCACTGCCATCAGCATTTACTGAGGCCCCAGAAGAAGCTGAATTTAAAAGGTAAAGAACCCTGCACTTTTCTTGTGGGTTAATCGTACAAAATTTTTAATTTTTCAGTGATGATCTGAACCATGAAGCCTCTATTGCAGAAAAAGAAAATGCAGAATTAGAAAACATGTAAGTAACTTTTTAACACAACATAAATTTTATTTTAAAATAATTACTACCTATATTTTTTATGAACTATAAAAATTGACAATAAATTATTATTTATTAAATGTAGCTATGTTATTTAATTAAATTTATTAGTCGTTAAGAAAAAAACCTAATGTAAATTTTTCAATAAAAAAAGTCATTTTAAGCTTCTTTTATTTGCACTCCTAGTCATTAAGAAATAATCGAAGCTTAAGACAGTTTTCCAATAAAAATAATGAAGCTTCACTTATTTGTTAACGACTAGCAGTGCAAATGTACCTAAGTACCTAAGTATTAGCTTGATTTCTACATATTTGTAGTATATAATTTAGTATTCTATTGAACATTGGTTACGAACAATATTTTGTCGGGTCGGTGGTGTAGCGGTCTAACGCGCTTATATTCATTTATAAGCAAGTTTATGTGTCAGAGACTGCTGGGCTTCGAATCTCAGCCCAGACCATGTGGATTTTTAATTAAATTGCATGGTTCGGTATAGGATTTGATGTGTGCATGCCGTATTAATAGAAATTCAATTTCTGTTGATATGACATGCAGATTATAAAAAATCACCATACATTACCGTCTCGATGATGGTGGGTGAGGTTTTCCGGATTTTCCTCACCTGTAAGTCAAATGGCACCATCAATCATCTTTAAGTCGCCACGGCAAATAATAATAATGGCCGTCCCTTTCCCCGCACAAGCTCAGCTTTTGGGGTTAAAATTCACTCGCAAGAGGGTGAATTAGTGAGAGTATTATTATTATTATTATTATTATTATATTATTTAATAAATTATTGAAAAAAGTTCTTGTATTATAATTTTAGTACGTGTGTGTTAAGAGATATCATAAATATTTGTATAACATACATAGTATTTATTTATATTTTTGATTTTTAAATATAAGCTTTTTATCTTTTTTATTGTCTATTATTTCAACCTTTATTTTTCCGTTATACACTTTCTGATGTTTGAATTAAAAAAAATCTGATGTTTCCAACACAAATAATAATAATATTAATAATAATAATAATAATAATAATTGTTATTATTATTTACTATTAATAGATAGGTACCTACTTAAATAATGCAAGTTTATAAAATATGTGCATAATTTAAAGAATTTTGAAGGTATGTATCAAATTTATTATTTATATTAATTGCAAACCCCGTAAAAATGTTGCGACACTGGTAATTGTGTCTTATAGGCCTTTCCCCTTGTAACGTAAACAAACCCTATGCGCTAGTTCAGTGATGATGTAATTATGGTTCCACTGACAATTAAAGTGACAGTAGATTTTTTGAGTGTTTTGTTCGTTTTGTTTACCTAAATTATATCGTTTTTTTCACTTTTATATATTCCTAAAGTAAGTATATAGCATGTATCAAATATATAATCGTTTATAGTTACCAATTACATACCTTTAAACTATTTTTTATGACCTGTAAACAATATTTTGAAATAAAATAAAAACAGTAACAACGTATATGTCTAATTTATTGATGTTTTTGTTAAAAGTTTGGTTAGAATTAAATGTCAGTGGAACCAAAATGACATCACACTGAACTAGCGCATTGAATGCTCATGAAATATATATGCTCGAAGTGTTTACCGAGTATAAAGTTGACAAATGACATGTCACCACGAGGAAGCAAAGGCCCCTTTTCTGTCTGATTTGTCTAAAATGTCTGCTTCTTTTTATCTGCTATAAATTTGCGACGTAAATCCGTTAAAATGTCCTTAATTAAACCTATTTTTGAATAGTAATATTTTTAAATAAAATTAACTAGTTAAAATATTAATAAAAACACGTTTAAAACTCATATCTTAAAAAATATTTAAAGAACACAACTGGCCTCTTACACATTTTTTCAGTAACCAACATTTTGTTGACTGCAGAATTATATCTTATTAGGAAAAAGATTATTAAAAAAGAAGCACTAATAATAAAACGAGTATAAATACCCTTTTTGAATATTTAGTCCACTTTAATGCTTAATCGTAATACTAATACAAATATTAATAATAAGGGAGTATAAATAGACCCTAAGTGTTTTTCGGAAAAAAAGAGGAAACCATAAAATCATATAAGTACCTAAAATTTTCAGGAATCCAAACATGAATAAATGGCAGTCTTTCCTCGAACCAGCCAGTTGGTGTAAGTCTCATTTTCCCAAATCTAAAACCATGGTCGCTAAAAAATACCATAATGGAATTTTCTAAGTGTCCATTTGTACTTAAATTTTTAAAGAACATTTCAAATTCTTCGTCCATGGACGAAGGACAATTGACATCTTCATGGCTAAAAAAAATTAAATAAATATTAAAATTCTGGACCTTAGAGCCAAAGAGCATTTTACAAAATTTTACAGGAGAGCTTGTTGAAACTTTTGACTGCTTTGACTGCCTGTATTTTTAATTGGACTCAATATTGGTTTTAGAAATATATCTGGAAAACTAAAAATAATAAAACTTTAATACTTAGCACCAAAAGAAGGAGCAGGAAAAATTATGTAGGAGTAACCAATAACTTGAAAATGAAGAAAGGTGGACTTAATACTGTTTGGCTCTGAAGTCCAGAATTGCAATAATACTTTTAGATGTTACTTTTGTGTTTTCCAATTTAATTTTTGATATTTTTTTCCCGTTCTTAAACAAAATGTGATTGCTTTTTCAATTCATTAAGGTAGTTCACTCGCGACAGTCGTACATAAAAATATCGCGTAATGGTGAATACCAAAAGTTCGACATTCTCAATGCTAATAAATTTTATTTTTGTAAGAGACTGTACAAAACACATGTATATAAACACATATGGACAAGTTATAATTTTATTCAATTTCATCCGGCAAACTCGCAAATATTTAAACGATATGGTATAGAAATTTGTGACTTCCTCATACTAATTTTAAGGGTTTGTTTTGGTTCAAACAGAACCGCTGATTCCAGTTCTCAAACCCAGTGGACGAATTAATTTTTCAAGAACACGTCGCGGGTTTATAACAACCTCTTAGCTGATCGAGTGTTACTTTGATACGTGAAGTGGCTACAATGTTGCCAAGTTGTAATAATTTTACGAAACTACTCGTCAACTGCTTTAAAAATATTTTTATTTTAAAAATCTATATCTTTTTACTAAGATAGTCAAAAAATTCAGCGATTATCTATAAAATTTGATAACTTCTTGATTTATTTAACATTAGTTTTTAAAAAATATGGTAAGAACCGTTTTCGAGATATCTTGAAATAAATGCATTGCTTGTGTACATGGTAGGCTTCAAGAATGTTAATTATGCACATTTTGATTGTTAATATCTCGTTTCACAGATGGTCAAAAAATCTAATTTTTTTTAGTTACGTAAACGACACTTTCATAAACGTTATATTTAAATTTTATTGAATTCTTAAGAAAAGCCGTTTTACGAGTGAACTACCTTAATACCTTTTCTTTGGTGTTTTTAATAGGATTCTAATTTTCAACGTTATCATTTCATTAATTTTAAATTTGAGTTTTTCATCTATTAGCTTTTCCTGCCTAATTTTGTATTTTTTCTGAATTTGACTTGTTTTAAAAAGTTTTTATTTTAATATAAAATACTAGTTAAAAAAAAATACATATTTTACCTAAATGTGTTCATCCAGAACAAACCAAAACCAGGTGTTCTTCCCTTTATAGCATTTAGAAAATCTAGAATTAAATTTTGCATTCTAGTTCCGGTTTTCTCCGGACCTGTACAGTAGGGTTTTAAGCACAAATATTTGGGCGTCAGTTGGTCTGCAGTTAAAAAGTATGGACGAAAGTAATAGTCTGTCGGTGCAGTGACGAAACCTGCTTTATTACTGTTAAAAGTGCCTAAAAAATGGTGAAAGTAAAGTAGATATAAAGAACCGTACAGTACGACAGATATAGCTAAAGTAGGTTTCATTCTGGTTTTTCGAGGTGATCATTTGGATCTTAATACATTATACTCGATGTTGTGCATTTTGAGACGTTGCCAAATATAAGTGTCGTAAAAATCGCATTATGAGTGCACAATCGTTTGTTTTTAAATGGGAAGGAAGAAGTAGATGGAAGTAAATCTCTTATAAAATTTCATAAAGTACAAAAATAAGTAAACTACAGGGTGTCTGTAAAAGGTCTTTACAAAAACATACCACATATTCCTTAGTCCAAAATAAGTCGATTTAAGTAAAATTACCTTAGTACAAAGTTGCTTCGTTTGGGCTCCAGAGGGCCTTGAAGTTACAATTTTTAAATCGTTTTTCTCATATAAATTTAAAACGGCATACGCGATTTTGCTGAAATTTGGTACATTGGTAGAGTTTTATGTGGCAAAAAAATTGTATTAAAATTTTGTCCGACAATAATACATAGGCGTAGAACTTGATTTTTTAAATAATTGTACCTTTAAAAATTCTACGCCAATGGAAGAAAAGGAGTTTGAGTATGAAATTTAGATTGCACAACTCATTTACTTTAAAAAAGGTACTCTTGATAAGACTCGATTACTCTCATGGTTTTCGCTAAATTTCTGTTTTAATAAATTTGCATTTTAGTAATTTTAGAACATAAACGAAAAATTGAACGTCAACGTGACAATAGTATTTTGAAATATAATTTCAATTTTCAGTCTTTTTTGTTGGGTTTTCTCGTTTAACTTTATTTTTAGGTTCCCTTGTGTTATTTGTGTTAATACTTTCGAACTACATACTAGTGTAGTCGCATTAGTGAAGTGTCTTTCCAATGGGGGAGGCACTCTCCCCGGGAACTCTTTTCGGAGTCCCTAATCGTGTTGTTCTAAGTGATGATGAAATGATGAATGATATTAGCAATTTAACGCAGATGGAATATATTCCAGCAACCAAAACCCTAAGAGATGATAGAGAAATAAGTGATACTATGAGCGGTAATGTAATCAAAAATATAAATGAAGCAAATGTAAGTCAAATTAGTTCTATTAATAGTTCTTTTATTGCAAATTCAACAAATTCAACTAGCAAAGACGGAACCAATGTTACTGATAAAATCTCAGAAATCAATGGTGATAAACCAATTAATTCTCCTTCAATCAACAAGAGAGAAATATACTTATTCAGTCCAACTGATTCAGGTCCGTATTTTGTTTATATTGAAAACAATTCAGAAAATTTTGTAGGACAACTAAGACCTATGAAAATAGGAGAGATTATTTACAACGCTCATCCAGATCTCGACAACCATATTAAAAATATCGACTCAGTTGGACGTAATAGAATTAGAGTTAAATGCAAAGATTATAAAACAGCCAATTCGTTAATAAATTCTAACCAATTAAAAAATTATAATTTAAATGTTTATATTCCCCGTTTTATGCTCCACCGGCGAGGTATTATTAAATATGTCGATCTGGAATACTCAGATGAATATTTAAAACACAACATAAGGGAACACGACATGCACTGCAAATTCAGTGTCGATTCTGCTAAACGGTTTTCTAGAAAAATAACAGAAAATAATACCACAAAATTTGTCCCCACTCAGACTGTCTTAGTTACCTTTAAGTCACAAACTCTGCCAAAGTATTTAGAAATTAATCATGTTATATTTGAAGTAGTTCCATATGTTGAAAAGGTGGTACTTTGCTATAACTGTTTTAGGTACGGTCATTTGGGCAAACAATGTAAAAGTTCCAAGAGATGTGTAAAATGTAAACAAAACCATGAACCTGATATCTGTCCTGAAGTCAATCTACCCCCTCAATGTTTTAATTGCAATGGCGCTCACTATACCAATGCCACTAAAGAATGTCCAGAATTCTCACGACAAAAAGAAATTAAAAAGCTCATGTCACAAACTAACCTTTCTTATAAAGATGCTTGTGGAAAAACACCTAAAGCGACTTACGCTTTAATCACTTCAAATGGCTCTTCACAATCTAGACCCTTTTTTAACTGTAATTCATCTCCTAGACCTACCCATTTTACACAAACAATTTATCGGGATAATAAAAGGGCTCGCCCACAATCTCCTGATCCTATATTAAACATACACAAACAAATTGTTACTCCTGTTAATGTCCCTTCTTCCCCAGGAGGTATTCTACAATCTTCATTGTATTCCGCTAATTTACCAAAAACATTAAATCCACTTGTAAACCAGTCACAAAATAGTGTAGATATTTTAAACACTTCCCTAGTCTTAGACATAATTAATACTATTGTCAATACCCTTAAAAACAAAAATTCATTCGATATACAAGAACAAGATATTTTAGATACAATCAACTCTAAACTAAGAAACATCTCTTCAGTCTCGACCTTGTCAAACATCCACCAGTTTCGATCACATTAAATATTATTTTTTTAAAATTACATTTCAACCATAGCGATATCGACAAGGTCAGAATACACTTTAAACTAGTTATCTGCTTTCCCTAAAATACCCTATTTTAATATAATACTAAGAGTAGACTATAACCAAAAAATAACTTCCGTTTCTTCATACATTACACTATGTGTGCAGACATAAATAGACTTTTCACAATGGTTCAATGGAATTGCAGATCAGCAGTTGCAAATAAAGCAAATTTAGAACATTTACTACATAATTACAATGTAAACATAGCTTTACTGTCAGAAACGTGGTTTAAACCCAACATTTATTATAATTTCGCTGGTTATAACTGTTGTCGAATGGACAGGGATGACGGTAAAGCAGGTGTAGCCTTATTAATAAAAAATAACTTATCTTACTTAGAGATTCCATTGGCAATAATACCAAAAATAATGGCTACGTGTGTGTGTGTTACTATAGGGAATTTTAAAAAATTACATATTGTTTCAGTTTATATTAAACCGTCATCTAAACTTACAGTAAATCAATTTGTAACTTTTTTTAATAACATACCAAAGCCATGTATTGTTGGTGGGGATTTCAATGCTCATCATCAAGCATTTGGCTCAGAAGCAGAAGATACCGAAGGTAAAAATTTACTAGAGGCATTAAATATATCTGGTCTAGTTTTTCTAAATACAGGAGAGTCAACTCTCATCACAAGACCAGGACAAAGAAATAGTGCGATAGATATCACCTTTTGCTCTCAAAATGTCAGCCATCTTTTTGACTGGGAAGTAATTCAAGACCCACATGGATCAAATCATTTACCAGTCCTTTTAAAGTGTTCTGTAGAATCTACGGGATTAATCCCAAAGTCCCATAAAATTTGGAATATAAATAAAGCAAACTGGTCGGTCTTTAGTAATTACCTAGATGATCCAAGAAAGCAAACTGTAAATGATAGTTACGATAAGCTAATTACTGATATAAATGAAGCAGCCAGTATAGCCATTCCAAAGTACAGTTCAAATAAGGCATACAAACCAGAAAAATGCAAACCGTGGTGGACTGAAGAATGTAATAGGGCAGTTGATAAAAGAAAACTACTTTTCAGAATATTCAAGGAAAATCCCAACGTAACAAACCTTTATAATTACCAGAACCAAGATGCAGTCGTAAAACAAGTAACTAATCAGGCGAAAAGGAAAAGCTGGCGGGAGTACTGTAGTAGTTTAAATAAAAATACACCTATGAAAGAGGTCTGGTCAAAATTAAACAGATTCAAAAATCGAAAACAAACAAATAAGATTGTAATGGAATGGGGCGATTGGGCAGAAGATTTTCACAATAAAATAGCTCCCAATTGGGTTATTGAAAAACCTATGGAAATCCCAATTACTTCTAGGAATAATCATATTCTCAGTAGTCCTTTTTCAATACAAGAACTAAATCGAGCGTTAAAGAAAAATAATAACACTTCTCCAGGAATAGATAATATCCACTACCCGATGTTGTCAAACCTCCCTGCGATAACTAAACAACGCCTGTTAAATATATTAAATGACATCTGGACAAATAAAGCAAAAATCCCTGAAGTTTGGAGCAAATACCTTATAATCCCAATACACAAACCTGGGAAACCAATTGATTCTGCAGAATCATATAGACCTATCTCACTAGCGTCCTGTATCTTAAAAACTTACGAGAAAATAATTAAAAATAGATTAGAACATTGGTTGGAAAACCAGCAATTACTACCAACATTCCAGTACGGTTTTAGAAGAGGACGTTCAACTATAGAAGCAAGTGCCATATTTATTTCCGATGTTCAGAAGGCATTTACTGTAAATAATTCAATTTCAGCATTATTTTTGGATATAAAAGGGGCATATGATGCAGTTAATTTACGTATTTTGGCCGGGAAACTTCTAACAATAGGTATTCCTGAGAGAATAACGACTAACATCATCATGCTTTATGAAAATAGAAATTTATATTTAAAAATAAATGGACAGATTGGTCCTCCTAAATCAACTTCCCTCGGTATCCCTCAAGGTAGCATTCTAAGTCCCCTTCTTTTTATATTATATACATCAGATTTTAACTTCATTATGCAACCCCAGACAAGAGTGCTGCAATTTGCAGATGATTTCTGTATATATTCTGAAAAAAAATCAATTGAAAATACAATAGTAGATTTACGAATAGCATCTGAAAGGGCCACACGTTGGGCAAGAAGAAATGGTTTCGAAATATCTCAAGAGAAATCAGTTATATGTACTTTCACTCGTCATCGGTACCAGCCACCAAATCATTTTAATTTAGGTCCACTTACGATTCCATGTAAATCATCTGTTAGATATCTTGGGGTAATACTCAATCAAAAATTATCCTGGAAAGATCACATTAATCATCTTGTTAAAAAAAGTGAGAATGCTATAAATATACTTAGAGCCTTTTCAAATACCAAATGGGGAGCGGATCCAAACATAGCCCTGATATTCTATAAAGCTCTCATCCGTTCAGTGCTTGACTATGGATGTGTACTATATGGAAATGCTAGTTTGAGTCAACTACAAAAAGTGGAAGTGATTAAAAATAAAAGTTTACGATTATGCCTAGGAACCTTACAAAGTACTCCTGTAAATGTATTAGAAGTAGAAGCAGCAGAACCACCACTAGAGATTAGAAGAGAATATTTAAGCAATAATTTTGTATCAAAATTACTGTCTCAAAACCGTACTAGAGAGCTGCAAGAACTAGAAGCTAAAATAAATTATCCATATTGGAGACGTAAGAAGAAACCTCTATTAATATTAAGTTTACAACGACTAAATAATGTTCAGACCTTCCTTTATAAAAACAACAAACTTCCTTGTTATAACATAGAATATAACCTTCTTGATCTTCAACTTTACTACTTTCAGTCAGAACACGTGCAATGCCGGAACATCATAAACCACATTACTAACAATACCATAAGTACCAGATGGCCAAACGCAGAATATATTTATACAGATGGATCAAAAATTGAAGACAAGACTGGATGCGCTTTATACCATTCCAACGACAATGTATCACGTATGTTTAAATTACCATCTCAAATGTCCATTTACACGGCAGAACTTATAGCAGTATTAGAAGCATTAAAATACGCCATTAATCATGATAAATCAAATTTCGTAATTTTAACAGACAGCAAAAGTGCTATTGATTCTTTAAAAAATATACAAATTTCAAGTACATTACCAGTAGTAATAATGAAGATTTTAGAAACAGCTAGAATTCTCCTAACTATGAGGAAGACCTTTTCTTTGGTTTGGATCAAAGGCCATCAAGGTATCATAGGTAATGAAAAAGCAGACCAGTTTGCAAAATTAGCTACAAACTCTGGAATACTATTAGATGAACCGCTAATGCCATCCTCGGATTTAAAATCTTTTTTTAAGAAAAAACAATTAGAAAGCTGGCAAGAATTATATTCCAACTCAATAGTAGGAGTACGGTTTCGAGAGATAAATCCCAAAATTAGTAGAAAGCCATGGTTTATTGATATTTCAAATCGCCATATGATTAAAACTATAAATAGAATAAGATGTAAACATGGGTTATATCCTGAACACAAATTTAAGATAGGTTTGGCAGATTCCCCATTCTGTAGTTGTAGGCAATTGGGTAATTTACAACATTTAATCTTTAGCTGTCCTAATTTTCAAAATCTAAATGAAGAATTTTACAAGAACCTGCAATTAACAGGAGCAACACTCCCCACCAACTTAGATGCGCTTTTATGTTCAAAAAATATAAAACTGTACTATGTTATATATGAACATTTGAAAAAAATGAATCAAGATATTTAAAAAAAAAATACAGATATATTAAAAAAAAAAAATAATAATAATAAAAACAAAACAACAAAAAAAAAAAAGAAAAACAAAAAAAAAAAAAAAGAAAACAAAAAAAAAACAAGAAAAAAAAAAAAATAAAAAAAAAAAAAATATATATATATATATAAAAAAAAAAGAATTCGTCGCCTAAAATATAATTATGTATAATTAATTGTATCACAACTGTTTTAACTGTTGTTTAATTGTTAATATGATGAAAATTTTGTACTTTTAATAGATTTTAGGTTCCTTCATTATTAATTATTGTATTGTTGTAATTTGTGAAAATTGTAAGTAGGTTTAGATTCGTTTTAATAACATTAGCTCTGGCCAATTGATCTGAGATCAAGGCCATCATACAAAACACACACACATAGAACATAAACAATAATTATTAAAATACAAACTTTGTCAAAACCATGAGAGTAAATCGAGTGTACTTTTTTGTAGTAAATGAGTACCCAATCCAAATTTCATACTCAAACCCCTTTTTTGCCATTGGCGTAGAATTTTTATAGGTGCAATTATTTAAAAAATCAAGTTCTACGCCTATGTATTATTATCGGACAAAATTTTATACGATGAAAAACATAAAAATGTACTTTTTTCATATCTTCTTCAACACCTCTAATCGAGACTTTTAACAAAAATACTCGATTCTTGCCATGTACGATTTTTTGAGGAATATTAATTATTTGCCTGAAATACGTATACAAAAACATTTATTGTTGGTTTCCATAGTTTCATCTAAATAAAAATATTGTCAAGTTTTAACACCTAATCTCTTGTTAACGATTGAAAGTGTTCTATCTGACTCAATAATTAAAAAAAACAAATGCGTGGTTTATTAATATGGCTGTACAATATACCAATGCAGAATATACCGATATGTTACTGACATTAGGATTTTGTGAAGGAAATGCTCGAGAGAGTGTCAGGGTGTACTCTGAAAGGTTTCCAAATCGTCGTGTACCTAGCCACCCAACTTTTGCTGCTGTTGAGAGACGTCTTCGGGAGACCGGTTCCTTTGCTCCCAACACTGTTGATAATGGAAGAGAACGTTTTGTAAGGATTCCTGAAGTTGAAGAAGACATTTTAGAACGTGTTGAAGAAGATCCAGAATTAAGCACCAGACGAATTGGAAGGGAACTAGGAGTAAGTAAAGATGTCGTTCATAAAGTGCTTAGAGAACAATTGCTATATCCACACCATAAGAAGCCAGTACAAGAATTATTAGTCCATGATCCCCAAATTCGTTTGGGTTTTTGTCGATTTGTTAATATGCAAAGAGAAAGAGATCCAAACTTTGTCAAGAAGGTTCTCTTTACCGATGAAGCGGGTTTTACAAGAAGAGGTATAACTAATACCCATAATGAACATGTGTATGCCGTTGAAAATCCGCATGCAATTAAGGTAAACCATTTTCAGCACGAATTTAAAATTAATGTGTGGGCTGGAATAATTGGTAATTTCATTGTTGGTCCTGTCATACTTCCACGAAGATTAACTGGAGAAAATTATTTGGATTTTCTACAAAATACGTTGCCAGAATTGTTAGAAGATTTACCTCTCCAACTTCGGAGAGATATGTGGTTTATGCAAGATGGAGCTCCACCACATTTTTTTCTTTAAACGTTAGAAACCACTTGAATGCCGTTTTAAATTTATATGGGAAAAACGATTTAAAAATTGTAACTTCAATGCCCTCTGGAGCCCAAACGAAGCAACTTTGTAATTTTACTTAAATCGACTTATTTTGATCGAAGGAATATGTGGTATGTTTTTGCAAAGACCTTTTACAGACACCCTGTATATTATGGTCTATTAATTTTATCTTATGTACATTATATTGTTAAATATTTCTTTCCGGGTTGGTAGCGTAGCTGTCTTCACGCTCTTAAATTTGTGGTTAAAAGACAAAACGGCTTCGAATCATTCAGCAGACCATGTGAATCTTTAATTAAATTGCACGGTTCGTTATAGGATTTGATGTGGCCCGTATTAGCAGAAATTTAATTTCTGTTGATATGACATCCAGATTATAAATCGCCATGCGTTACCGTTTCGTTGATGGTGGGTGAGGTTTTCTGGAGTTTCCTCACTTGTAAGTCAAATGACATCATCAATAATCTTTAAGTCGCCCCGGAGCGCCACGACAAATAATACACAAGCTCAGTCGGCTACAGGGGTTGAAATTCACTCGTAAGAGGATGAATTAGGGAGAGTATTATTATTTTGTTTAGTCTGTTGCTAGATTTTATACTATTCAGTTGAAAAGACTTCTTTGTAGTTTTTTAAAATAAAAGTTATTAGAAAACAAACTTTGAATTACTAAAAAATTATTCATTTTAATATCAATATAGTAAGTACACCCGTAATAAATATAATACAAAATCATTAATTATTCTGCATTAATTTTACCATTTTACTATTTTATTACAAAATACTAATAAATTTGGCAACGCGGCTTGAATCGTTTTTTCCGTCGGGTCTCAAGTTAGCTTTATATCGTGCCTTTTGCTATAGTATACCTGTCGGTCTGTAGATACTTTTTATTTACCAATTTTTGGAGTATCTTCTCCATAAGCCGTGCTGTAATTAACACTTTTAAACATTTTCCAGAGAAAATTACAAGCTTCCAATTTTTCAGTTTCAAATGGATTACAATTTTCGGGATCATAAGTTTCGTGGTAAGAAAATGTGGCACCGGCAAATGCAGCAATAATATTTGGAAACGTGTTATCTTCAACTTTGTTATAGCCTTTCAGATTGATCCATCCAGAATTTTTTAAATGATTGTAAGTTAGTGGCATTGTTCTAATGAAATTCGATGCCGAAACACCGTCTATCCCTAGAAATAATGTAAGTAAGTTTTAGTCTGTGGTTAGTACTAGCTATAGGTTGTTATTGAAGTACATGTATATATTAAAACAGATTTATGTTTAGACTTTCCCAGATAAAAAAAACCAACCCCAAAAATAAAGAGTAATGATTTTAAGGATCCCATTATCAGATATCGACCAAATTATATACCCAACCTTTCGAGTGCCTGGTTCTAGGCCCATACACTCCTATTACAGTTTCTTCTATGGTTTTGTAACCATCTGTATACCACTGAATAGAATGTTTTTCGGTTGCAAACCCGATGGTTTTTTAGCTCCATTCTTTCTTGCAGCTCAGCTCTGTAGTTTTAAAGTTTTTCATAAAACTGTACTTCTTTCTTATATCGTCCTGAGGCTTATCCCAAGTATCTTCAGTCCTGAAGTTAATAGACTTTTGTCTGATTAGTCCGTTCCCGATCATTCTATATCTTGTCCTTTTTGTCACGTTATCTATCATTGTTGAGAAGTTTAAAATCACCTTCATTGCGGCCGTAGCACAAGTTCTCATTGCACCGGCGATGTAAACACATGCTAGTCTTTGTACTTTTGAGATATTAGCTCTCGTAGTCTCTAAGCTAGTTCTGTTACTCCAAGCTATAGCCCCGCAAGTGATGATTGGTGTCATTATTGCTGTATACATCCATCGCAGTGTGTTCTGGGTACATCCCAATCTTTAACCCGCAATGTTTTTGCATACCATTGGAGTTTTTGTAGCCTTATTTACTACTTCCTTCCTGTATGTTCCAGAGAAATTGGTTGTCCAGAGTTGGACCTAGATATTTGACTTTTTTCCCCATTCTATATCTATCCAGTCTAATTTGAAAATGCTACTAGGATGTTTTGGTGGGGTCACATCTCGCGGCACCATTTTTATCGGAAGGACTTAGGATGTGTGGTATACTTTTTCCCTACTTTCTCCATTATGGTATATATCCCAGTTCCAGACGGCTCCGGGATATTCAGATTATATGTGGCAGCAATTCATCCTGTGCTTGCTGAAGCGTATCTCGAGACAACTGGTTCATAAATGGCCACGATTCACTTTAACTGATTGCTGCTAGATGCGTATATGACCACTACCAACGGCCTGTCTGAGGGTCTGCTTACTTTAGTTGGGTCCCTTATTAGTTTAAATTTTGTTATATTTTATTATAGAGATTATCTACATACCTATGAAGATAACGTTGGGGTCATTTTTATTGGATACCTCCTCTGGTGGTTTTAAAACGGCATGTACATTTTCGTAGATGGTACGAAATACATTGGCACATTTCACTTTAACAACTTCTTCGTCTATTATGACACTTTTATCAAAGGATATACAATCTGAAAAACTAAAAATACATAGTTAAAGTTTGAGGGGTCAGATTACAATACAGAAATTGTCAAGGGTAAAACCACAAGAGGTGATAATTTTTTGAGACCATTTTATCGTTTCTTTGGAAATTTGCATAATTTGTAAGAAAACAACAAAATGTTATCTAAAAACATTCTTACCTCACGTGGCATTTAGAAAGATTATTTAACAATATAAACATAACTTTTATTAACTTTTATAAACAACAGTGTATAAACACGTTTTCAATTAGCTCCGTTATTTGATCAGTTTGAAGTGGTGAAAATACTCGTTTGAAAACGAAAATTTGAGGTTTTCAAATATCGATTAACGGATATAAATAGAATGGTAAGATATTATTTGTTACTTTGGCAAATTGCAATATTACTGAATATATTTCCTATGTATCGTGGACAGACAATATATTTTTATCTTGCAAGTTTTTTTACCAGTGTCTCAAAGGCGTACTAAAACGTTGTAAAAATGGTTGAAAAAAAGAAAAATATTTCAAATAATGAACTTTATGAAAAGATGTTTATGTCTTTTCAAACAGAGATCAAAACCATCAAAGAAGAGATAAATAAAAACATTAGTGATTAAAATAACAAATTACTAAAAACAATTGAAGAACAAACAGAAAAAATTAGAGAATTGGAGGGGTATAACAAAGATCTAGGAGTTTTACTACTAAACTTAATCTATTTCAATTAATATAAAACAATTTGACATAAATAGTATTTATTATCTTGGCAGAGGAAAAGGAAATCCAATCAAAATTGAGTTTACTTCGTATCTTACAAAGAAAGACATTTTCACAAATATAACAGAGTTAAAAAAATCCGAAGATAAATTATTCATTACTAACGAACTTTGTTATCAAGTTAGCAAAGAACAGAAAATTTCTAAACATTTGAAGGCAGCTAGAGCATTGGGAAAGAAAGCAATAATTAAACGTAATACCTTGTTTTTTAGTAAAGGAATTAAAAGTAAAAGAAGTTGAAGAGAAGGTTAATGAAGACGAAATCGAGACATCAGGGACAGACAACGAGACCGATAACAAAAATAAACATTCATCTCCAGAAAAATTTCCACCTCCAAAAAGAACAAGAAGACAGAACAAACATAAATAACCCGCCTAAGGACACGAATTTATTCACCTTTGATTTGATTAAAATTTTAATAGGAACTATTTAATGTTTTATTTCATCTTTTTATTACAATAATAAATATACACTTTTTTGTTTAAACCATTGTTTAAGTCTCTTTATATTAATTTAATGTATATTAGGTACTTAATAACAATTTGTAAAAAAAGAAAGGGTTTTCAGTTGCACTAAACATTTTACACATTTCAAAGATCATATGAGAGAAAAATATACTGTTGTTGGTGTTTGTGAGCTTGGCTTACAAAGAGAATATTTGATAATATTGTTGTTGCTCATCACCCTGCAGTGTGCTGAATGCTGCGGTCGTCATAAGTAAAGATGCGAGTAGAAGAAGAAGGAAGATATTCGAAAAATGTCGAGAAATGTCATTTCACGCCAAGAAACCGAGCTATATAGTCGGTGATCCTGACGTCACGAGGCAGTTTTATGATAGACGTTATACATTAATCAGTTGAAATATTGTAAAAGTTGAGTTGAAATAAATTGAGATACCAAAAACCTGCGTAACATTGATGAGAGCGGTGGGATACGAAATAAAAGTTACCTAAGCATTCTATTTATGGTAAATACCAGATCCACTGCGCACGAAATAGATATATGGATACTTCAGGCCCACCAGCATGGTTTTTGAAGATGGAAGAAGAGAGAGTAAGGCGAGACGATGAAAAGGAAAGGCGTAGGAAGATAAGAAAGAAAAGGGAAGGTGTAGGAAGGAAGAAGAGGAAGAAAAGAAAAGGCGTAGAAAGGAAGAAGAGGAGGAAAAGGAAAGGCGTAGGAAGGAAGAAGAGAAAGAAAAGGCGTAGGAAGGAAGAAGAGAAGGAAAACAAAAGGCGTAGGAGGGAAGAAGATGAGGAGAAGAAAAGGCGCTGGAAGGACGAGGAAAAAGAGAAGAGAGGCATAGAAAAGCTGAGGTAGAAATTATGAATGGTTTGCTGCATATTAAAGAAAATCTTAAGCAAGAGGTAGGTCAGCTAAAAAGTCGAGTAGATCTCTTAGCACAACAACAAAATACTTTAAAAACTAAATTAGAACAGCAGCAAGAGAATATAAAAACTAATTTAGAGAATTTAAAAGATAATTTAGGACAACAAGAACCGGCTAGAGTAGGGTTAGAAAGGCAAATTAGAACTGAACTAGTGGAGTGGAGTGCAGCTAGAGCCAGTGGTGGGCTGAAAAAAAATGGCGGCTTCATTGATAGTTTCGCTGCGAAGACAGGCAGCAACCGTTTTACAGTTACTTTCTCCAAGCTTTCGAGACAAGATATGGTTCGCAGTCAGAAATATAATAAAAGCCTATAGGAATTCGAGGCCGACATAAGAAAATTGACTGATATGGCCTATCCACAGGCGCCGAAAGATTTCCAACAAAAAATCGGAATACAGGCATTTTTTGATAGACTACAAGATGTGGAAATGCAGCAAGTCCTTCGTCTGCAATATCACAAGACGCTGAGGGAAAAATTGACTGCAGCCCAGAAATATGAAGCGGTAAAACTCCTTTCCAGATATTGTGGCGCAAGTGTGAGAGAAATTAAATCCCAGGATAGTGAGCAGGCCAATACTAATACTATTTCCAATCTATCCTGTCACAAATCTTAAATATACTGCAAAATATGCAACGAAACAGCTAAAATGGAGACAGGAGATGCTTTAATTGCGGAAGAATCGGGCACCTTCAAAGGACCTGCAGAATCAGGGCACCTTTAAAGGACCTGCAGAATCAGGGCTCGTTCTATAAATCAAGAATCAGGGAATGAGGCCAGAAAGTCACATAGATCAATCTCCCGAAACCCGTCACGAAGTCCAACAAGAAATAATTATAGCATTTACGCGTCCCGGAGAAGCCGATCACCCACACCTAGCCGACTTTCTAGCAATAACCAGGAGGCATAGCAATGCAGACATTCTCTCCAGGCGACCCTGTTTAGAACGAGAATGCTGGTACAGTAAAGATCTCGGAGAACGAGAGGAACCGGTTGATAAAGTTACTCTTCAGGCAACCACTATCAAGCCAGAGGATGGCGAAGAAGAAATTACCCTGGAAAGCCTAAGAAAGGGACAGAAAAAAGACAATGACTTCAAGGTTGTTCGAAAATGGCTTAAAAATAAAGTCACACCTATTTGGCAAGAGATAGCCAAATATAGTAGAGCTATTAAAGGGTACTGGACTCAGTGGGATTCCCTGTATCTTCACGATGACCTATTGCACCGGATGTAGGAAAGCCCCGATGGAGTACATGTAGCCCGCCAAGTAGTACTGCCGAAATCACATCTCAGGAGTGTGTTGAAGCAGCTTCATAGCAGCCGTTCGGGAGGACATTTTGGTACTAAAAGAACACTGGCACGAGTTCGAGAAATATTTTATCAAGAAACATCTGGAAGTTTGAGAAGGTTCTAGAAGGTTAAATCGAGCTATATAAATCGGGGATCTTGGCGTCAGAAGGCAGTTTTATGATAAACGTTATACGTTAATGTTATCAGTTGAAATATTGTAAAAGTTGAGTTGAAATAAATTGAGATACCAAAAACCTGCGTAACAATGATATTTGTTCCTGGTTATATTATAGTTAAACTCGACAAAGAGGTTCAAATAGATGGTGGTGTATGCATATACCTTAAATATAAAAACTAATGATAATGTTAAACAAATTTGGGCAAGACTATATATTGTTACGCAGCACCCTGTAGCGTGCTGCGGTCGTCATAAGTAAAGGTACGAGTAAATAAAGAAGATAGAATAATCCAGAAATGTCTCGAAATGTCATTCCTTGTCAAAGAAAAGTCCGGATTGTTCGAGAAGGTTCTAGAAAGTCAAGACAAGCCATATAAGTCGACGACCTGATGTCAGAGTTTTAGTTTCATGAAACCTGAGTAACAATATTCATAAACTTACATTTGCTATTGTTACGTATTATCGACCACCTCAAAAAAATTTATTAGAATATTTAAATAATATCGAAGAGAACGTCTCAGATTTAATTACTTCTCACTCTGGGATAATTATTGGCGGATATATAAATATTAATCTTTTAGATAATACGTCTAACAAAGTAATAATATTGTTTAATTCTATACAATTATTTAATTGTAAGTAAATTATTGATAAACCAACTCGTGTCACAAAAACACATAAACTTTATTAGATGTTTTTATAGTTTCTGAAGATCAGAAAGTTCTTACGGCAGTGTTGAACTGCATGACACTGATCATCAGCTAGTTTTTTTGTCAATTAAATCTATTTTTACTTGAAGTGAAGAGTAAATTCATTGTAACTAAGGAATCTAAAGAGTATAGGTCAACAAAATTATTACTTAACCTCCTACAAACAAGTAATTTTGAAAATGTTTTTAATTCAATTGATGTAATTGATAAGATTATGTGTTTTACAAACAAGTTGCTAAGAGTATTTGATACATTATCACCACTTAAAAAGATTAAAATAAAAAAATCAAGGCCACCGTGTCTCACTAACAATAATAAATATATGTCGTATCCTGCACATTTTGGGCGTCACCGTCAGCCATTGTGGCAAAACACAAAATTAACACTTGTAAATTTATTAATGAAATATTATAGAACAAACAATATTAACAACAATTTGAATGATGTTACACAAATAATTATTAATAAAGGAATACTGATAATATTACGTTATAAATTACAGAAATGATACTAGCGATCCGGAGCCAGCGTACTACCGCCCAATCGATTACACTTCTCTAATCTGTTCTCAATGTTATCATTCTTTATTTTCTGTACCAACATCCTGCTGGCCCCGTTCCGCTCCTCTTGTCCCTCACTATGAAAGGCAAGTGTGAATCATTTTGCTAAATCATCATTTATAAAAATCAAGAAAAAGCTTACAACTTATCTTAAAATACCGACTACCAATATATCAAACTTCTTAAAACTATAAACAAAAGTCAAACATCAGCGCCGCCGACATATATATTAATGATAAAATTGCGGGATAAAGCTTTAAAAAAAAAATTAAGACCACAAAATTCCCTCATCATTGGGACTACTACAAAAATTCAGAAATGTTACTACAAACGGAATAAGTAATTAAAAAAGAAAACCTATTTGCAATATCTCACAAATAATAATACAAATAAGAGAAACCTGTGGGCCAAACTAAATGATCTTAATATTTATAATAAATCTAAAGAAAAAGTAAAACTTGATCATTTAATTGAACGATTCTAATAAGATTAATGAGCAAAGGCAAACAGAAAAAGTAACCTAGAACATTCTTATGTATTTGTATCTGTTGATGACAATACTCTGTTCAAAAATTTGTTAGAGATGAAGTCAAATGCGATAGGACCAGATCTTGTACAATTTAACATGCTACTTTTTGTCCATATATTATATATTGCCATTTGTCACACATATTATCAATTGCTGTATAGAAAATAGAATATTTCTAGTATAAACGAGTTACGGCCTATTGCGATACTACTAGTGTTGTCAAAAATAATTGAGAAAATTATTAAACTTCAAATTAACTTACATCTAAATAAACACAATATTTTACCCACACATCAGTCAGGATTCCCCGTCGAGGATATAGTTGTAATACAGATGATTTATTTAGAGATATATGTATAGTGGAAAACGATTGCTTTAACATTAATAGATTATTCAAAGGCTATAGATACAATTAACCACCAGATCTTGGTGGCCATCTTAAAATACTAGTATTTTTAGATAATGCTGTAAAATTTTTAAAAAATTATTTATATGACAGATGCCAATATGTATAAACTTCCTCAGGTAGATCAAATATTAAAAGTATTCTTCTTATATTTGAATCAGTCTCTGCCGTATATCTTCCAGAGAGTTCAGATTACGTTCCTCTTGTAATCTCCTCCCAAGAGTATCACAGAGATTTTCTATCGGATTTAAATCCGGGCTTCGAGCTGGCCATGCCATGGTAGCGATACCGATTTCCTCTCAGAGCTCCTCCTCCAAATATTGTTGTATGTGAGAAATTGCACTGAGCATACCGTTCATTAGGGCGTCGGTATACGCGCATAACCTGTCATTGTTATATAGACAAAAGCGAGACTCATCAGTCATCAGTAAGTAATACCTGTTGCCATTCAGTCTCTAACCAGTTACGATGCTGCCTGACAAAATTTCGCCTTGCCCTGCGATGAACTCTAGTTAGAACTGGACCTCGAGCAGCTATTCTAGGCCTCAAATTATTATCCCTTAGTCGCTGACGAGCAGTTTCTGTACAAAACTTCTAAACCATTAGCATTCCCAAGCTGGGTTTGAAGGGTCCGAGCTGTTACAAAACGTTGTCTTAATGCTGACAGTCTAAAAAATCGATCCTGAATCGGAGTATTTACTCGGTTTCTTCCTTGTCCCAACCTACGACCATGATTTCCAGTCTCTCTATACAGGGTGTCCCGAAAATAGAAGTAAAAGTTCATATAAACATAGGTCCGAAAACATTTAGTTTTAAAGATACAGGGTGTTACAAGTGAAGTCCTGATAGATAGCACATTTTTGTAAATATTTTCTAAAATTTCTTTAGTCATCAGTTTTCCAAAGTTAAAGAAAATCAAATTTCTGTTTCCACAGGCCTACTAATTATTGTTTACACTTTTGAATCAACTAATCATGAAATTTTCAAATGCTTTTCTCTTGAAAATGGTGCGTCCTAGAATGCAACAAAAGTAGCTTTATTATAAAGAAAACATTGGTTTTCCAAATTTTATAGTCAAAAATGTTAAAAACTGTCAAAAAAAAACTTAGATCAATTTTACCCTAAGCCTCCCCCTAATTTACCACCTACGAAGATGATCAAAAACTGGGGTTTAGTCTATTAAATAGAACGTAAAAAGGTAAGCATTTGTGACAAATTTCACTTAAATATTTAGACAATATTTACAAAAGTGTGTCATCAGGACTTCACTTTTAAAACTCTGTATCTCGGAAAAGAAACGTTTTCAGACCTATGTTTATATGAACTTTTACTCCTATTTTAGGATGTAGAATACGCTGTTAAAATATGACCGTCTAATTTCGGGACACCCTGTATATTTGTATAACTCGTGAAACTGTTGTGTGGGTTACGTCAAATTGTTCACCAATTCTTCGGTAACTTCAACTCTCTTCAAACAATATTAAAGCTTGAGCACATTCTTCGCGAGTAAGATTTCGTGGCATATTGTTTAATAATTTTTTTGCAAAAAATGGCGAATGGACTAATACTGACAATACGCATCTGTATTTGACAATTACATACTGGCTTTTCCATAGCATGCTACTTACTTTAGTGCTTATAATACTGTGATGTTTGTTTATGTTAAACAACAGTTTATTAATAATTTATTTAAACACTTATTTATTTTATAACACTACTATTTTAATTTATATATATTTCGAATGTCATTGAATCGTTCACTATTTATATTCACCACTGTCTATTTACTAATTAATTCCCGCTTGGTCCTCCACCAATATTTATATACAAATTTAAAAGTTTGGCGAAGGTGCTAGAAAGTTCACCTATTCTCACCAATACACTAGAAACATTATCCCGTTCTTTCTCGAATAGTCATCGAAAGCTCCTCCGCCATAGTCGTCACATATGTTTGGTCTTAAGGGGTTTAATTATGTATGATAATCGGACAAGTTGAGCCTCAAAGGCCAAATAAGACAGGAAGGGACTTTGAGGATTAGAGCATGACTGAATAATGAAATGGCTCACATTACATTGCCCCCTCCTTAAGAGATAGTTCCTCCTGGAACTCTTACGAAACTAAAATGGAATGGTTGCAGACCAGTATTTGGACTCCGGTATCTTGAAAGATTACTTCCACCATGTTCCTAATGATCCTCCAATCCAGCTGATTTCCTTCTATCTTCGGCATGGCTAAATTCTGTACATTGGACTCCCGTACGTGCTCCCTTAGACTAAGTAATGCTTCCCATACAGCCTGATAGGTGGATCGATCTTGGAAGGTGTTCTTCGTTATTAAATAAAAAATATAACGTGACCTGTCATGAAGTTTCAAGGCTTCTTCAGGGGCTGGTAACCAGTGTTGCCAGTCTAGTACAATTGTACTAGATCTAGTACATTCTCTGAGAATCTGGTACTCTAGTACACTCGAAACAAAATCTAGTACTTTTTCAGCGTAGGTATGTTTCCATTTGAAGTGTAAAATATATTGGTCAAAAATTGCAAGAGAAATCAAAATAGTTGTTAAAAATTACTTCAGAGATAAAATAGTAGACATTTCTCGAGAGATAAAACATTGTTTAAAAATTGCACGAGAGATCAAATATTGTTCAAAAATGGCTTGAGAGGTAAAAAATTGGCCGAAGTATAAAATAGTATTAGAAATTGCTTGAAAGGTAAAATATTGTTCAAAAATTTCTCTAGGGATAAAAATACTATTAGAAATTTAATGAGAGATGAAAATAATTAATAATTTTTTCAGATATTAAATAGTATTATAAATTGTTAAAATCGTGTTCAAAAATTGCTCGAAGTAAAATAGTATCACAAAATGTTAAACCCTTGTTCAAAAATTACTCGAGGGATAAAATACCATTGAAAAA
Source organism: Psylliodes chrysocephalus (assembly GCA_927349885.1). Classification (NCBI taxonomy): domain Eukaryota; kingdom Metazoa; phylum Arthropoda; class Insecta; order Coleoptera; family Chrysomelidae; genus Psylliodes; species Psylliodes chrysocephalus. Next base: position 49,368,487 of record OV651818.1, on the reverse strand, counting down.
TTTGTTGAGAAATAAAATATTATTCAAAATTGACTCAAGACATTAGAAATTTCTCGAGACATAACACATTCTTTAAAAATTCCTCGAACGATAAAATACTATTAGAAAATGCTCGAGAGATAAAATATTGTACAAACATTGCTCGAGATATAAAACAATGTTAAAAATTTATCGAGAGTTAAAATATTTTTATAAATTTGTCGAGAGTTCAAATATTGTGCAGTTTGATAAAGAGATAAAAAGTTGTTAAAAATTGCTCGAGAGATAAAATATTGTTTCAAAATAGTTCAAAAGATAAAAAAAGATTTAAAAACTGTTTAAGAGATAAAAGAGTATCAAAAGGTATTAAAATCTTATTCAAAAAGTGCTCGAGAGATAAAATAGTGTCAGAAATTTATCGAGAGATAAAATACTGTTTAAAATTGTTGTGTTCGTGTTCTCTATAAACCTTTTTTTGCTCTTAAATGACCATACTTCATAATTAGAAAAATCTGGTAATTTTATAGAATCTAGTACATTTTTATGAAATCTGGTACATTTTTTAGATAAATCTGGTACATTACAAAAATATATTCTGGCAACACTGCTGGTAACTGACATTGAAGTTCTACCAGTCGACCAAACTTCTTACGAAACACATAGGCCAGTCCTCGCGCGTCGTTGATGCTGGCGGAAGTACTATGGACCAGCGAGTAGTCTTTCGGAAGCGAGAGCAGATCTTGCTGTTGCTCGGTCGTAACACCATATCTGGCTTTTTGACCCTCCGGGTTTTTGAACTGCATCAACCACTTAAGGGCGGCATGATCGGTACGGATTAAAAATTTCTTTCCGTACAGGTTCGAACCTGGGACCCTTGGATCCACAGGCAGAGACTGAGCCACCCACCCCCTTAACAATTATTTATTTTAAAGTTTAAAATAACATCGAACGTCGAATTTCGGATTATTGTATTGTGCCTGTGTTTAATAACTTTGATGTATCAATCAGTCAATTAAATTAAGATTATATTGTTATGCACACTGTACATTTAAGATGGCCCTAGTGGCATTCCATTTATTTATAAGTACTTAGTATTGCTTTATTTTAATGATAAAATGTATTTTTAGAGTACCATAGTTATTTTAAAGTAAAGTATATTATGTTGCATTCTGTATTACCTGTTTATATGAACAAGAAAACACTGTTTATTCCTATTAAGGTTTCCAAAAAATTCTCGAACTAGGGATATGTAGATGAAGAACTTTGGTATTGATATTCGCGAGGATAAAATAAGTGCATTTAGTAGAATTTATTAGAAACATTTTGAAGATTCTGACTTTGCTAAGTCTCCAGGTGGAAAAATGAAAGGAGTAGGTACTGCTCTCATTTTACTCACCTCCTGAAGCTGTTCCTCAACTGGAAACTAAGTTACAACCTAAACCTTCTACATCTAAAACTAAGCCAGTATTTGAAGAACTATAAATAATAAGGTATTTTTTAATTATTAATTTAAAATTGTGTTTCTTAGGGATTGTAAAATTTATGTCCATTCAAAATGTATTATTGCCCTCTGATAAAATGGATGATTCAGCGCTGTTTGTCAATATAGTATCTCAACATCGACTGAATCTACTGATAGAGTGAATCCTATATATGAACTGTACTCTCCCATAGAATCACCATTTCCAAAAAGGTTGGATATAAAAAAATCAAGTTACATATTTGTTTTAAGAAATTAAAGGTATTAACCTAATTCAATCCCACTTGAATTTTTCATAATTTTTTGGTAAAATGAGATTTAATTTTTTCATTTAAAGTACTATTTGCATGCATACATAGTAATTTATTACTTGATTAATTCAAACAGAGTACTGGTATATAATAAGTTGAATTTAGTAAATGCGGCAATTATTGTTGAGTGAACGGTTTTATTGGTTTACAGACTTCGTCCTCTTTTGGTCTACTAGAATTTGATTGTGTACTTGAAATGTTCGGATACTTTCTATTTAGTTTTTAATCCAGTCCCGGCTATATTTTGTTAAATTGAGCAAACCTATTTTGTTTTTTGATCTTATCCATGCAGCTACCTAATTAAAGTAGATAATGCTGTAAGAATATCTCTCCATATCAAATCTTGTCCAAACATGAGTCGTGTTGATCTCGATTTGAATAATTGTCTGTAATACCTAATTCCTCATTACATCGGTGCATTTAAACATACTTATATTTTACAGGTCATCTCTTGTTGATTTATTCTGTAAGACTCAATTTATTGCAGAAATATTAGATCAGGTAGACGTCTACTAACTTATCCAAAGCCTTTGACAAAATTAATCATAACCTACTGCCAGACTGGATTTATATAAAAAAGGATTGGGATATAAATCAAAGTTGATAAAGCTGGTTAGTTCCTATCTTTTGAATATACTACAATATCGAGTCGATGGTCTAGCGCGCTTATATTCATTTATAGGCGAGTTTATGAGTCCGAGACTGCTGGGCGTCGAATCCCAGACCAGACCATGTGGATTTTTAATTAAATTGCATGGTTCGGTTTAGGATTTGATGTGTGCCGTATTAATGGAAATTCAATTTCTGTTAATATGACATGCAGATTATAAAATCGCCATACATTATCGTCTCGATGATGGTGGGTGAGGTTTTCCGGGTTTTCCTCACCTGTAAGTCAAATGGCACCATCAATCATCCTTAAGTCGCCCCGGAGCGCCACGGCAAATAATAATAATAGCCGTCCCTTCCACTACACAAGTCGTTCAGTCGACTTCAGGGGTTGAAATTCATTCGTAAGGGGGTGAATTAGGGAGAGTATTATTATTATTATTATACAATGCCTTTTGTATATAAATCAGCGGCTACCTTTTATCAAACATCAGGAGTACATCAAGACTACTTTTGTCCTGTAAATTGGGTCTATTATTAACTGACAAAAATTCATCGACACCAGTCTGTATTAAATCTATAAGAATTTGCTGCTTTTTATTTTAATAAATATCTAGTAGTTTTTAAATGGGATGATTTCCCACCTTTTTCTTAATCGTCTCTGTAGAGTGCTACCAAATTACAAGCTCTCAATATTGTCAAATTGTCAAATAATATCACGAAGTACTCCCAGTGGCACACATGTAATAAAAATTTAAAATTAGAAAATCTTTAAAACATTTTTTGCTTTCGTGAAAGGTCCGGTTTGCTCTTAAGTTAAAAAACAAAACAAAAGTGTGATTATCATTCAGAATATTGTATAACAAAACCTTGGTAATATTTTAAAACTCGCCTTTGGTAATTATGAACTTATCACATATTGTATTAGTATTGCTTTATTCCAAACTGTTATTATAACGTGATACCTTTGTTTTTGTTTTGTTTTCCAGATCTAACCCAACTAGTTAGTAAACTTAATTAAATACCTACCTATCAATCGTAATATACGCTACTGGATAATAAAAGTAAACAAACCCTGCTATTCCCCTCCTATCAACTGGCTTAATATGTTGCTTTCAAACAAACAATATACATTGTCGTATAAAAATGTACACAACCGAAATGAATGATAAAAAACTTACCGGTAGATGCTGGTTCGTTCTCAAATATTAGGGTTTTACCACCTATGGAGGGAAAATAGAAGGGATAGAGAGGAAGGTGGTTATTATTAACACCCGAAATTGGCAAAAGAAATATCGAAAGAATATTAATTGTAAGACCGTAATCTATTGTTTTCACGTTCGAATTCAAGTCGCTACTGACTTTAACATTTAGAAATTGTGCGCAGGTATGCCTTTTAGAACTGCAATGGTTCCTAATACACTAATTGCCAAAACATCCTGCGGCCCCCGAAATTGAATTTATAATTCAAGCGAAATAACAAATACTAAATTTAAAATAATTATTACTAACCATAAATATACAAAAAAAAAAAAAATATAGTATCCACCCACATATTATACTAAGATACAAATTAATATAAATTTTTGAAACAAAAAAAAAATAACAACTATTTCTATTGAGTAGGAAGTGGACAGAGCTTCACTACTGGACGAGTATACGAATTATTTTTTATTCGCACTCTAGCGACACGGATAACTCCGTTCTTGCCCGGATACACCTCTTCAATAATACCTATAGGCCATAGTGGAGGTAGGTTTTCTTGTAACATTAGCACGATAGTACCTTCCTTAATAGGCAGGGTGGATGTATTCCATTTTTTGCGTTCTTGAAGAGTTGAAAGATATTCACTATGCCACCTTTTCTAAAAATGCTGAATCATCGATTCTAATAGTTTATATCTAGAAACCGGATGTACATTTTCGTTATAAGAAGTTTCCGCAGGGAAGGAGTTTAAAGGTGAACCATAGAGAAAATGGGCAGGGGTTAAAGCTATAGGATCATTAGGGTCATGATTTAATGAGCATAAAGGACGACTATTTAAAATAGCTTCAACTTGAGTCAACACTGTGTTGAACTCTTCGTAAGTCAAAATTTGCGTTCCAATTACTCTAGATAAATGTAGTTTCATGATGCGAATATTAGATTCCCAAAGGCCACCGAAATGGCTAGCCTTAGGAGGGTTATTAAGTAACTCAATTTTATTAAGATTCAATTCAATTTGAAAGGCATTACGATACTCTTGGGAGGCTAAAAGGTTTTGTACCTCGTTAATTCGACCTTTAGCTCCAATAAAATTTGTTCCGCAATCGGAATAAAGTTTTAAACAATTACCTCTACGATATATAAACCGTTTAAAGGCTGCTAAAAAGCAGTCAGTTGACAATGATGATGCGAGTTCTAGGTGAATGGCCTTTGTAACAAAACAGATAAATATGCATACATAAGCCTTTTGACTTCTCACTCCTCGCTTGCGAAACATAGTGATAGGGTAGGCACCAGTGAAGTCAGCACCAGTTGTCAAAAAGGCTTTGGTTTGATTAACTCTTTCCGATGGCAAATCTGACATGATAGGATATGATGGCTCTAAAACAACGATTATACAACCAAACACGTTTGCGCACGAGGGTTCTAGCAGATAAAATCCAATATTTTTGTCGTAAAAGGGATAAAAGTAAATGAGCTCCAGTATGGCAATATAATTTATGATAATGATCAACTAAGGCTATAACAAAGTTATCCAATTTAGGTAATAAAATGGGATGCTGGTGATCATAGTCTAGTAAAGAATTAGATAATCTCCCCCCTACTCGAATTATCCCGTCTTTAATAAAAGGGTTAAGACGGCGAATGTTGGATTTTATGGGTTTCTTTTCCGTAATTGCCTTAAATATATTCGACAAATATTTGTTCTGAATAGTTTGAATTAAATAAAATTCGGATTTATCCAGATCTTGTTTGATGATTGGAAAAGTTCGGGGTAGTATTTTCAGAAATTTCAGAACATATGCAGTGGCATTTAACATTTTACTAAAGGAGGAAAAATATTCTATTATACAATAAAGGGGATTTTCGACTTTTGGAAGGGATACGATGGCGACTAATTCGCAAGATTCATGTTTAGGGAAATTGTTGTTAAGAGTTATATCGTTGATCGATTGTATAGGCCAATTCGAGATATTATAAGACAGCTTATTAAGACCATTGATCCAATCATGGTTTTTCATAAAGGCTACGGGATCAAGTCCTCGGGAAGCGCAATCAGCTATATTTTGATTACCTGGGATAAAATACCAATTTTCCGACGAAATTAAGCTCTGGATTAAGGTTATTCGGTTAGAAATGAAAGTTTTCCACCTTTTAGGCTGAGAATGAATCCAATGGAGGGATATTTGTGAATCTGTAAGTGCAAATATATTTTCAACGTTTATACGGTGTGAAAGGCTGCTCTTAATATGAAATAATGTTTTAGCTAGTAAAACGGCAGAACATAATTCTAATCGCGGCAAAGTAACAACTAATTTAGGTGCTACGCGTGTCTGGGAATATAGAAATGTAACATTGACAAACTTGAGCCCTTTGGATATGGCATAAACAACCGCTGCATAGCCAGCTTTGCTGGCGTCACAAAATCCAACTAATGTTAAACTACAATCCAGGAAAAAATAAATATGTCTTGGAATTTCAAACTTATCAAATTCCGACAGTTCGGACAGAATTCTATGCCATTGTTGACCTATTTTTGTTGGAGCAACATCATCCCAGTTATAATTTAAATCCCAAAGAGGTTTTATCAACAGTTTGATAAGAAGAATAAAGGGCGAAAGGAATCCTAAGGGATCAAAAGTTCTAGCGATAAAGGAGAGCAATTGCCTCTTGGTACAGACAGAATCAACGGGAGTGATTTTAAAAATAAACTTATCTATTGAGGGGTTCCATTGTAAACCTAAAATCTTTAAAAAATCAGATTCAAAATCTTTAACTTGGGTTAGTCTAAAACTTTCTGGAATAGAACATAGCAAATCAGATGAATTTGACATCCATTTTACGATTTGAAAACCACCAGAGGAAAACAAGGCACCAATTTGTGAATAAGACTTTGTAGCCAATTGTAAATCCGGAAAACTAGTTATTAAATCATCCATATACATATCAGTTTTAATGGGCCCGACAGCATTAGGATAGTTAGCAACTTCATCGTCTATTAATTTTTTAATAACTCTTAGGCTCAAATACGGGGACGATTTAACATCAAATGAGACTGTGTTGAGTTGATACACTGAAATCGGATCTTGTGTATTAAAACGCCAAAGGAGTTTTTGATACTGTCGATGTTCTGGAATAATTTCAATTTGTCTATACATTTGTTTAGTATCCGAGGTTACTGCTATAGGAAATAGTCTAAAATTTAATAGGATGCTAACAGCATTATTTTGGAGTTTGGGACCAGTGTATAGAATGTCATTTAAGGAAATGTTTTTATCAGTTTTCATACTGGCATCAAATACAATACGGCAGGGAGTTGAAACACTATCAGGTTTAAAAATACAGTGGTGTGGCATATAAAACGAAGGAATAGTTTGCAAATTAGAAGGGACTAGTGACATATGTCCTTGATTAATATAATCTTGCAAAATATCAGAATAGGTTTTTCTAAGATTAGAAAATCTACTTAATTTTCTTTCGAGAGAAAATAAGCGGAAGAAAACGAATAAGAATCACCCAACTCTTCCGGGTCGGATTTAAAGGGCAGTGCTACAGAATATCGACCAGATGGACTTCGGCTAACATTATCAAGGAATATTTTCTCGCACATGAGATCGTCATCATTTGGCAATGGTTGAGAAAAATCCTTTAATTGAAACATTTTCTCTACTAATGAATCTAAAGTGAAAGCTACATCTATAAAGGTATGAAAATTATATTCAGTGGGTGGATTTTGTAACGGCTGGACGAAACCAGTAACAACATAACCAAAGGTAGTTTTAATGGCAGTTGGGGATCGGTCTTTCCCCGAAATTTTATTATATCCTATCAAATCGGCGAAAATAGACGCACCTAAAATCCCATCTATAGGACCGGGGATATGAAAAGAGGGATCAGCTAATGGCAAATTTTTCAAATAATCTTATCAACAAGTAACACTTCTATTGGCATTTTTAAATTGGGATCGATTTGGGAAAATAACATGAGATTTGTTTTACCTTTTAGGGTATTTATATTTCCCCCCACACCTAGTACCTTTGAATTAAATTTATGAAAATTTAATCCTAATTTTTGACAACAATCTAAGGTAAGTAAATTAGGCATAGACTCACTATCAAGTAAAAATCTAACCTTGTCTACTTTATTCCATTTGTTTTTAACATTGGCAACGATGGTACTTAAAACTACAAATTGGGATTTATTGTAAAGAGTATTAAATTGGGCTGTATTGCACATATTTTGAGAACTGTCAGGTGGAGTGGACTGTACATTATTTTCTTGAGCATTCAAATTTACTCAAAGTTATTGGCCATAAAGGTTTTTGGGTTTTTATGGAAAGTACTAGATTTAGAATGTGACAAATTAGGACCGGCAGCAATTTTGGGTTTATCATTTCTTGTTACATTCCTACTTCTTTGGCGAACAAATTTAACAAGGTCGTCATATTTTGGGATATCATTTTGAGGGGTAACTAAATCAAAATCATCAATTGTATCTTTGGGCAATTTTGAAAGAGCAATGTAGGTAAGTATATAATCGCAAATATCATTTAATTTCAAACGTTTCAAGGAAGTTACCGCAGTATCGAAATTTTCTAAAAATGAAATCAAAATGTTTGGACCACTACTGGGCGAAGAACGAAAATTTAGAATTCGATCTAAATACAAATCGGCTAAATATTTTTTGTCATTATAGGTATCCTCTAATAATTTCCAAATTGAATCATAATTATTAGGGGTAGCTTCAAACGCATTACACGTTACTAAAGCTTTTCCAGTAAGACTTCCCAATAAATACTGTAATTTTTCAGCCTTTGCAAATTCACTTTTACGGTGAACCAAATATTTAAAATTTTCATAGAATAAAGGCCAAACTGATAGGTCATCGTCCGAAAATTTTACAAGTTCAAGCTTTGGCATACGAACTCTTCTGTCTGGATCAGTACTTTCTGGGGGATCCGGCTCGAAGGACCAAAAAAATGTATAAAAAATGTACACAACCGAAATGAATGATAAAAAACTTACCGGTAGATGCTGGTTAGTTCTCAAATATTAGGGTTTCACCACCTATGGAGGGAAAATAGAAGGGATAGAGAGGAAGGTGGTTATTATTAACACCCGAAATTGGCAAAAGAAATATCGAAAGAATATTAATTGTAAGACCGTAATCTATTGTTTTCACGTTCGAATTCAAGTCGCTACTGACTTTAACAATTAGAAATTGTGCGCAGGTATGCCTTTTAGAACTGCAATGTTTCCTAATAGGTAGGCAACACTAATTGCCAAAACATACATTTTTGACATTCAGATATCTATTATTATTTATTTCTGATTTATTTATCTGAGGTGAAAACAATGCACCATTCAGAGTGTTCATATACATTTTGTTTTGATTTGCGTGTGTTAAAATAAAAGAGGATTATCACTGGTGTGTTAAATCTCTTATAATTCCATGACCACCTGAAACTGGCTTTGATTACTACCAAAGGCATTTTGTTTTCTCTGTACCTCCTTTGCCTCTATATTCTTTTTCGACTTATCTAATCTGTTTGTGTCTTACATGCAATACCGAACAGCACCGCTTCATCTGCACACATTTAATTCCAAAATTTAATATCAAAAAAGAACAGAAATAGATGCAAGGCTGAACCTTGATGCATACCTATTTTCATTTCCAATTGGCGTCATTTACATTGGTTTTTAAAATCAGATAAAAATATTTATGATTTATGCGTATACATAAGGATTTTCATAGTTATCAGAAGCATGTGAGATAAGTAATTTATTGTTGGTACACATAATATTTTAGACTTAAGTATATATACCCAGACATTATTTAATCCAAAATAAATCCAGTTTTAATAACTTAAGAAAATTGGTGTTAAATTATATATTATACAAAACCATTTGTTTTTAGATTAATTCGATATTAATTTTAAGAGAAATTAGCCAGAACATATAGATGAGGCTACATTCATTACAATGTATCGGATGTCCAAATAAGAAACCGTTTATCCTATAGAGAAATTTTTCAACAAAAGTAGTTCCTAGCTGGAAATTATTTTAAGTTATTAACTTTCCATAATGACCTGTGTATTATTAATTATTGAGTCATGGACTACAGGTAGGTACCACAGGAAATAGAAAGGAAAATGTAAGATCTTAATGGTTTTTCTTGGTGATGAAAATTCTGATATCTCACGGTTATCGATTCTTTTTTTCTCTCCAGAAATGCGGACGACAGTGTTTTTAGATACTCCTGTGGCTGCAGCAACACGATCATTTACATTTTTAAATGGTATTGAAGGTGAATTAAAGTTTCCTTCTCTTCTCATGAACTCTATAACATTGGCTATTATTTCGCGAGATTGACGGTTAATCACGCGGCCTCTTAATTTGCTATTAAACTCCATACTTAGGTTCTATTAAACTGTAATGAGCAAAAAACACAAACGAAAATAAAAGAAATGTTTTAGCGAAATTTACATCTGACATTTACGTCTGAATGAAATAGTGAAATACTTGATGCGCAGAGTGTACTTTCATTGCGTAAATCCATCGGGATGCCTGTCAGTAGTGCTTTCTCTGTCTAGCCGTCGAAAGCCTCTAGAAATTTGATGAACTGTACAAACAATAAATAATACATTTTTTTTTTAAAAAGAAACGGCTGACTCTGCCATTAATGAAGCAATTTTAAATACACTTAAACTTCCACCTCCTGTGACAGTGGAAACTGACCCTTATAAGGGAAACTTAGCCTGTGCACGAGTTGCGGAAATAATTATTGGATACATATAACATAGATATATAAATAAAAAACATTTTTTTCAAATTTTATTTATTCCATTGATTTTCAATAGCCCCCTCACACTTAAATGAGACCTAATGGAAGCAGCATCTTTAGAGTAGTTATTTTCTCCAATTTGTCTAATTCTTAATAAATTATTAGGTGGGTCTACTGTTTTTCTCCAATCACCTTCTACAGTATTCCCATCTTCATCCTCTGTGTCTACAAGCGTAGTATAATAATAATAATATTTCCTTTCAGAAATATTACTATCCCTAATCTTCAACTAGTTATGCAAACAAACAGTAGCTTGAATTATACTTTCTACTGTTGAAATTTTAGCTATAATTGGTTTCCGGAAAATACGCCATTTTGAGGCTAAAATACCAAATGTTAAAGGTACCTTTGTAATTATAATATGTACATCCACTATTGAGAGGTGCCTGAAACATTATAACGATATTATCTTCATACATTGGTATAATTTGATGGTTTAAGATTCCTGTATAATAACGTGTTTTCTATCTACAGCACCAACACAGTTTGGCAGATTCCATCGACTTCTAAAATTAGCTTCAATAGCCAACCATTTCTCTTCTGATGGAACTAGTAACATATCATCTTTTAAAACATCCCAAATGGAAGTTTCAAAAATTATATTCGAAATTGTGCTCCAATGCTTGAAAATACAATAAAATCACAAAATTACCGTAAAGTAACAGCAAGTCTTTCATGTGGTGAAATTGGTTCTCTAGTATGATACTGCCTAGCTATTCTATGTCCTACCAAATCTACTAGTATTTCAAAATCATCAACTTTAGACAGATTGCCAAAATAATAATTTACAGTTTTCTTTTTTATTTTATTAGTTGTTATGTAAACTTATAGATGGCGCAATGATCTTGCAACTTCAAGATGTCTTCCGTTGAAATCATCTATTATTTTCCTTTTTTAAGAAATAATGTTCCAGAGCGATTGCCTACAACAACCAACCATACATCAAGTAATTTTTGTTAGCGGAGTTGGCACATTATTTCTCGATTGCTCTTTACAATACATATTTTTCGTAGTAGATAATAATTACTAAATCGATTCTGAATATGAAAGCGTCGCGTGTTTCTAATGACAATAATGATTCCGCTTTATTTTATAAGAAATGTCGATACATACCCTGGTAATGTAAATGTAATAGGGTATTGTAGTCGAAAATGTTTACACGCTATTAGGAATTAATTTTGTCCAGGAAAATAATGAATGTTTGTTATTATCAGTGTTTTAAAATAAACTTGTTGATAAAAGTTAGTTCGTCATCACAAATTCAAAATTCAATTTTAGTTCAAGAAATTATCGTATACCTGTATGATAAAACCATAAAATAGGAAAAGTATTCTTAAGAAAGGGAGGGGTATCCCTGGGTATAAAAATTGTATGTGACCCAAAAGTTAAATCGATGACTCTTTTCATTTAAAAATCTACTTTTCAGCCAAATTTATTTATTTTAATTTATTTCTTTATTTATAATTACATCACCAAAACAGCTTATGCCAATTACAGGGTGACGGGAAAATGTACAACAAACAAAAATAGGTGAGAACATAAAAGTAAACATTTATACAAAAAAGCATCAAAATATGTTGTATATAGTAGGTACTGGTATGATTAATGATTAATTATTAATGAAAATGTTAAAGAGAAGTGATCCTAATATTGAACCTTGGAGTACACCGTACTTTTGTAAAAATAGAGCTGTTTTGAAACCTTTATATTAAACAAACTGAAATCTTCCATTTAGACATGACTGAAAGAGAGAAATTAAATTTGGGGATAACCCGTAAAAGATACGTTTATTGACTAGTAAACAGTGGTTGAGCTTATCAAAGGCTTTACTAAAATCAGTGAATATAACATCTACTTGACTTTGTTGATCTAACTTTCCACTGACATACTGACTAATACAAGTCAGGTTGAATACGGTAGATTTTTTATTCATAAAGCCATGCTGGTATAAGGTATAGCCATATTAGGCGAGACATGTGGTATGATAATGAGTGGTGTAACAAAATTTCAAATATTTTGGAAAAATTATTAATAATAGTAATCGGCCTATAGTTGCTAACAATACTTATATTTTCTTTTTTAAATATAGGCATAACACGTACCTAACAGTTTCCAGGAATTTGGGAACGCAGCTAAATTTGTTATCACATTAAAAATTGCACATAGGAGAGGTGCTAATGCATAAACACAATCTTTACTAATTATAAAGGCTGGAATTAAATCAGGTCCCGTTGTCATAGATGACTTCTATTATTTTATGGCATTTATGACTTCATCCTCCGAGAAATTTAATATGTTTAAATTGAGAATATCAATATCTACATACAGGAATTAGAGTCAGAGAAAGATTTGGAAAAATAATCAGCAAAACTGTCAACTATTTGTTGAGGATCGTCAATAGTATTATCTTCATATACAATACATAATTTCAGTTGGTATTGATGATTTACCTTTCTTTCCGTTTACGTATTACCAAAATTTTTTATTGTTATTCTTCAGTTCATTTTCAATATTATTTAGGTAAAGTTGATGAGCAGTTTTTATATTGTGTTTTAATTGAGATCTTATAGTTTTTACACGTTGTTGACTATTGAGTCAACCACATTTTTTATAAACTCTATACGTCCTTTCCTTATCCTTAATCATTCAAATTATTTGGCCATTTACCAGGGTGGATATGTACGAGAAGGGGTAATCTTTTTTGGAGTGTGCCTTTTAAGAACCGATGTAATTTTATCTAAAAAATAATTTGAAGCTATTTCGGGATCACTAAGCTGACTAATAAATTTCCAGGCAGTGTGAAGTAGTTCAGAATATAGAGCAGGATAGTTACTCTTTTTAAAATTAAGTTGCGATGGTCTGACTTAAAATTAACTGGAAATTGATTATATCTGTTATGAAAACTAGGATCAATAACTAAGGATGGGTGATAGCTGTCTTCTTTAGTAATAATTTCAATGGCTTTGGAGACAGAACAGTTAATATTAGAAAATATTAAGTCCAATAGTCTGTTTTTTGAATTTAAGAAATTATTGAACTGTACCAGGTCAAAAAAGTTGGAGAGATTATTGAAATTACATTCAACATGTCCTATCCTCTAATCTAAATCAGCATTCAAATACAAAAAAGAATAAAATACTAGATAGTCACTCCCTGTATAAACCTCCGCACTTAAAAAAAAGAATAAAATACTAGATAGACACTCCCTGTATAAACTAATTATCTAAAGTTGTGAAAAAACAACTCGGTTAACTTTCAAATAACCTTCAGACACCCGCGACTTCGCAAACAATTAAAAAAAAAGTCACACGAGATTTTTTCACCCAATCATGACTCTCGCGCGCAATCTTAAGATACTAGATAACCAATTAGAAGAAAGCCGGTAAAACCGATACGACCTAACAAGCATGCATGGAAAAACAAAAGACTCACTTTCGCTCAGTCAGTCAAACAAACAACAAGTAAAACTCTTTAAAAGGGCCGGCAGTCGCCGTAAGTTAATTTAAAGCATTTGTGCGATTTGATTTACAGAAGTTAACATGTAATTGATCAATAAATTTATGTAACCAAGTAGTAAATGTGTAAAATGTGAAATCAGCAAGCCGTGAATATATCAAATTCAAATATAGGGTGATAGTTTTATTTGAATAAACCCAGTGCTTCAACCAGAACTTCAAGAGTACCTTCCAGAGGCTACAGGGTGGAGCATAAGGCCTTCACCCAGGTAATCTATTTCGAATACAGTCATACAGTCCACCATGATCGAAGGCAGTAAATGTCAAGCCCAATAAAGCTAGGGTGAAACAGAGATTAATAATTAACTTACATTTATGTGTTTCATTTCTTAAATTAACAAATTCTGGAATATTAAAATCACCTAGCATGATAAAATTATGCCCGTATAAACATGTAATGGAGGCAACAAACTCGGAAAAGATTTCATAGTCTTCAATAATAAACAGCCTTAGAATAAATTATTAGTTGTACCACGAGACTAAAGTGCGTTTTAATCCCTTGAGTGATTATTGTCCTCGAACTGCTTGGGCAACAATCTTCACTCTCGGGATTAAAAGTGACACTTTAGTCCCTTGGTGCACTAGTAGCGAGACAAGTGTAGAAGGCTATTAGTTACATGAAAAATATTATCGTGTACAATAAAAAGAAGATGTAAAAATTTTATATTCTATATATATATATATATATATATATATATATATATATATATATAAATAATAGCTATAAAAAATAAACTTATAATAAATCTCATTGTTTCTAAGACTTCTTGTTGCCTTGTTAGGTTACTTCTAATTGCTACCATGTGTTCTTCTGTAAATCCCAATAGATATTTATTTCTATGAGTATTAAAACTAATATAAATCTAAAATTAAAACAAAACCACCAAACCAAATAGCCTTTTTCACCTTCCTCTCTCCATGGATATTGCCTTTGCCTTACTTCTCACTTCACCAGTGTTGCCAATACGCAAACTTGAATTATACGGTGGCTGGGTACAATAGATACGTTTTTTATAAGCCTTTTTAGATTTAACATCTTTGTATTTGAAGATATCAAATTTGTGTTGCTGCCAGGTTCAGCTTTAGGTTTGTGAGATGGAGCACTGCCGACAGAATAAATGTAGCAATGCAGATTCGTTCAGACAGACTGCCAAAAGCCAAAACTTCCAAAGCGAAGTGCATTTCAACAATACCAACAATATCAGTTTGGTGAATACCCGGCTCCGGGCCTGTTCTCATTGGCCAATGACATGAGTGTGGCCTTCTCTAAAATAAGCAGCCAGCTACCAGTAAGCCACTGTTTAATAAAAGTAGAGCAGAAGACACACTGAAACAACTAAGGCCCGTATTTATAAACAAAACTCAGCTGAGTCGGACTTGGGTGAGTCGTCCTTGAACGAAAATCGAAGTTCGGTTATATTGCGTGAATTTAGAGATGGGTATTAATAAATCCGTAAATGTACATAACAGTTACAGATTTGCTAATATCCATCTCTAAATTCCAGTCTAACACCAAAACAACCTAGAACTTTAGAGACGATGTAACCGAACTTCGATTTTAGTTCAGGGACGACTTACCCAAGTCCGACTCAGCTGAGTTTTGTTTATAAATACGGGCCTAAGGTCCATAATTCGTCCTTGAACTAAAATCGAAGTTCGGTTACAACGTCTCTAAAGTTCCAGGTGGTTCCGGTGTTCCACTGAATTTAACGATGGATATTAGCAAATCTGTAACTGTTAAGTACATTTACGGATTTGTTACTACCCATCTCTAAATTCACGCGATATAACCGAACTTCGATTTTCGTTCAAGGACGACTCAGCCAAGTCCGACCTAAAACTTGTCCAAATAAACTCAGTGTCTAAACTTATTTCTAAAATAAATGGAATTCTAAAAAGATCCATAGTTTTTCCCACGGAAATTATACGGAATTTGAAAGAGTTAGAAAAAGATACGCTGACAAGTCAGAATATACGAAAATCGGCAGCACTGCACTTCACGTTCGTCCGGTGTTCTTCGATACGTTCACCGTTATTAAACGAAAATGATTGGCTGCTTTTAAAATGGTCCAGTTACACAAACCAACGGGACACTTTTTACTATATTACTCAAGAGGGACCTTTTTGATTAAATACGATTCCTTTTAACACAATTTTGAATTTTTAAAAACTTATTTAGAATCTTTGTCTTCTAAAATACTCGGATACCAATCTAAGTCGAAATCTGGCCACTTTAAAAAATAAATGATGACTTGTATATTTTATCATTTCGCCAGCCGCAAAATTGTTTGTAATATCCACAAAGATGATTTCTGTAATTCGTCAATGAAAATCTGTTCGACATAAACAAGTCAAAGAGGCTCCTTAAAAATAATATTTTCTTAAAGAATAATACTTACATGAGATTATCGTCAGGACTTGGTCCTACAGGATTTCTTTTAACAGTTACATAACAACAGTGCACACTGAAATAACTATATTCGTTAAGGACTTCTTTGTTTATATTCAGTTCCATTAGATTTCCATTTCTAGTGATGTAAGTTATGAGTGGTTTATCTGTACAGTAAATAGGATTTACTTTGTATAATAAAGCCCTTATTTCTGCACTGTAGACATCGATGTTTTCTATAGTACATCCTGGAGTGTTTATCAGATATGGTTTAGCTAGAAAAAATAATGCAAATAAATATGATTGTACAACACGGTGTGACAAAGTCACTATTTTTTTCTTTATTTTAATAATTATAAAAATGTTTCGTTCAAGTTAATTTCTGTCTATTAGTCGTATTTTTATTTCTTAAAAATTCCCCTTTTTAAACATTTGTGAGAGCTTCCGTAGTTCAAAATATATCATTCTTTACCGAAATTCGAATCCAGCTTTAAACGCTCAAATTGAGGTAAATTATTTGGTCATTTTTGCAAATATCAAAAGTAATTGTATTTTAGTCCTCCGATTCGTAAACACTGGTTACTCCCACTCCAAACCACTCGTAAACCGAACTAGTCCGACCGTAAAGTATAAAGCTGAGATCCCGGCGAATTATTTCTCTTTCCGTGCCGAACTTCCGAATCTTCTTAAGTAAGCCGTTACATTAATACCGTAGATCAGCGTTTCTAAAACTTTTTTGGCGACTGAACCCTTTTGAAAAGCAAAATATTTGACGGAGCCCTAAAATAATAAAAATGGACTTTTAAAATTTATGGTTTAGATAAGTTTTAATTTACTTTGCAACCCAGGGGCATTTTTTTTTTAAAAACAGGTCCTCCATTTTGTTGCGAATTTCTAAAAACAAAAACCGTCCTCAGCTACGGCTGCCGGATCCCGGGAATATGGGAATATTATGACTATTATTTTCGTGGAGCCTCTACAGACGCTTTACGGAGCCACAGGGCTCCGCGGAGCACACTTTGAGAAACTCTGCTGTAGATACTTTTTTAAAACTTCACCGTCTTTGTAAACTGTGGAAAATATATGGTATGAATCTTTCATTATTAGCCCTTACCATAAGGATTTAATTCGTTATTCTCTGGGACGATCGTCGCTTGTTAAATAATAGCAAAGAAATAATTTGTTATAGTCCCAAGAAAATCAGTCTTTACTAGTTCCGAATTTTGTAACGTTTTAGGAATTCTGAACTTTCGTAAGACAGACCAGTCTAGTGATTGCACAGGCTGGTTTCAACGACAGAAGTTCAAGTTTCGCAGCCCAAAGAAATATATTTCCCAACTTTGTACGGAATATCGTTTTGTGATTTCTGAAGTTACTTAAGCAAGTCTAGTGATGGCACAGACTTAATTTCTCAATATCCAAGGTGCTCTGAGTCAATAGACCCTTCACTTCTCCATCAATCAGTGAAATCTTTAATTTACTATATACCGTTGCTGTCTTATCCGTCACTGTATTAAACCACATCTCTTTGAAAACAATCCTTTTATCGAGGACCGTCAATTAAAATTGGGGAATTTTGGTCAAGCTTCATTTTTGCGACCATAATCACGGGACTATCACAATTCATCTAACGCCGTTTTATTAATTTATCGCTAGAAAAATAAATATTGCTTTTCGATAGTTATGGCGATTAAAATATTTAGGATGTTAGAATGAAATTAGTTGTATTTAACTCTTTGATTACTTTCGATACGTTGATTATAGTGTTAATTAACGTCTATTCGGAATACCGTAACGATAGCCGTATCATATATTTATTTTATTTATTGTAAAAAGCTTTAGTACAACGAAGTAGTATTTAAAATTGTGGATTCATTTTTTTATTTCCTCGAGGCTTTTCTTTTGTAAATATCAACGATATGTTAATTATACTGTTAGTTAACCTGGAGGTTATACCGCTGATTGGAAATACTTTTTATTTTTAATTCTACGAAGTATTAATGTCGTAAGTATATTTTCTTTAGGTTAATTATACTGTTAATTAACCTGGAGGTTTATCTGTTGATTTGATCTATTGCTTTTATTTGTATTTACTTCTTCAAAGTTTTAATCGGGTCAATATATTTTCTTTAAGCTAAGAATACTGTTATTCCTTTCACTGCTTTTTAAGAATATCCATCTTTACCGATTTATATTTATTTTCTTACTTTTTTATATAATAATAATAATAAGGAATTTACAATGTTTCTCAAACTTAAATGCAATAAAAATTTTATTTTTCACAATTGTGCAACCAATTTTGGAATTTGCCTCTATTATATGGCAATCACAGCCAGCCGTAAGTATACCTAATTAGAATAGAAAAAATTCAGATATCTTTATTACAAAAAACATAACATTTGGCCGAATTATACACTAACAAGAACTATCGATTTAAAAAACTATTTAAGATTAATCATCTATCCTTAAGAAGAAATATAAATTTATTATCATTTTTACACAAAGTAATTAATGGAAATATTTATTATCCCTATATTCTAAATGTTCCGAAATGTGGAATATGATCTCCTCAGCTATTCAGAATAACCCCCTTTACGGTAACTTGTACAGTAGGCTAGGCCGAAATAGGCATATTTTTAAAAAATATAAAAATTAAGTTTACAATACATATTAAAACTTGGTGTTTTGCTGTGCTTACTTTTCGTAATTTTTTAAAATTTCTAAATCCACATTTTCAACCCTCTACCGCCCCATTTAGATGTGAAAAGATAAAGTTTGAAATTTTGACGTACAATACCAACTGAAAGTTACATTTTAGTCTTTGTATTCACACTCTTTATCTTTAATATTTTTAAATAACATCTTCCACAAATGGTTAGTGGGTAGATACATAACGTGCTCACAAAGCGAGCAGTATAAATAAGTGTAGAAGAGGTTTGGTTGAGAGGGGATGTCCACTCTACTGTGGAATATGGTCCTCATCAGCCGCCTCAATATTGACAGTCACTACACAATAGTACATGCAGATGACCTGGTCATTCTGCAAACAGGGAATTTTGAGAAAGAAAGAAAAAGTGAATTAGCTCTAAAAATTATCGAACAATGGTGCAAGGACCATTCACTGTCTTATCAATCCTGAGCAGACAAAAAAGATCCTTTTCACAAGGCAAAAGATGAAAATGGAATTAAAACCTCCAGAACTCCTAAACACGAAACTAAACTTTGCAACAGAGGTGAAGTACCTAGGTCTCACCTTTGACAGCAAGTTAATATTTAGAAAATAGAGTTAAAAGAGCATACATTGCTTATGAACAATGCCGTCGAACCATGGGGCGCACCTGGTGTTTCTCCCTCAAAGTCGTCGCATGGACTTACACGGCTATCATAAGACCTATGCTAACATACGGTGCAGTTATATGGGTACCGAAAACCCAAAAATTAACAGCTATCCGTAAACTAGAACAAATTAAAAGAACAGCATGTCTCAAAATACCAGGAGCCATGAAAACAACACCGACCAGGACCATGGAAGTCATTCTTAGTCTCACTCCCCTTGATGTTTACATCAAGGAGGTTTCTCTGATGACAATGACACGCGTCCGCACGGTTGGTATATAACCTGATGTAGGATTTGGTGAGGTGAGACGTCGCTTTTGGCAGGAGGCGCTCGATATGCTCCTACTGCTTTAAGCAAACATGGACTCCATCTCACCGAGATATGGACCCAATCTCACCGATATATATCTTCCATAAGTCATATAAAGTTATAGTAAAACAAATAGAAGAGCCGGAAGTGGCAGGTACGATTCATATCTACACTGACGGTTCTAAAACAAAACAAGGCTAAGGATGTGGAATATACTTCAGATTCCTAAACTGGGCTGTGAGCAATAGTGCCAGTGTAGTTCAAACAGAGCTAACGGGAATTCTCATAGCAGCAAAAGAAATAAAGAGAAAGAATATCACTGGAAAGAACATACTCATCTATACAGATAGCAGACAAGTGTCGACTAAAAGGACACGTTAGTAAACTGAGATTAGTAGAAGATAGTGAGTGCAGATTCTGTGAGGAGGAGGACGAAACTTCCATTCACATTCTAACTGAATGTGTAGCACTCCAGAATCCAAGGGCACTATACTTAGGAGCATATCACATAGAAGAGGGAGATTTACCAAACTTGAAGCCACTCCAAATCCTACACTTCCTTGAGAAGATAGGATTGGAAGGGCCATTATAGGCATTGAGACATTTCCTTGCTGCATTAGCGACCGAAGGGGACACAATAGATCTTTTAGGTAGCAGTTTATTAACACCCCATTCCTAACATAACATTACAAATGATATATAAAAAGCTAACACATCAAACAGCAAAAAAACATAGTAATAAAAAATATTTACTGAATTTTAAACTGTCGTTTACTTTCAAATGTTGGCATAATATCTTTTGATTTTATTCTTGAGCGAATAAAGCCGTCTCTTGATTCTGGACCAATTACTAAAAAAGATAACTAATTTTACGCATCTCTCCACGAATTGAGTATGGCAAGAGAACTTCGGAAAATCAAAGTCTGGAATTTCGGTTTCGTTTATAAGGTTCCAAAGATTATCATTGGTAAAATCCTTTAAAACAGGAGGCGGTGTCACATCGCACTCATTCTTGTAAATTAACTTAAAGTAGACTGTAGCACTAAAATTAATTTTTGGTACCACAAAGAGTCTTATTTCAATGGTTTCTTTAAGATTCACAAGTATCTCTTAGTTTACAAAAAAATAAGGTTTTCAGAGTGTATAAAATACGCGTTTCTTTGGATAACCGTATCCACAATACTTTTAAATCATCTCTTAAATACCGTGACAGTTCAATCATGTTAAATACATTCAAACTACCACTAGTTGAACTAAAATTTAGTTTAATATTAAACCACATTGGGGCATACACTTTAATTATGAATTCGGCCATATCCGTAAGGCTTGATGTTGGCTTTTCTGTTCCAGATAGAGTGCCGAAAAACACGATTTGCCATTGTGAATTGTGAGCCATCTAGAGTGCGCTAATTTCCCAGGATTACGGTGTGCTAAATTTGATGAAAAATTGCCGTTTGATATTACATTGCAAATGTAAAATTTACAAATTTTAAGAGGTTCACATTTTTCTAAAGACTTTCCGATTTCATCGGAATATTGACGAGGCCCCACTGTGCTGCTAAAAATATTGTTTTTCCAATTGACTTTGCCGTCCCTGTAGTTGGAGTTGCGTGGCCAATATAGATAGATTCAGGTTCCTTGATAAGCGATATGTGTTCTTCGACAACAGTTTTCTTATATAATCTACCGTTTTTCTTCTCTTGCAGTAAAGTTTTGTCCTTTCTTCCATCAAAATATAGACTTCTTATTCTTCTGTTATCACTTTCAAACTCCTTCCTTGCAGTATTTCTAGATTTATTCTTGTCAACTATTTTCGATGGATCTTCTGTGGTAATTATTGCTACAACTTTTAGTACTGCATTAGCAATCGCAGCAGCTGTTTGATCAGATATACCATATTTATTGCATACAAGACCTGACGTAGGTAACTTTGTTCTCATTTAAGTGTTTTTTGAGATAAAGGGTAAATTTGGATTGATAAAGTCGTCATCTGAAGAGGAATGATATTTTGAGGGATCAGAATCTGATAATAATGTAGTAGTTTAAGAGGTACAGCTGGGTCTTAATGAATTGTAAGATTCTGATTCATATTTTTTTAGTCTTTCGATTTCTCTGGATTGCCTTTGTTTATTCGACAATATTTTCTTTGTTTCTTCACTATCTACATTTCCTATGCTCATTGTTCTAACCGATCTTTGATCAAAACGAAAATTGTGTTCCTTAGTAGGTACTTCGGGTCTTTTTACTCATGCATGCTGAAAAATTGCATTTACAAGCAGCTATGTCAAGTAATTTTTTAAGACACTCTATTTTCAATCCTATCTTTAATATTTAAAGTGCGAGTGATAAAACATTTCGCAGGTGCTAAAACAGTATGCGAGCGCCAAAGTAGCATTTTATGTCTGCTACATTGATTCATAAAATGTTCTTTGTAGTCCGATCTTGCATAAAAAAAATGTATAAAACGAGATTTAATGAAAGGTGCATTCTCTTCGACCTAAATTAATAAATCCTTCATATATCCTCAGAAAACATCATACAACCTTTATACATCCTCAGAAATCCTCATAAATACTCATATCATTATATTCATACATTTTCCGTTATAAAACATGGCGAGGTATCAAATTAACAGTGAAGATCTAATTTATTATTTCTCAGAGATGCAATAAAGGGGTTAAAAAGATGAGGGAAAGAACAATAAATTCTACATATTTTTATTAACCTTTCTAAATAAGTTTATCTAGTTGTATTTGTTTATTATCGTCTTAGCGATCATCTGTGATCTAAAACAGAGGTCTCAATACGTAATGTTAGGTGATGAATTATCTCATATAATCTTCACCCGCTTTGGTATCCCTCATGGCTCCAATTTAGGCCCTATACTAATCTTAAACGGTCTTAAAGTTTTTAAGAATATAAGTATATCCACCCTAGATGACTATCTAGAATCTAGATCTTCGAAATGACTTCGGATTAGTCATCATAAAATAATTACCTACCTTTTAATCTCTCCAAATGCAATGTAAATTACATTCAGTAAAATTCGTAATCCTCAAAATTGTATTTACACAATTCAAGGATCAGCAGGATCCGTACTAGGGGGAGGGGAAGCAAATTAATTTCAAATCTGATAATCTATAATATTTCCAAAGAAACTAACACATTGTTAGGATTTCTGAAAGCTAGCACAGAACTATTGTTCTATTAAGTTGTCAAGTTATCAATATAACAAATATGTTAGGGCTGAAATTTTTTGTGAACATTTATGGTGCAGTTTTTGAGCCTCGTCAGTTATTTGGAGTATTTATGCCCGTGAATTTGTTTTACTTAATTATAAAATTAACTTTTATTTCTATTATATCTATTTTAGTGCAATTTAAACTTTTTTATAATTTTGTGGCAAATAAGTTGATGAAAAATCCTAATAGATCTTCATAAATCCTCGTACATCCTCGAGAAATCCTTATACATCCTCGTAAATCGTCCTTTTTGTCCTACATCCTCAATGGTTTACCCATCGACTCTCCCGTATTACTTATTAAGTGAATAATTTTTAATTTTTGGGTGTTTCGATCAACATTGTTAAAAGTATTCTGATTGTATGTAGCTAAATTAATTATTACCAGTAGCGTTACTTCACTGAAATAAATTTAATAGTATTCATTCCAATGAAATTATATTAAAATTTTTCGTACGTTTATCAAAAACAGTAAATAGGTAATGATTAAAAACAAATACCAAACCTGTTACTATTAAATGTACTTATGCCGTTTTTATTAAAATTACTAATTTATTTCCGTGTAGTAACGCTACTGGTTATTAAATTAGCGCCAGGTAAAATTATTGGAAAGTAAGATGCTTCTTGTGAAAATAGATTTTTGTTGGAAATAATGAATGTTCGGACACTATAAACTAATACCTACTTAACATCTTTAAATGAAATATATACCTACTTACCGCCTACATACCAATTTAAGTACAGCATAAATATACTTACTTACAAAAATATTTTCCTTTTCTTTTAAAATTTCTGTCTCACACAAATTAACATAAATTATATAAAGAATACTGAGTAAAACAACAACACTAAAATAAAATATTCGACGTCCACTAATGTTTCTCACAATAATTGTCATTTCTTTTATGAAATAATAACACCATTAAAACTGTTAGCGGCATTAATCCTTTGGTAAAATATTTTTAGATTAATTCTTAACTGAAGACTAGCACCACGAGTGCCGCAGTTAACTTCTGAAACTGTATACCTGCATCTACTCTACACAGAGTATTAAAACAACTAAACATGATTGATGACTACTACACAGACTACACTGGTGCCTGGTGCTACTAGTCGCAAAATCGAAATGTTGCGTGGCATGGCGCACACGTGATATTCGACGACACTCCAGAAGCCAGCGAGAGCGAGGTAATGGAGGAAAAACAAGTTCAAGATCATTAATAAAAAAATTAAGCTTTTCGTACTATAATTCACTGTTATAAATATAATCGTATACGTGTTTGCGTTGGCGAATTTCTTGTTTTTTAAATCAGCGGCGGAGACGGCTTTAAGATAGCCGGAAAGGAAACTGAAAATCAATACCACATTAATTTTACAAAGGTCGACTTGTTTCGGCGCTAGGGTCAACATCAGCCGTAAGTTATAAACCCATATAAGATTTGCCTTTAACGAAGAAGATCAATCCAAATTTAAATTTTTCGAACTCATCCTCTTGCACAATTGATTATCTTATTCCCAGATAGCATAAATACGTCCTATGGACGTTTTAAAAACGTTCTGCTTGGACATTCAGCACATCCTTACAACGTCCATTTCACGGACATGGACGTCTTTGGAACGTCCATTGTTAATAATCAGGATGTCTTTAGGACGTCCATAATAGATCATTTTAAGTCTTCTAATGGACATTTAAGAGCATTCCATGAACATAATCAGGAGCTCAAATAGAAAAATACTTGATGTTTAAGGAAATTAATGAAAATATTAAACATTTCAAATACTTTTATTCGGAAGAAAATATAACCTATTGAAAATTGTTATTAAAATTTTTTCGTGGGATTCTCTCTCCTTGGCCCTCTTTAACAATGCCTGTATGGATATTTCCGTTTCTTTCCTCGACATGGCCGTATTTGCCTTCTCAGCTGAACCTAAAAATAATTTAATTCCTTATTTAAAATGAATGGCAGATCAATATGAAAATGCAATATGTATTCGAATTATTCATTTCCTAGACAATAGCTCTCATAAAATATGATAATTAAAATTTAATACCTCTAGTCTAGTACATACTCAAAATAATAGAAGTTGTCAAAAATTACATAGAAAAACATGAATTCTACCACCAACTCCCTGTGTTATATGAAAAAAAGGCAATTTTTTAGAATTTTCCTGTTTTTCCATGAGAATTTAAAATCAGCTTTGGCACCAAGTATGAGGCATCTAACATAGACAGTGTATTACTCTCTTATGATAAGTTGAGTAATTTTCATATTCGTCCTAACCAACTATATTTCATTGCTTCTTCATTATGAAGCAGTGAAGTCAAAATACGCTTTACCGTATTGTAATTGTTGGTGCCCCCCATTTTTGCTAATTCATTCACCTGAAAAGTAATTTTTTACTTTCCTATCTGTATATAGATAAGGAAAGTATAGGAATCAAGATTTTTTCGACCTCCAGTTTTCGACGATTTTTACGTTTTGGGGTCCCCTGAATCCGTTTCGAATATTTTCGCGATGATTTCTGTCTGTGTGTGTGAGTGCGTGCGTTCGTGCGTGCGTATGTGGGTCTGTCTGTGTCTGTATCCCATAACTCATGAACGGATACGAATAAAAACACCAAATTTTAAACTTAAGCTTTATTCCGGCCTCCAATCAACAGATTAGATTTTGAGCATAGTCGGAACATCTGGGGGGTACTTTATGGGTAGTCATTTTTATATTTTATGGAATATGTTATTTACGTTTGGAGAAGAAAATTCTTCAAACATTATGATAAAGAAAAAAATATAAAATTTAAACTTAAGTTTTATTTCGGCCTGACGTGAAATGATTAGATTTTGGACAAAGTCGGAACATCTAGGGGTACTTTATGGGAGGCCGTTTTTATATTTTATGGAATATATCTGTTATTTATCTTTGGAGAAGAAAATTGTTCAAATCAAAGTTACTTCTAATATTATTATCTATAATTTTTATTTTATATCAAATTTTTCTGAAATGGTCCATATTCGAGAAAAAGCATCGGGCGCTCGATGTACGAGAAATTTGGACAAAGCGCCCCACGCTTTTTTCACAATAATACTAGTATTTTCCATTTATTATTGTTTTAAGCTTATTTGAAAAATTATTTTTAACTTTTTAGTTTGATATGCTCTAAAAGCGTGTTTTTTAGTTTTTTTACACTATATTTATTTTTCACTTTTTAGTTCGATGTATTATAAAAGCGTGTTTTTTAGTTTTTTTAAACTATATTTATTTTTTACTTTTTAGTTCGATAAATTATTAAAAAAAATTGAAATTGCTGAAAAAAAATTATTTTTTTTTTCAGCCGTGGGATTATAACCCACGATCGGTGAGTCTGGCGATCGAAAACCCGCTCCTTAGACCCCTCGGCTAACGAACGAACTTGAGGTAGTGGGATATACTGACAGTAATAATCCACTTGCTTTTAGTCCAAAGGAGACTTATATACATACATACAGGTGAAGCTAATAATAAAAGCACAACTACTTATCTATAAATAAAACAACTTACGAATTTAGATTTATGATTTATTTATTTAATTTCACTATAAAGTTTATTCTTCAACAATTTCTTAAATTGTACGAAAATATATAGTTATATCTAAATGTAAGGCAACATATATCATATAACATTAAAATATATAAAACATTTTAAACCAAAATGAGGCTATTCTACATAGTAGCAATATTTAACAACTTTCGTTGTGTAAAAAACAAAACTGTTTCCTTCATTGATTTTATGAATTTGTTTCTATATGGATAAAGGAATGTTTATTACATTTTTGGATGTATTTTTCTAGAAACAAAGTTTCAAAGTCCCTTGATTTTTGATTTCAGTATTTTAAAATCTTTAAAGGTAATATAAAAGATATCTAGGAAGTAACTCAATTAAATATTTTTGTTCTAAATGCACCCAAAAAGGTGTGCGCAAAGGAAGAATTATGGGTCACAAATAAATATGTCACCAATAAATAATGCAAAATTATAGGTAGAGTCCATTGCATTAGATAAAAGTACATAGGCGTTATAGATGGCAAGAGTCTCAGAAACAAAATTTTGTGTCGAGATAATGAGACTAAACTTGATAATTGGTTTAGTATGAAAATCGCATAAAAAATTCGTCCCCTACCCTTTAGTTGATATAGAGGGGGGGCGTCAAATCCAAAATTTAATTTTTTCCAAAAATGTTGGACTTAAACTGTCATAGTTTGGATGTGGTATTTCAACAAAATAGTTACAGAGGAGATAAGAAACTAATTGTGGGAACATTTAAATTACAACGTTTCTGTATAAAAATCTTACCTTCATCATCTCTCCTAGAGGTATATGGAGGGGGTGATATCCTCGAAAAAATTAGGTTAAATTTTTTTATGTGAAATCTACAATTTTTTCTACATATATACCCAAAATTTCAAATTTTTTCGATTAAAATTTTCCCTCCGATTCAGTTTAAAAATTTTTTAGTCCAAAGTATGAGAAAAAAAATGTTTGTCAAAAAATTTAAAACTTTGGGTAGATATACAGAGTGACCCAGTTGAAAGCGGGTCACCCTTATAAATTTTTTATCTATGCAGCGATTTTGACGAATTTTGTTTTTTGAAATGTGGATGGGGAAAGGTGTATTTTGGAGTAAAATTTTTTTAAAATTCAAGTCCTACTAGATCACATTTAAAGGCTGAAAAATCCACAATCCAAATTACCGATTTTTTAGAAGAAAAAAATGCGTACGCCACTGGAATTGGCATCTCCTGAAATAGATCTGTACCAAGTTTGATCCAAAAATATTCAACATTAAAGATTCTATGAATAAATTACTGACAAGTTGTCATGAATTAAAAACCTATTTATCTAGTAAGCCATGCAATAATAAAAATTATTCAATAGGCATTGTTTAAAAAAAAAAACTGGACGCCGTATGGTTCCAAAATACACCTATCCCTTCTCCACATTAAAAAAAAAATCGTCAAAATTGCTCCATAAAAAATAATAAATTTATGAGGCTGATCGCTTTCAAATGGGTCACTCTATATGTAGAAAAATCATAAATTTCAATTGTTTCATTTAAAAACTCTTTTTCGGGGATACCATCCCCTACATCTTTCCCTAGGAGATGGTGGGGGCAAGATTTTTATACAGAAACGTTTGAAATCAGGACTATTATAAATTTTCTAAAAATGAGATTTTAATCTCCTCTATTACTATTTTTAAATATATCCAAACTGTAACGGTTCAAGTCCAAACAAACGTTTGATAAAAAAAAAATTAAAATTTTGGTTTGTACGTAGAAAATACCCTAGATTTCAAACTGTTTTCTTGAAAAATCTGCAACCTGCAACTTTATTTTTTGAGAATTTATTTTATGCAATTTTCATATTTATGAGATAATACAGCCATATACCAAGTTTGGTCTCATTATTTCGATCCGATCTGCCCCAGACCCAAGAGCCGAAACCCAACAAAAATTTGGCCTCAACAAGTAATGTCCCAATATATAACACGCTCCCCTTATATCCGAGGTCTGATCAAAAAATAACCGTTATTTTCAAATTTCGTGAGTTACGTATGTTCGATTTTCGCATTTTTTTTCTGTTATGTTGGTACACATATCTGTTATATATGTTGGCAATATCAGCCATTTTGGATTGTTAGTTTGTTTTTGACAGATAAAAAGGTTAGTCGTGTTTTGGTCTGCTCTTCGATTTTTTACTATTCGAAAAAATGGATCAAAGAAACTGTATTAAGTTTTGTGTAAAAAATGAAATTAAATGCGCAAGGACATTTGAAATGTTAACTGTGGCGTTTTGCGAGTCTACTATGAGCAGAACACAAGTTCAATTGTGGTATAACCGGTTTAAGGAAGGCCGAGAAGATGTCAATGACGATGCTCGTCCTGGTCACCCGAACACGTCAACAACCGATGAAACCATTGAAGCAGTGAAGAAAATTATTTTGGATAATCGTCGAATCACTATCAGAGAGGTTGCTGATGATGTTGGCATATTGTTTGGCTCATGCCAAGCAATTTTTACGGATATTTTAGGCATGAAACGTGCGGCAGCGAAGATTGTTCCAAAATTGCTAAATTTTGAGCAAAAACAACGTCGCATGGACATCGCTCAGGAGCTGTTAAACATCGTCAACGACGATCCAGATTTCCTCAAAAAGGTCATAACTGGTGACGAATCATGGGTGTATGGCTATGACATTGAAACCAAAGCCCAATCATCCCAATGGAAGAGTCCGGAAGAGCCAAGACCGAAAAAAGCACGTCAAGTTCGGTCAAATGTGAAGGTTTTGCTCACTGTTTTCTTCGACTGCAATGGCGTGGTGCATCACGAATTCTTGCCACAAGGTCGTACGGTCAATAAAGAATACTACCTTGAAGTTATGCGCCGTTTGCGCGAAGCAATTCGTCAGAAACGCACAGAATTGTGGAAAAAACAATCATGGATTTTGCACCATGATAACGCACCAGCTCACACATCGATGCTTGAGCGTGAGTTTTTGGCCAAAAACAAAACCGTTGTCATGCCTCAACCACCGTATTCACCGGACTTGGCCCCAGCTGACTTTTTCCTCTTCCCAAAACTGAAGACACCGATGAAAGGAAAGCGTTTTGCTACGATTGAGGAGATAAAAGAAAAATCGAAACAGGAGCTGTTGGCGATACCAAAAAGCGCGTTTCAGAAGTGTTTCGAGGATTGGAAAAAACGCTGGCATAAGTGTATTATATCTGAGGGGGATTACTTTGAAGGGGACAAGATAGTTATTGATGAATAAATAATTAATGGTTATTTTTTGATCAGACCTCGTATATTTTGTATTTCTGTCAGACTTGACAGATGTTCCTTTTTTTATGGTTTTAGGTCTATTTTATTTTAATGTTTATTTTAATTTTATTATTATTTATTTTAAGTTCTGAAGAAAATTATTTTTTATTTTTCCCAGGGAGGCTCCGAAAAATATATTGCACCGAGGCCCCCTGCGTCAAGCTACGCTACTGACCGGCCATATTGTTAGCCCAAAAAGGCTAATTTTTCTAAACGCCATTAAGTCGGTTATATTCTATCCAGTGAATACGAATAATTAATTATAAAATCATTACGTTACTGATTTACCACATTTGCAATATGGCGCTGACTACGATGCGTACCGCTGTGACTTAGTTGTACTTTTATCTAATGAAACAAACTTTAGAAATCAAGATGATAGTAAAATATTTTTTAAGTACGTATACGAGGGCTATTTGGCGAAAATTGTGTAAAAAAAAAATTCACATAATATCAATAACTGCGATGTATCAATTTTACGTGCTGTGATAATGTAGGGGAGGTTGGGGCAAAGCGGCCACTCGGGGCAAAGTGGTATTTTCCATTATCCTAACAAGCGCATGAGCACCGTAAGCACAAATACACATATTAGTTCCCTGTCATTAGCTGAACTAATCAGTCTGTATTGAAACTCAGAGCAGTGCACATGTAAGTCGTTAGTGTGTCTGAAAAGTTTTTGCCGTCTATTTTACAACATTTATAGGTAAGTAAATAGCCGATCTGCTTTTAACTATTAACAATTTGTTTGGTGTTATATTTTTATCATATAGTATTATGTGTTTTACGAATTATAGTCAAGGTAGATATTATAAAATATATGTCTATTTTTTTTTAATTTTTGTTGATACTTGTTGATGCATCTAGGGGCAAAGTGGTTTTTTGTTGTGGGGCAAAGTGGACAGTGGGCCACTTTGCCCCACATATGTTAGAGCTGACAATATACATGAAATTAAATTGGAAAAATAAATGAATCTAAAAATATACTTTTTCTTTTTGAGAAAAATAATGGTACGAAATTATAAGCGTAAGACCAAACAACATTCTTGGTCAGAAGACAATATGGCAGCAGCCAACATGATGTTAGACATGGTTTAATTAGTGCGAAAAAGGCAGCTATACAGTATCAACTTCCTCTCACGACTTTAAGAAGACGTGTTAAGTCTGAAAAAAATCCTCAAAATGCTTCTAAAAAGAAGTTAGGAAGGTTTGTAACTACTTTTTCTAGCCAACAAGAACAAGAATTGGCCAATTTTATAATTGATATGGAAAGTAGACTTTTTGGCCTAACTATTACGGAATTACGGCGACTTGCTTTTGAATATGCCGATAAAAATCGTATTCCACATAATTTTAATACCAACAAGGGTTTAGCTGGACGGATTTTTAAAAAGACAAACAAATATTTCATTGAGGCTTCCAGAATACACATCACAAGCAAGAGCGTCCGCGTTTAATAAACATAATGTGTCTTCATTTTATAATTTAATGAAACAAATGCTCGAAAAATATGAATTTTCTCCTAGTAGAATCTTCAATTGTGACGAAACGGGTATTTCTACGGTGCCAAACAAACACTCAAAAATATTGTCTTTAACAGGAAAAAAGCAAGTTGGCAGTCTTTCGTCAGCTGAACGTGGGACCTTAACTACAGCGGAGATTTGCTATAATGCAGTTGGATTTTACATTCCTCCTTTAGTTATATTTCCTAGAGTTCGAAAATGTCCTCCACTGGAGCAGGGGTTACCTCCAGAGTCTGTAGTGGCATATCATCAATCTGGGTGGATGCAGAGTGAGATATTTTCAGATATTTGGTTCCAGCACTTTTTAAAATACACTAAACCATCAGAGGATGATCCAGTGTTGTTAATATTAGACGGGCACTCTACACATACGAAAAACTTGCAACTAGTTGAGAGTGCTAGAGCTAACCATGTGCATATAATTGTAATACCACCGCATACTTCACACCGGTTACAATCACTTGATGTTTCTTTTATGTACCCTCTAAACTCATATTATGAACAAGAAACTAGAAAATGGTTGCTTAATAACCCCGGAAAGGTTGTTACTATCTATCAAGTTGGAGAACTTTTTGGAACCGCATTTCAACGAGCGGCAACTACTCAAATTGCTGTCAATGGGTTTAAAGCAACTGGAATTGTTCCGTACAATCCAGATATATTTCCGGAAGATTTGTTTAAACCAGCAGAAGCAACAGATAAACCTATTGATCAAGAACGGCCAACCACTCCCCTACATGAAGTAGTTGATAATGCGCGAACAGTTGAAAATAGTAAATCCCCACAACCAGGACCATCCAACGCCAGGACACCACCCCCAAAAGCTTTTAAAAAATCGCGAGAAATAATCGAAAAAGAAAATTTTGAGAAGCTCTATTATTCGCCATGTGATATATTTCCTCTACCTATTTCGAAGGAGAAAAAACAAGTGAAGAGAAAATTTAAGAAGGGCAAAACAATGGTCTTAACGTCAACTCCAAACTATGAAGAGCTTAAAATTGCAATTTCAGAAAAACAAAAAACTCCGAAAACGAAAAAGAAAGCAGTTAAAAAGAATCTGATGGCAAAAACTGAAAAAAGAAAATTGGACGAATCTTCATCAGATAGTTCGACCACAGTTGAGCTAAATGACACGGATGACTCAGGAAGTGAATTTCAATTTTATCCAGAACCATCGGGATATTCGATTGACAAAATTGATTGTAAACAACTCAATGCAGGTGATTTCATATTTGTAGAGCTAACATCAGAAAAACAAACGAAAAAAAAAATTTGTAGCTAAAATAACTGCTATAGATAAAAATGTTGATACTGCACAATATACCATTTTTGTATCCTTTCTGAGGCAATATAGACAAACAATGGACATCTATGTTTTTCCTGATATAGAAGATCTTAGTGAAGTTTTGTAATTTGCCTCTTCAAAAAATGGTTTATTTTTCCTTATTTAAAATTTGTTCGTTTTTTAATTTTTAAGTTTAAGAATAACTTCATATTTAATTCTGTGTAATAATAAAGGTTGACTTTAGCATAATATGTGTTTTAAATCCACGATTTTAATATGTTTAAAATATTTCCACTTTGCCCCACAAATGGAATTACTTTACCCCACATATGGGGCAAAGCGGTTTTTTTACATTTTACTATAAAAACGCTTCTACATTTTTTATGATTCCTTTAAGTTTAAACAGTATGATATAATATGAGAGATAAGAGATATAAAAATGTATTTGTATTATATAAACTTTAAAGAATCATAATTATCTTATTTTTCCACAACTTTTTTATTAAGGTGGCCTCTTTGCCCCAACCTCCCCTACCATGCAGTAATAAATTCAATAAATGCCTGGCTCCAGGTTATGCTAAATCCCTTTTAAATATAAGAGGGTCACATAACAAGGTAGTGAAATGAGAAAGCAGACTCTTTAGCCAGGATGAGAGCTGAGAAATTTCTCATTGAATAAGAACCAATATGTTGTATTTTATTTTAACATGTTAAAAGGGTGCTAATGGAACAGATAAATATACCTTAAAAGCTCAGGTAGTCCAGAATATTCATAGGGGTCCATTATGCCATTGGCAGAACCTTAAATTGGAACGGGAATGACGCTTTAGGGTTCAATATCCGAAACCCGAAGAAATCGCGAAAGCGATCAATCAGACATGTTCTTAAACTCATCAAGAAAAGTAACCTAATTAAGTAAAATATTAACCTGATGGGGGTAGAAACGGGGAGAGATACAGTAAGCCTAGATAGTAAGTATAAGTGTGCTTTAAACTATACCCTTATTTAGATAGATAGAATAAAAAAAGTTAAATCTGCCAAAGAAATCAACGACAAATTATTTGCCCCTATCCACAATGTTCACTATATTTTGCAATGGTTAAAATGTGAACTCGACTGTTTAAAGAAGGACGAGAGTAAATTAAAGACGATGAGCACCCAGGACCGTATTGCACGATGATGGTTACGGAAAATAATATTAAAAATATGGAAAAGTTAGTCCTCGAAGACCGTCGAATTATGGTTCGTCATATAGCAGAGAAACTAAAAAGATCAGCAAGGACAGTGTTAGACAAATCCAAATACACACTTATCAATGAGTAAGGTTGGCGATAAATCGAGACCGAAGAGTGATTTGCGTAATTTTCTTCACATTGTAACCTGTGATTAAATATTGATTTCTGAAAAGAGTGGCTACCAAACTTATGGCAACGATATTCTGGGATTCTGACCCACAGCGATTTTTATTTGTTTAAAGATTTAAAAAAGGTGGAAGAGTTTCTGATGAAAAGAAAATGAGGTTGGCTGTAGATGACCATTTTGCTAACAAAAGTATTTTTTCACCGGGATAAAACAATTGCACCGTCGAGGTGTATTGTAAATTGTAACAGATGTAAGTTATATTGAAAGGATGAGCCACAATATATCCATTTGGGTAGCAATGTATGGCCATGAGATCATCCCACTCATTTTCAACTTACCCTAGGATCATTTTCCACGGGAAAGCCCTCGTACCAATCAAACTTAATTTTTCCAGTCGGCATATTTGAGGGTCTTAAGAAAAATACCGAAAATCAAATTTAAACTAAATATATCCATCAATAAATTTGTTTTCCTTTTCTTTAAAAGTATCAAATATATACAAATATTTTAGTATGTAACTACCAAAAAGAAAATACATTTTTAAAAAAGTTAAAAATAGTTTTCTTGGCACAATAACAATATTTTTTAACAGGGCCATTTTTAACACACCATGTCACTGGATCATATCTGTCTATTCTACTGATATTCCCCAATAAGTTAAACGATTGTTTGCCGCTGTTAATAGAAGCCTCAACGGTGGCTTCTAATATGGCTGGAGGAGCGGTTTCAACCATAACAAGATAAAAATGGACAGTTTTATTTTGATGGTTAATGTATGGTTCTGAAATACCTGCTGAACGAATTTTGTTTAATGAATATGGCGAACATAAATACCCTTGTGGTAAACGTTTTACTAAATTGTTAGTTTCATTAACAACAAATTGAGATAGAAGATGTATTATTGGCGTATTTGAATTTATATAAGTGTGTCCTTTGCAGGTACACCAGTGTTGCTCAATATGAGCATCTTCGCAAGTTCTATCCTCTGGTACTTTAGAAAATAGAGATAGGCACTCTGGACAACCTTTACTAAAATTAATTTCGTAACTACCATTTCCTATTTCTAAAATACTCTGAAAAGTATTGAACAAATCATAAGGAACTGTTAATCTTTCAGTATTAACTAAGAAGTTCAAATATTTGTCGTAGTAAAGATTCTTGAATTTATCAGGAAATTTGATGTACAAAAAAGGCAATCTTTCTTCTAACCAACCAGAATGGGTATATCTAATATTACCAAATCTAAACCCATGATCACTAAAAAATATTAATATGGTATCTTTTAGAGCAGAAATAAATTCAGGATCACTTAGCAATCTAAAGGTTGCTTCATCCATAACAGCTGGCATATTGACGTCATCGTGGCTAAAACTGTTAGCCCAAAATAAGCCGAAACTAGGAACATCTTTAAATGTGACAGCAAAATCTCTAGCAGTGTTTAATAATCTCTCGCCAGATGTCTCTGGACCAGCGCAATAAGTCATTGAATGTCGTTTTGTAACTTTTAATTTTTCGGCTGCTAGAAAGTAAGAATGGTAGTAAAAATCGGTTGGCTCGTCTAAAAATCCTGGTCTGTCATAATTGAAAGTACTAATCCAACACTCATCTTCTGAATAAGCTGTAATATAACCAGATTCTCTAAATTTATCCCAGATAAATTGACAGTTATTTAATTTCACAGAATTGTTGCAGATATCAGCTAGCTGAAGCATGTTGTAACCTGTAAGAATAGCCATTAGATTTGGAAAGGTGTTTTCACCTATTTTGTTGTATCCTTTTAAGGTATTAAAATGTTTTTCAGCGTACGCAAATGTCTTTGGCATGCTTCTTTGAATGTTAGACTTTGACATGCTGTCTATTCCTAATAGTAAAACGCTAAACTTTGGTTTTTTTTTAGATGACGTGGTTCGTTTTGGTAGAGGTAACGTCGTTGCATGAACATTGGTATAAACGTTCATAAGTTTGTTGAAACATTTGACATGTACGTATGGGAAGGTAAGCTCGACTGACTCTTCAAATGGGATGCAATCAGTTAACCTAAAAAAGAAAAAATATGTAAGAAATTGAGTAGTTTGTAATTTGTTGAGAAAAAAAGTTGAACAATTTAGCACCACCTATTTTTTAGATGGATTATACATGGTACCTTTTAAAATCTGAAAATAAACATATATGAAACTAACTTTGCAAAGTAACTATGATAGCAATATTTTCAAGTTATGCCGACAAATTTTGAACATACGTTATGAATAATATGCCAGCACAATAGAAAGGGGGTCGCTAGTCAAAACAATATATGCTTGACATTAAAAACGATATGGCTACTGTTCCCAATAAGGTTTAAATATTAGGTATATATATTATTGAGATGAAGATTTTTTTTACAGTTTGAAATAAGAAAATACTGAAACCGTAATAAAATTAATGAGATATCTTATGTTCTTTAAACCATATTTTAAGAAGTACGCATCCGATAAAAATATTGAAAAATACCATTATAATTTACAAATATGGAGTGTTACGCAAAAAATGTCAAATGTGACGGATATTTATTTTTTTCATCGAAATTGAGATATATTTTCAACGCGGTTTTTCTAAACCTAGCATAATATTGTGGCCATTTTTTTTGGTCGGCGAAAGGGTCGATATGCGAAAAACGAATTTGCAACCTTTCGATGATTATTTAATTAATTTTATGAAAACTTGTATACTAAGTATGCCGCCACTGGTTATACTGGGTTATATGTATGTGTACTTATTTCGTTTGTCACTGATGACGTACACACTATAAATAACATAACCTTAAAATATTTAATCTCAAAAAATTATGGCTAAAAATTAAGCTGATAATAGTACTTGTAAAACTCACTTGATCTGGTTATCAGCACGGACTTCATAGTCAATTCTAGTAATATTTGAGTAACAACATTGGATCTTAAAGTTACTGTAAGCTTCTACGAGAGATTTATTAATGTTTAACGAGACAATTCCGTTTTTCTTATCTATGTAAGAAAGGAGATCATATTTCGAACATTTATACGGTTTTTCTTCTTTAATAAAGTCGATGATATCAGCATTGAACGGATCGTCATCTGGAATTCTACAGTTCGAGGTGTTAATTAAGTAAACCATTTTTTGGGGATTCACCGAAGTCATGTGCTCTGAAAAATAAATAAACAATTAAAAATTTTCAAGAAAGATGTACCTAAGTACAATAAAATATTAAAATGATGGTTTAAATTTTTTTTCTCCACGGCCACTACTAAATGTAGTTCTTCCGAAACCATTTATAATAACAGAAAGAAAAAATTTTCGCTATAGAGATTAAAAGAAAATTTTAAAACACTTGCCCCTTATGTATTTTACACGTTTTTCATGCTAACTCTAGAAACAGAATGTAATAGCTACTGGCTAATGGCTATGAATACCACGACCGCATCGTAGATAGTCATGAATTTCATGACTGACAGTTCTGCGCGACGTATTAGTATTTAGTTTGAATTTGCCTGAATAAAGATAAGTGGCGTTTGTTAAGTCGAACTTAAATTCAAAAATTAGCGAATATAATGATTTTTATATGGAAATAGATAATATTCCTCCTGAACTGACAAAATATGCAAATAATGTAAATAAAGAAACTTGCCTAACATAAGTTAGATTCAATATTTCATTTTGTTCAAAGTTAAGTTTTACTATGTTCTATATTCAACTCTTACTGTATCTGTGGCCGTGAAGAAAGTACGGTCTATTACTCTCGCGCAGGGGCGGTTTCTCCATTGGTTCATTTGTGCAGTGAACACCCAGTTCAATTTCATAAAGACACATTATTTTAAAATTACATAAATAACAAAAATATAAATTTAATTTTAATATTTTTATTTTCATACGTGTTAATCTATATTTTTTTGGTATATCATTGCTTTCTGGCTGATCGCGTCTCTGTGGCACAATATACCTAAGTATACCGTAATTGTGGCGCATTATGATGAGTGAGCCTAACACGAGTGAGACGATTTGAGGAATACATATAGCTAAAAAGAGAAAACAACACCCCAACAGATCCTTCAAACTGTCAAAGAATACATTAATTGGCGCGCAGCTCACAAACAAGGTTGCCAAACCAGTGTTGCCAGTCTAGTACAATTCACAATTGTACTAGATGTAGTACAGTCTGCGTGCATAAGTGTTCACGTGTAAAAAATATATATATGTGTTCCTTATTTGGGTTTGTTATCAATAATAATCCCCCTTTTTACTCTTCAATAAATTTAGATGTCACTGCAAATAAAATTCGATAAATCTGGTACATTTAAGGAATCTGGTACAATTTTTAGACAAATCTGGTACATAACAAAAACATATTCTGGCAACACTGTACCAAATCAAACAAACTGTCAACGTCAGTACTGTCAGTACTGTCACTTCGTCGATTTTAATAAAATTAAGATTATTTTATTTGTAATTATTTAAGAAAATGCGTTTAAGAACTGCAACTTTAATAAACTGAAAGGATGTGTTTCAATGTAATGATTGTTCCCGATAAACTTCTAAGGCAAGGTAAATAAATAAAATATTTTAAGGTTATGTTTTGTTTATTTATTTTATAGTAAAGTTTTATGACTATAATTTGTTTTATATTTTGTTTCAGTCTAAGACCATCCAAAACAACTTCAAAATGGTCTATTTTGTACACAATTGTAAATACTATGAAGGAAGAAGTATGCAAAAAATTTTTTTTCCCACAAAACCCAGGGAAAAATTTAATTATTCTGATGAGGTAACTGTTTGACATCATTATGGAAATGTACAATAAAAATTTGATTAAGATAAAGAAACAAATGGTTTTTCACTTTAAAAGTCTAAATCGGAAAAATGAATCAACCAATTAATTTAATATACTCGATGAGAAATTTTACCTAAGAAATGGTATGTACATTTAAATAGTTTACCTATATAAAGTTATATTTGCCAGTAATTATCAATCGTATTACCCTCTAACCTATATCGTTTGTTGCATACAAACCAGAAATCTTTATTTTATTTTATTGCCTTGTTTGTATAATTTAGTATTTTCAAAAATATTAGATGTTATGGTAATTTGGATCACTGCAGGTATTAAATGAAAATGAGGCTGATGGGACTGATCTTATAAAATAAACATTTAAAACATTTTAGTTCTTATTTTGTATGCCAATAAAACGTATTTAAAAAATATATTTTTTATTTGATATCTGTGACAAATTGTGAAAATGATTAAACTTACAATAAAAACTGAAAAATGGTAGGTAAAGTTTCATATAAAATTTTTTACACAAAAATCAATGTCAATGTTTCTATATAACCTGATATATATTTAAAAAATTATGAAGAAAAGTCAGTTTACTAACTAATAATGTTTATAGATTGTTTTCAATATATTAAAAACAAAACAAATATTACACTAACTAAAATATTCATTTATTAATAGTTGTAGTGCTTGAAAACAGTCGATGTTGATAATAATAACTACACTTAATACAAACTAAAATAATAAAAAAACAGCGATATTGACTCTTGTACAAAGTTTTGATCCAAACTTATAAATGATAAAATTATTGGAAAAAGTGAACACCCATTTCAAATTACTACGAGCCGCCACTGCTCTCGCGTTCAGACTCTTCCACTCGTATCGAATTTTCATTCCAACCTTGTTACAGAATATTCTATTCTTTTGAACACCCATCTAAACCATAAATCTTAAATCAGAGGTTAAGTCATGGTGGACCATAAGGCGAACCCACTACCATTTTTAAATAAAAAAATACGTGGCTAAACATTGATCTGGGTTGCGAATATAATCCTGCACTAAAACTAGTTGACTTTTTGCACACTAAATAAGTTTATAAAACCAGGGCGGACTGTATCCCATAATAGCAGGAGAGCCCACGATGCTAAATGGGGATTTACTCGAGCGTCATAGAGACCTATTGGGTTGCAAAGCTTAGATGATAAGAAAAAAATGTCATATAATATATACCTTTTCATCGGTGGAGGAAGCGGCTATTGATTTTTAAATATGTAATAATTTTTTAATTAAAAAACCGACTTCAAAATCGTGCAGGTGCCCTAAAAAAATTAAGATTTTTTATTTTCTCATAGTTCATCAGATCCTGACCAATTATTGTATGTGGAACTACCTCTGAGGTATCCCCTTTCTAACAAAAAAAGAAACAGAAATCGGACAAGGTAGTAAAGAATTACAGCTAAACATACATTAAAAATGAAGAGTTTGAGGATTTTCTAATGGACCCAATTATTAGATTTTAACCAAATTAATATGGGACCACCCCTGAAGTATCTTCTTTCTAACAAAAAAAGAATCATTGAAATCGGACACCGTGTTAAAGAACTATCGCTGAACATACATAAAAAAAATATCGCGACGAATTGAGAACCTTATCATTTTTTGAAGTCGGTTAAAAATATGTAAAAAAATACTGTTGCATGGACATACTCGAACGCGTCAGATATTGATGGCATCAATGTCCTACGTATTTTTAATAATGTAGATATGTTAATCTGATCGTTTGCATGATGCATGTGGTTGTACGTAAGGGTTTTCTAAGGGGGTGTTAAGTGAACCGAACAGAAGCTCTCATTCAATAATTTGACGATTTCGATGTGACGCAAACTCGCGGCCATTATTATAATGTGCAAAAAAATTCGCCATTTTGAAATACTCAAGCGCGTCAGATTAAGATATATATGATTAATTTTTATGTCCTAGACGTGCTGTCTCATAATCTAACGATTATCTAGAGGGATTCACCTAATCTGACATTTCGAAATTCACGCGAATTTCGAAATGTCGGCCGGGCGCCAAAAGACACCAAAAGATCACGCTATACTCGATCCACCCACCTACTAACGACGTTCGGCCAGGCGCGCCCTTTTTCCATTTACAACATAGGAGCTTTGCTCACTCCACGGGGGTTTATATCATATGCACAATACGTAAACACGTTTCTGCGCATACTCCTCCTAGCTTGGGTGCTCTGAAGTCCGTTTTACAATAGCAAAATTGTATTAAAATGTAAAGCACATTGATTAATTTAATAACATCTCGTTCAGTAACACACAAAAAGTGTTGTTTCAAAAATTTTAATTCATATATTACAACAAAACTAAAAAAACATACCTTCACTTAGTTATTTGTACTATGTGAAGATGGCTTTCTGTCCGCTGCATGACTGCTGGCTGCCCGCTATAGCGGGCCCCACGCGCGCTGTCAACAAATAACATCAAAATCAAACAAATGTGTGGTTATGTTATGATTTGGTTGTCGACGAAAACATGTGAGTGGAACTACTTTTATTTTTTTAGATATAAGTTATTTAGGATTATTTAAAATCAAGTAAAGGTATTTTGATGCTTTAACATGTCTTTACCAGGCAGAATTCATTATAAACGCATAATTTCTAATTGTTATAGTACATTTTATAAGGCCCATTCCAAACGTAAATTTTAAGAACAAACATTTTTAAATTTCCTTCTGATATTGATCAAAGAACGGAATGGTGTCGTATTTTAAACATTCCACTTACAACCCCAATCATTATACATTATGTGAAAATCATATTTTGATACAAAATTGTTTACAAACACAAATCCTTCAAGACTGCTAAAAGATTTGCTTTACCTTGCTTTCGCATCCTCAAAACCAGATACACCAAAGATAGTAGTACTTAGTAATATTGTTATCACACCTCCAAACAGAGTCCTGTGTGGATAAAGTTCATTTTAATAATATATACAAAATTAATAAATGAAGCAGAATTTGAGTCAGGCCACTAGTTATGTTGCAGGGTTTATTAAGAAACTTAATAGTTTTGACTGCAAAGAGTTAGAAGACCATCGATACTTTTACTTATTTTAAAGAAAATTATGATAAAAGACGTTTTATTTATGTACAAAGAAATGTTATTGAATTTCTTTCAAAAATTCTTGAAATAGTTTCACAACTTTTGGGTCATATTGACAACATAATTCAAATAATTAAACTTTTTTGCCAGACCATGTTGATTTTAAATGGTTTACATCAGAGGCGACTCGTGGCCTAGTCTATGAGGAGACTACTTTTAAAAGGCACACCCTGTATACTTAATAAAAATATATGTCTATAAGAATTCAAAAAGCAGAAATATTACATTGTATTCTAATAGAAATATATATTTGTATAAAGTATATAGGATGAGCCAGCTTCCTTACAGACTAGGCCACAAGCCGTCTCTGGTTTACATATAAAGAACATAAAACAGACGTCTTTTCTCATTTAGTTGAAACTTGTCTACTATTAATAATAAGAAAGTATTATAATGATAGTATGAGAGCTGCTGCAATGTCTAAAAGACAAACAAAATGATTTGAAGTTACTGCATTTAATTTTTTTCTGTTTCAGTTTATATGGATGGTTGCTTTTGTCTGATTTCCTAAGATTCAAGAAGAATTTGTTGTTTTGTTTTTCGTTTATTTTAAAAATTTATTTACTTAGGCATTAGTTTTCATATCAAGTAAATTAATTATTTGTTATGCAATTTCTGATTTTTGTTAGCCAAAGATAGTTAACGTACCGAAATAGTAATGTAATGTTTGTGATATTAGAGTAACTTTCTTAAATAATCATTTATAAGACGTCCGGGAGCGCCATAGTAAATAATAATAATAATAATAATAGACATTCTTGCTTCGCATAAGCTCGCTTGTATGGGGGTGAAGTATATGAAAAATATTTTTTTGTATTGCCATCTCTTTGATATATTTTTTATTTATTTTTCTTGGGAATTTTTAGTAAATATGATTATATAAAACTTTGTATGATATTTATTTTATCCCTCATAATTATTTGTCATAGAATTTTACATTTTTATAATTGTTACAAACAGCTAATAAAAAAGGAAAATTTTAATTATAATTAAGAGGAAAATTTACTTAAGCAATTATCTTTTTTTAAACAATACGAAATAGAGCCACAAATATTTCTATAGTTTAATTTTACTTTTTAGTGAATGAAAAATATATACCTTCAGGTAAAAGTGAAATGTCTGTTTTTCTGGAGCCACTATTCCGAAATTTGATTTAATTATTTTCTCAATTTTTGAAATCTTTATAAAAACAAAATTTTGCGATTTATTGCCATCAAAATTTGATTAAATATTGAAAAGTTGGCTCCAGAGGAACATATTTTAGCTACACGTACATGTTCTTTATTTCACTAAAAAATTAAAAAAATTACTATCAAAATTTTGTATGGCTATATTTCGTATTAGTTAGAAAATAATTGCAAAAGTAAATTCTCCTTTAAAAAAACCCGCCAATTTTCAAATTAAATATAAAATTACGGGTAACTGCATTACCGACAGAGTAAGAGTTGATGGTAATACTGCTGGTAACTATATTACCGACAGAGTAAGATTAGTTCTACTCCTCCACCCCACAGGTCGTTGCAAGCAAACATGTTGCCAAATTTCTACAAAGAAACGGCAACTGTTAATAATCCTTCCTCCATGGCTCACTCTTTCTTGTAGTTGTTGTCAGGATGCAAGTGAGATGAGCGTAGTGTGCTCTTAAGGTGTACGTTTCGAAACGTAGGACGGGCGAACTCGCTTCGCAACAATTGTTTTGAAGTTTGTTGATAAACGTCAAAAAAAAAAAAACCTCAATTTTCTTCAAAGTTTTTGAATTGTTTCGACATGGAACGCTTTGGTAGCAGCTCTGGGATAGAAATAGATGAAGAAATCGAGAATCTAACACCCCAAAATACCGTAAAAATACATAAATATGTTTGGAAACAGTTCACCGAATTTTGTGAACGGCGAAATGATCAACTTTGTGCTCAAACTTCTGACGAACAATTAGCAAGTATTTTGAAAGATTGGGCATTCAACATGAAACGTGCAGACGGCACCGAATACAAAGAAGGTACGGTGAAAACAATTTGGAATACTACCGCTAAACTTGTCCAGAAAAAGTTTTATGAAGAGTTTAACCGACAAATAAATCCATCCAGTGGCGTCGTTTTTGAAGATGCAAGAAAGGCGCGAGCAGCTAAAAGAAAGAAGTTACAGTTCTATTGCCCTTAAAGCGGAAGACAGCAAAATTCTGTAAATTTTTGATGAAAACACGCCAGACGGTTTACAAAAAAAATTCTATCAAATTTGTGCTGTAGAACTGGCGTAGCGTGGAAATGAAGCAGTCTTTTGTTCAATCGACTATTTCAAAGAAGAA
This sequence comes from Psylliodes chrysocephalus, assembly GCA_927349885.1. Lineage (NCBI taxonomy): Eukaryota > Metazoa > Arthropoda > Insecta > Coleoptera > Chrysomelidae > Psylliodes > Psylliodes chrysocephalus. The sequence goes on along the minus strand of OV651818.1, from coordinate 49,323,986 downwards.
TTCGACAATTACGGTCAACCCACAGGACGTATTGAGTACAATACCATGTTTTCAAAGACAGCGCAAGGTGGCGAAAAACGTACGGCTGATTCTAAATGGTTAACACCAAATAAAATGTGTGAAGATAAGTGCCCAGTACGTCTGTTGAAGAAAATGCTAAGCAAGAGAACACCAAACATTAAAACCAGACGTCTATTTTTAGCACCTAATACTGAATGGCAGTAAACTGGGATATGGTATAAAAACTGTCCTGTAGGCCTCAATCAGTTAAGTAAATGGATCTTCTGCTATTAGCATCTTGACACAATCTGGAGCAAACTTGCAAGAAATTATTAAGATAACAGGCCACTCATCATCTGAGTCTCTCAAGCCATATCTAAAACTTACTAATGAACACCATGGAAAGATACTTGAGAAAATGAGAAACAAGCAAGATTCTGCCAATTCTAGTATCAAAAGCACCACTTCAAATTCAACATCTAAAGATAATACAACAAATAATATTTTTTATAATAATTGTACTTTTCATTTCAATACTACTTAACCAATAAAAAAAGTTCGTTAATTAACTCTTTATATAATCGTATCGAATATCACTCGAGCAAACGAAAATATTCGACTATACTAACCTCGTCACTCGACGTATATCCTTAAAACAGAGTGATTCGGAAGTATATTCGAATATTTTCTATGCTCTTGTGATATTATAACTGATAATATCCTCCTAGTGACGTCACAGCTAACCCAGCAGATGTTGAACTAATTCGGATATCCTCTTTAATTGATAGTAGTCGTTGAATTTGGGTGGCTGCGTTATTTGTCCAATAAATAAATTTCTTTATTTCAAAAGTGGAATAACACAAAGTAATTATGTTTAAGAGTTTTCGAAAAGTACATTGTTTATTAATGTATAGATGATATAATATTTAATTATTATGTACTACAACAATTCAATCAAATCGGATGAATAAATAGTCGGATGTGACTGGAAATTAGAAGTTAGGAAAGTTTTTTAGGAAGAACAACGAAATAAATTTAATCTAATTAATGCGTTTTCAAGGGTTTGAAAATATACCAAAAGTAAGGTACTTTTTTACAATATTTCTTTTTCGTTGATTTTAATTGGACACTTGACAACACCGCGCAGTTGTAATGTCAGAGAATAACAGATATAATTCTAATTCCATAGAAAAAGTTTACATAAATGTTCCTCATAAGTCCCTAATATTTAAAAAATGTTAATTTATGGATTTTCTGGTTGTAAATTTGAAAAGTTCTCCCCTTCCTAAAGCCTAAAATGTAAGTTTTGTAAAAAATGGATTTTTAAGAAAAGGGCGTGTCCAATATTTACCCATAATTTTTTAAACACCAACAATTATTAGACAGAAAATAAAATTTCAATGTGACAACGTTGCAAATTACAAACTCGTGTACTTGTGACTTGTCAACTTCAACTATAAAGGCGACAACAAAAGTTGGAAAGGAATTATAAATTAGTTAATAGATTTAACAAATGACATAATTTTTCGTATACAATTTTAATTAAAATATAAAAAGTAAGTTACTTTAATATAATACTAGTGATGAAACTTCGAAATTACAATCTATGGGTAATAGGTTGAAACTGGATAGAACCCATATAGGTATAACCTATAAAATTTCAACTTTTAATTCAATTTTTCTCGATTAATAGTCAGTTATCCGCACTTTTTTTTAGAAACTCTCTATTTGGAATACGTACTTTTTAATAGTACCAACATTTTTTCAAATTTCCGACGTACTTAAAGCGTACCAGAGCCCAACTGCTGACAAAATTAGGAATTTAGTAAAAAGGAGGTCAATCCTTAAAGGGCAATTAACACGTTTTGAGTCATTTTTAAATTCTTTTGATAATGTTGATATAACTCAGCTTGAAATTCGCCTTAAAAGGATAGAAATTGCGTTTGAAGAATTTGAAACAATTCAAACAGACTTAGCAATACTAGATAGTTCTGAAGAAAGTTCACGTGCTGAATTGGAGGATAATTATCATACCCTTATTGAAAAGGCTAAAATTCTGATTTTGACCGTAAAACCGAGTGTTTCAGAAAACAATCTAATTGAAAATGTTTCACCCAATAATTCAAATTTAAAGTTACCACCTATTCGTTTGCCTGTTTTTACTGGCGATTATCAAACTTGGACCACATTTCACGATACATTTAATCGATTAATTCATCAAAACGAAAATCTACGGAACGTAGAGAAACTACATCATCTTAAAACTTGTTTAAAGGATCTCGCACTCAAATTGCCAAGTTGCCAATTTGGAAACTACAGATGACAATTACAATATAGCATGGAATTTATTAGTTGAACGATTTGAAAATAAGCGGTTAATGATTAATAATCATATCAAAGACATAATTAATTTACCAAATTTGACAAAAACATCACCAACGGTACTTAGGGAATTGACAATGTTCATTCTCATGTTTGTGTGCTTGAGAAACTTGGTTTAGAGAGTAAGGCATGAGAGTGGGTTCTTATCTACATTTTATCTTCTAAATTCGATCATGCAACTAATCTCGCTTGGGAGTACTCTTTGAATCCCAGTGAACTACCAACTTACCAAATGTTCAAAACTTTTCTTACTAAACGATCCTTTTCTTTGGAAAATGCCGCTAATAACTCACTAAAACATAAACCATCACAATCATATTCTAAGAACCATAGCTAGTTTGTCGGTTACAGATAACACTAATCTTATGTTACATACAATGTGCCAGTTGTGCAAGCAGAATCATTTTATATATCAATGTCCTGAATTTTCTAAGTTTTCCGTTGAACAACGTTATAATCATGTGAAAACTTTTAAGTTATGTACAAATTATTTACGACCTGGTCACAGAAATCAAGACTGTAGGTCTGGTCAATGTAAAATCTGCAATAAGAATCACAATACACTCACAAGAATAATCAAGTCAATCAATTGCAACTTCCACATAATAGTCAATCACATGATTCTAATCTTTCATACAATTTCAAATCTAACCAGGCACCGTACACTACTCAAGGCCCCAAACTAACAGAAAACAAAATATGTATCACCCGCACAGTCAAATTCCAAATTATCAATTGGCATGACACAACTAGACATGACAAACGTTCAAGAAGCTTCTCAAACTTTACATAGTATTTCAGATTCGCAAAGACCGTATGTTTTGTTTACAACCGCTCAGATATTAATTCACGATAAATACGGAAACATTCATGTGTGTAAAGCTCTTTTAGACTCTGGATCTCAGAGTAACTTAATAAGTAACAGTTTGTGTGAAAAATTAAGCTTGGATAAAGTTGATATACTTACACCTATTATATGTGTAAACCAAATCATAACAAATATTAAATACAAGGCTAAAACTCTTAAGTCACGAACACGTACGTTTTTAAAGGAATTATTGTTTTTAGTTTTGCCAAAAATAACAGAATGGATTCCTTCGTTTGATTTTGATATCAATCTTTTCCCCCTAATTAATAACAAAATTATTAGCTTAGCAAACCCAAATTTTAACTTAGCTCAAGTTATTGATCTCTTGTTAGGTGTCAATATTTTTTACGAATTACTGTGTCCAAATCACATCAAATTAAGGAATTCGAATTATTAAAACTTCAATTTACATGGATGATTTGTTAGTTAGTTTAGAAAGTTTTGATGAGGCTTTAGAAGACTTTAGAGAAATTTTTACAATATTTGAAAGTGCAGGCTTTCAGTTTCGAAAATGGTCTTCAAATGATCCATGTATATTAAAGGAACTCCTCAAATACAACAACGACGACAATAGTGACCGATTAGTAGAATTTCACGACGATAAGGAATTAAAAACCTTAGGCGTAGCGTGGAAGACTGACACAGATACCTTTAACTATGCGGTAAATTTAGGTGTTCAACCAAACGCGATTACAAAGAGAATAGTTCTGTCAACCATCTCCAAATTGTTCGACCCCTCGGTTTAGTCGGTCCTATTATAATCCGCGCTAAAGTTTCTATGCAACACCTATGGCGAAAGGGTATTAAATGGGATGATCCTTTGCCAGACGAGTTACGTCGTTGGTGGAATGCATTTTTAAATCAACTTCGTGAAGTTGGACGCATTACTATTTAACGACAGGTTTTATGCGATAAACTTCAATTAATTCAAATGCACGGATTTTGTGATGCAAGTGAAAGTGCATACGGAGCTTGCATCTACTTAGTTTCTAATGACAGAACCGGGAAAAAACAGTAATTTATTATGTGCTAAATCTAAGGTTGCTCCTCAAGCTAAATGTACTCTACCTCGTTTAAAACTTTTATCTGCCATTTTGTTATCTAAAATAGTTGCCATAATGCAAACCGTACTAGATATTAAGGTTTCAAATACTACGTTCTGCACTGATTCGAGTATAGTCTTATCATGGCTACGTTTAGATCCTAGTACCTCGAAAACATTTGTAGCAAATCGAATTGCCAAAATCATAGAACTTACTGACATATGTGATTGGAAGCATGTAGTCTCGAAGGATAACGCAGCAGATGTTATCTCCCGAGGTTCAACTCCTCAAGAATTGTGCAATTCTGATATATGGTGGCACGGTCCAAATTTCATCTAAACCAACTCACTTTCCAATGGTAAAGATCTTTAACCTACCTCTGGTAGAGTAGCTACCTTTGTAGGCGACCAACTTTCCAGCGGAGACGACGGACGTAGTTTTAATTATTGTAGCGAGCCTTTCTGGTATTCGGCTCGAATCGGGACCAAAATTGTGCGATCGTGCAATGGACTGTATAAGAGAATTCGTGTTTTTTATTCAAATGATTCGTGACAGTTTAAAACTTATTTTATTTATTTCAATACAAACCAAAGAATACCTACCCAAGAAGCGAAACTAAATGGGCGATTCGTGGACAAAAAACTGCCAAGTTTTCTCAGTGTTTTAAAGGTGGTTTAACGTCAAATATAGCAGTCAATGTATGTAGAGCAACGTTTGGTATATTATTATTATTATTATTAGAGTTTTGTGAAAAGTGCAGTATAGTTAAGTAGTTGTATTTAACTAAGTAGTAATTAGAAATTAGTTTTAAAATTTGTATTAGATGTTCGTAAATTTTATTGAACGCAAATCTATCTGTAAGTGTTTTTTTTTATTCTAAATTAGTATTAAGTACCTATCATGATAATTTACGCCTACGTTTAATTATTTAGTCTTTTACATAAATATGTTATTTTTTTGTTATTCAAACCAATCAAATTAAAACAGTAAATAAACAATAATACAAATCAATAATTAAAATACTTCACAAACTCACTTCGAGAAACCAAGTTGCTGCTTTTAGGATGCAATAGAAATGCAGTTACAGCTACCTACAGCACTTCTGGATATGTGGCGGGTGAGTTACTCTCACGGCACTTAGGCCTCACTAGGCCCATTGTGTATCCTCCTAAGATGATAGGCACCTCCTAGCTTGTGAGCCAGCCTACAGATTTAATGTAGGTGCTTCTCTTATATCGGCCGGTGTTAGCCAATACTCGCCGAAAACAAATCTTCTAATAAATGAGAGCGACGGGCAATCATAGAAAATATGCTCAATGATCTCATCTTTTTGTTCGCACCCCCTGCATGGTGAGGATTCTGACAGCCCCACGAAATGAAGATGCTTCCGTACTTGGCAATAACCAGTCAGAATGCCTGTGATCAGACTCAGTTTATGTCTAGTCATAGTCAAGTATTCGTTTGTTGTAGTGTTGTCGGGATAACTTAAAAGCTCTCTGGTAATTCTGCAGTTTCTTGTTTCATCCCATCTTTTCTTCAATTGCACAAGGGAATATTATTTAATTAGGTCTGTCACTACCGATGTTGTCAGTCCAATAGAAGGGCCAGGTCCAAAATGTATTTGGTTGGCCGCCTTCTTGGCTAGTGAATCAGCAAGAAGGCTACCTGTCGATGTGGCGTCACCTTTGATCCATTTTAAGGTAGCCACTTTGTTGGATGGATACTCTTTCCAAAGCTGCGTGCCATTCTAGTACTAATCCTGAGTAAATTCATAGTCTGTTCAGGACCAATAGTGCTTATCTGCTATCTGTATAGATAAACCTACCAATGATATTGTTTCTGGTGAATTCTTTTGCTGCTATGAGAACCTAGGTGAGCTCGGTTTAAACTACATTGGCACTATTGCTCACAGCCTCTTTTATGTTGAGGTTTAAGGAATTGGATTATATTTCATATCCTAAGTATTGTTTGGTTTTAGAACCGTCGGTGTAGATATGAATCGTACCTGCCACTTCCAGCTCTTCAATTTGTTTTTATATCTTCATATGGCTTATGGAAGATATATCTCGGGAGTGAGACTAAGAACGACTTCCATGCCTCTGGTTAATGTGGTTTTCATAGCTCCTGTTATGTTGAGACATGCTGTTATTTGAATTTGTTCTATTTTGGATTTTCGGTACTCAGACAACTGCACCGTATGTAAGCATAGGTCTTATGATGGCCATGTAAGTCCATGAGACGACTCTGGGAGAGATACCCCAGGTGCGCCCCACGGTTTGGCGGCATTTTTCTTAAGTAATGTATGCTCTTTTGACTCTATTTTCTAAGTATGAGTTCCATGTTAACTTGTTGTCAAAGGTGGTACCTAGGTACTTCATCACTGTTACAAAATTTTGTTTTGTGTTTAGGAGCTCTGTAGGTTCTAATTTAATTTTCATCCTCTACCTTGTGAAAAAGACCATTTCTGCCTTCTTGGGATTGATAAACAGTAAATGGTCCTTGCACCACTGATCCATGTTCTCAAAATTCCCTATTTGCAGAATGACCAGGTCATCTGCTTTCGCTATTGTGTAGTGACTATCATTATTGTACCTACAGTACTTATTTCTTATTTAAATAATCTATTTGACATAATGAACATAGTAAGAATTTTCTGTCATTGTTACTTTGGTATGTGTTTAATTCTTATGAACCAAACGACAAAAATTGATTAATTTTCATACGTTTCCCAGTGTATTAAGTTCCCTTGCTTTGGTACATACGAAAACTAATTTAGTTTCGCTTCTTGGGTAGGTATTCTTTGTACAAACGTTAATCAAACATGGTCGATATGGAAACACAAAGTAAATTACAAAAAATATTGATAGGATTGCCAAACTAAAATATTACGTACCATCGGTGACGTAACATATGTAATGGCAAGTGGCCTGTGGCCTGTTTATTTGGGCTGGACACATGTGAGGTCTCGGTGAGAAATATAATTTCTCATTCCCCAATTTAAGTAATGATATTGCTATTTTATTTGAGGATAAAATAAATAAGTTAAATACAGGGTGTTATTGAAATACACGTACATATTAAAATGGGGAATAGTATGTAATGACCAAAAACGATTGGCACCAATTTTAACTTCAAATTCTAAAATTTAAATATTGGGGAAGAGTCCCCTTTTCCGACCTACTAGTTTCCATATTTAAAGAAGTAAAATAAATCGAAATTGAACTTACCCATAGAAATTGCACTGTTGCCGTAGCAAAACCAATTAATTCAAAATAAAGTTTATTACAGTAATTGTTCAAAATGCCGTCCATTATTATTTACACACACTTACAATCGTCTTTCCAAAGAACTTTGAACATTAGAAATTAGTCTTGGATTTTGTCGTAGTTCCTCGGCTACCGCATTAACTTTATTGGTTAATTGTTCAACACTATTAATAGGTTCATTATAAACCAGTTGTTTCATGTGACCCCACAAAAAGAAATCGCATGGATTTAAGTACGGAGATCTCGGAGGCCACTTAGTAGGTCCATTTCTGCCTATCCACTTTTGAGGAAATTTAATGTTCAAAAACTGCCGTACGTTTAAATCAAAGTGAGGAGGAGCGCCATCTAGTAGGTACCACATCCGTTGCCTTAATTGTAACGGTATCTCTTCTAGGAGTACTGGCAAAATATCTTCTAAAAAGTGGAGATATCCTGGCCCATTTAATCTGTTCGGGAGAACATAAGGCCCGATTAAATACTGATCTATTATGCCAGCCCAAACATTTATTGAAAATTTTCTTTGATGCCCAGTTTCCCTAATGGCGTGAGGATTTTCATCACTCCAAATATGCGTATTGTGCATATTGAACACGCCATCACGAGTGAATGAAGCCTCGTCAGTATACAATAATATTTTTAGAAAATCAGGAATATCAACACATTTTTGAATCATCCATTCACAAAACTCCACTCTCTTTTCTTCATCACCTGGATATAAGGCCTGGACTTTTTGGATGTGATAAGGATGTAAACCTTGTTCTTTAAGTGTCCGCCACACAACAAATGAGGACACTCCAATTTCAAGACCTAGTCTTCTACAACTTAATTGAGGCCGGTTTTCAACAGCTTCCAATATTTCTTCTTCGGCCGCCAATGTTCTTTGTGTTCTTGTTCTCCCTCGATCTGCATTGACACTCTCAAATTATCCATGGTCTCTTAGATGCTGAACAGTTGAAATAAACGTACGACAGTCCGGAATTCTCCGATTTGGAAACCGTTCGCGATACAGGATTTGTGCTTGCCGAGAATTTTCTCCAGCTGCCCCATAAACCAGCACTATATCCGTTAGTTCAATATTCGTAAATAGTGGCATCGTAAAAAACTATTTAAAAGTAATCGTAACAACACTTTTTACCAACTTGGAAATGACGCGCTCGTGTTAGCCAGATTCGTAAATCAACTAAAATTTTAATAATCTATAGTTTCAAAAATGTATAGTTTAAAAACAATCATTTATCAAATATTCTAGTTTTTTGATAACGAGGGTAGTAAAAACCAGTCTTCGGAAATAGAAATTAATTCGAAAATCTTGGCAACATGGTTATTTTTTACAAGACTAGTTTTCTTATCATCTGACAAAAACTTGCATATTAATTACTGTTGATATTTAAAATAGGTAAATAAACCTAATTTATATAGGTCATCCTCAACATAACAGTGAAGTACCTTTGTTTTAGAATTAATTTTCAAAAATTAATAACTACCTTAATAAGGGGTATTTTTAAAAAAATAATATTTTTCTACATTCAGTGGGGATCTGCGCAATACCCAGTTTTAATATGTACGTGTATTTCAATAACACCCTGTATAATTTTTATTTCATAAGTTTTATTTCATTCACAAATTTGTTTCAAACTTTGCATCGAATCCGGGTTTATCTTAATTAACATTATCACAACGTGGGTATATAAATTATCAATTAATTAACTAGACGATCACTTTTACTACTAGAGGTAAAAGGCCAGTTACAGTAAGTATGAATTACTTTGAATTTCACAAAGGGGAAAGAAGTAATTAATTACAGGCTTTTAAATAATTAAGAAGCGACCGGGGGGTGAGCGGTTACAATACTTTGACAGAGCATGATAATGTGAATTGCTCCTATTTTAAACATCAGTCATAATTTATCAAATTCGTAAATTTTAATGAATGTTCTTGCAACTTGTAATAATGAATGGGAAGCAGAAGGACATCCAAATGGTAGGTGGCACAATAAGCATATGCAGCTGAAGTGCATTCATGTATGTCGGAACCCAGGCCTGATTGAAGGGAACCTTGACCCCTCAGGAGGAAAATCAAAGTGATGCGTGAGAGGGGAAGAAAAACTGATTGGTCAAGCACCTTTAATAAGTTGCAAATTATCTTTTTATTATCTACTCTACTCTTCTTTCTTCTTCTGACTTTGTAATCCCTTCTGCTTCTACCCACTTTTATTTTTTTTTTTTTATTTTTATTCATTTTTTTAGTTGTAAATTATATAAAAGAATATTTTTCAAACGATGTGACATTTTTTAAAATTCATAAGTTATATTTTTTAAAAAACTACTATTTTTACATAAATAATAACCGGTCATGACATTACTTAGCACCAATTCAAAATATAATTTTCTATATACATTATTTTTAAATTAGCTTTCAAGTGAAATGTCTAATAGTAACTAATTTTAACTTTAATTAATTTTATTTAATACGCCCATTGAGTAAGGAAATTAGATGAGCGCAGGGCCGAACTAACGCAATAATATTTTTTAAGTTAATTTAAAAATTACTTATAAAAATGTATATTTACTCGAAATTAATAAATTAAAAATATTCAATTAAGAATTTTCAAAATTACTTTCTTTTTTAAAATACTTTTTTCGGTTGACATAAGGAACCACTTAATAGTACCCTAATCGTTGAATAGGGTGAGTTGGTACTAGATATTTGCATAACAGATCAACTGATTTTACACTCGTGGATTATTTTTGATAAATATTTGCGTCAAACTTACTATCTAACTATTTTTACTTTTTTTTTGATACATTCGTCTTACATTTTTTTTTAATTTAAATTATGAGATTTCCAATATTATTAAACTGCTCCAGTTATATACATTTTATGTCTCATTTCAAAACATATTCTTGGTTTAATTAATTTTATTTTCAAATATTCTTATTCTTTTCCAAATATTTTAAAGCTTGCTTATTTTTTTGTAATATTATTCAATGTCTAAGACAGCTGTTGATGTATAAAAATGTGAATAGGCAAGAAAATTTGGATTGCATTTACGTAACTCACCTAGTTGATAAGAAGTAATTTCTGCTGTTTGTAGGTTATAAGTACATATTAATATCACAGTTATTAAAATCACAAATAGGTACTTTCTCATTGGATCTCGGTAAATTGGAACCTTAAACAAAAGAAAAACATTTATTTATTGTGGAATGGACAATTTTGTAAAATTAAAATGAAATGAAATTTTATTTAGAAGGTTGTACAAAAACGCAAGGGGTGCTTAGTTATGAGCACCGGTCAAAAGCGCTCCAACAAAAGCGCCCGACTAAAGTGCCCGACAAATGCGCTTCTCCGACAAATGCGCCCCCGATAAATTATCTTCCCGACAAATATGCCTTCTGAAATAATATGCGACCCAACAAAAATTAATTTATTTTTATTCTATTTGTTTTATTTTAATTGATTACTGGCATACTTTTTTTCAGTTTTATAGTGAGGGTGCTTTAATCCCACACATGAACTCATATAAGGTTGAGTTTAAATGTAAAATATATTAAAGAAAATATAAATATTTTCCTAGTCTTCTAATTACAAAAAAAAAATATCGAATTTACCAAACCTGTGCGGCCTAAAGCCATAGCGGGTTGCTTTCAAAAGAAAATTATACATATGATGAGAAAAATTTAAAAAACTTAACTAATCTACATAACCTGTGTGTCCTGAAGTCATAGCGGGTTGCTCCGCAAAAAAATATAAATAAAATAAAAAACTAAAATAAGAAAACTTAGTTCGCAAACGTTCGTCCGTCCGTTTATTTAATTATAAAACCCTTCTAACTCTATTTTCTAATAAATAACTAAAATATACCAAAAACTTTTAGGATGTACTGATTACCTTGACATTATAAATCAAATTACACACAAATAGACTCTTGGAATTTTCAAATTCAATTAAATTTATGTTCTTCTGAAAAATCTTCATTTGTAACTTAGAAGGTTTGCAAATTAAGGCATCGATACATCTAACTTTTGTGTGCTGGAACCTGGAACCATTTAACTTTTTTTAAACCAAACAGGGTTGAAATATGCAATGCAGATTCTGCATTCAACATTAATTTTTCCGACCAAAATACTCCTGCAACTGCTACATTTAGGTGTACACCCCAATACGTATTGTTTGTACATTACTGAACTTAATAAAATCAAATTCACACCTTGGGTGTGTTGGGAGAAATGATTCCCCACTAATCAATTCATCATAAAGTGGGATATATCGCGTGCTCTTTTTTTATAAAAGTGCTGCAGTTTCTCCTGTTAATTCGCAATACCTAAGAACAGTTTTTAAGCCGAATTTGTAGAAATAGCAAAACTTCAATAATTAAGGTTTTATTACCAAAGATAAAATTAGTAAGAATTTTTTTTAATTACACGACACTAATCTGTCAACAACATGTAGTTCCCAGCATACTATTAGAGGGCGCTACCATTGCAATAGTAAGAAAGCGATGTTACCAGTTTCCATAACTTTCATAATAAGAGTTATTGCAAACGCTAGAAGAGCTGCACTTTATTTTCTTTTTTAAAATGTCCATTAAATAAGTATTACTTTAATATGCAGCATGCTGGTTATTCAGATAAAACTTTTATAAATTTTCCTTCCATTGTTGAAACTCATTTAGGAATTTAAATTTAATTTTAAATGATAATATTCACTATCTTTCTAAATATAATTTTTGCCAGAGATTTTTTAGCAAGGTTGTCTTAAAACGTTAACGGTTAATTGACAATGTCAATTATATAACCCGAGGTCAAATTTTAGAATATGATAAGGCTGAAGCACAAACGCACAGCAGCAAAAAATACATTTGCTAATCCTAAATGAAAAACAAAAAATTAGTTGCAATTAAACAATTTGGAACAACCCTTCAAACGAACAAAAACTGTTTTGCAACAAATAGATAAAAAAAAGGAGAGTCAACAATTTAAATCCTAAAAACAAAATGTATTTCGTTGACTAATAAATCTATCTTCCAACAAATTTTAAATAACTTGTCTTCTATAACGGGGATAATTGTTTCAGTTTGTTCCAGATTTAAAGAAATTGTTAGTTAAATGATAGAAATTGTATTTTAATGTTTAAGCAATACTTAATATAAGAGTTAGAATAGAAACCATAAAAAAGTCAAAACTAGTTCCGTAATACAAAAACTGCCAGCTATTTGTACATACATACATACATACAACTTTTGAAAAAGAGAATCAAGATGCGTAAAGTGCGTAGGAAGGACAGGACAGATAAGGAAGAGACCCATAAACGCTTTTCCTACTGTCAGAAATAAAATAAAATATTCTCAGGTAACAAACTCACAGGAGCAACCAATTCAAAGGTCACAACCAGCCATGAATTCCACGCCACAAATTGCACAGCATACTGCACAGTCAGCCAGCTTAGCAGAAAGTACCATTCATGAATTATTATTATCCTTAATAACAGGCTCCAGAAGCTAGAAGAATTAAATAAACCCCAAATATATAACAAAACCACCAATGGACAAAAGAGATATTAGAATAGCCACTTGGAATGCTAATGGTATTCTCCAAAAACAAACTGATATCCAAGTTTTCTTGGACGTACAAAAAATAGATATATGTCTGATTTCTGAGACCCACCTTACAACAGAGTCATACATCACATTCAGCAAGAAGAGGAAGTGCGTTAATTATTAAAAATAACATTTCCCACTATAAGGAACCAGGAATCCAAGAATCAGAAAATCAGGTAACCATTAGCATCATTAACAATAGCAGCAATCTATTGCCCACCAAGAAACAACCAGAAAAAAGAAAATTATCTCAATGTACTCAAAAAACTAGGTAACAAATTTATAATCGGTGGAGATTACAACTCCAAACAGATTAAACACAGTCAAAAGAAAAGAATTGCACCGAGCTGCATACCAATCTTCTATTGGCCCACCGACCCAAATAAGATTCCAGACCTTTCGAATTTCTTTATTCTGAGGAAAATTTCACCAAACTATATACAAGTAGAAGAAAACTTTGATATGGATTCAGACCATTCTGCAGTAATACTTACTCTAAGTGATAATGTTATTAAAAAAGAAGCCAAACCGACCCTAGCAAATCGGAAAACTAATTGGGAAGGTTTTCAAGAGGACTTAACAAATACTATTCAACTGACCATAACACTAAAAACGAAAAATCAGCTAAATAAAGAACTGGAAAGGTTTATAGTTGAAATCCAGCAAGCTGCATGGAGGAACACACCAAAAGTAAGATTAACAAATGGAAAAACTATCCTGTCGAGATAAGAGAACTGGTAACAGGAAAGAGAAAACTAAGAAAGAAATGCCATATGACAAGATCACCAGAAGATAAAAATATATTAAATAGGGCTACCCAAAGACTGAGAAGAGAAATCCTAAATCACAAAGAAGAATCCTTCAACAGATACCTAGTAGGGCTAACAAATGATACAGAAACTGATTATTCACTCTGGAAGGCAACTAAAAAGATGAAAAAATTCGTGTAAATACTGTGTTCCTATCAGAATAACTGATAACAAATGGACAAGAGACAATCAACAAAAAGCTGATATTTTCGCTGACCATCTAAAAAGATGTTCCAACTAGATGAAAATCAAGACACTCCTAATGAGAACATCTATAATATGGAACAACTTGAAATTAGGCTAGTTACTCCCAATGAAGTTACGAAAAAAATTCAGACAAACATCAACTCAGAGAAAGCCCCAGGATATGACCTTATGACTGGATGAAATATTAAAGAAACTACCACGGAAGGCTATTGTTAAATTGATATATACCTCATAAATGCAGCATTTCGCCTTAAATATATACCTGATGAGTGGAAAATGACTGTGAAGTTATCCTAATTTCTAAGCCAGGAAAACCTCTGAATGAAGTGTTATCATATAGACCTATATCATTGTTACCGATAATATGTAAGTTATTTGAAAAACTACTACTAAAACGACTAAAACCAATAATTGAAAATAAAAATCTGATCCCTTCGCACCAATTTGGTTTTAGAAACAAACACTCGACAAGAGATCAAGTACACAGGATAGCCGATATCATCAAAAAAGCTTACGAAGAAAAATATATATGCTCAGCTATATTTCTTGACGTAGTCCAAGCATTTGACAAGGTTTGGTACGCTGGCCTAAAAAAAATCTCCATAGATAATATGTCGACATTCTACAATCATATCTAACGGGAAGAATGTTTAAAGTAAAGCAAGACGAGACATACTCTGAAATGAAAGAAATTAAAGTAGGTGTCCCACAAGACAGTGTGCTAGAACCGGTTCTTTACTCATTATACACCAGCGATATCCCTCAACAACAATGTGTTAAAATAGCAACATTTGCGGATGACACTGCAATATTGGCAGTTGGCGGAACTAATACAGATACCCCAGAAAAACTTTAGGAAATCCGCAACAGAATCAATCAAAGGACAAAATAGTGGAAAATAAAAATAAATCAAACTAAATCAGTGCATGTTGATTTTACTCTTCGACCAAATGAACAAAAATAAATAAGAATAAACAATGACGTTATTCCGCATCACGATTCGGCCAAATAACTAGGGATAAACCTAGATGTAACACTTAAATGGAAAGAGCACATAAAAAAAGCGTAAAGAACTTGAACTTAAATTCAAAGAAATGTATTGGCTCCTTGGAAGAGAATCCAAATTGTCAGTGCACAACAAACTGCTGATTTATAAACAAATCCTAAAACCAATGTGGATTTATGGCATATTACTATGGGGATGTGCCAGCAAGAGTAATATCAACATGATACAAGTTTTCCAAAATAAAGTCCTAAGATGCATTGTTGATGCACCCTGGTTTTATCGAAACGATTATCTTTATAGAGATGCCAACAATCGAAGATGAAATAAAGAGGTTTACTGCGAAACATGGGGGTCGACTCCACCTCCACGTCAACTTTAGAAGCGCTGCAATTGCTGGACAACTCTACACTCAACAGAAGGCTCAAAAGGAAGAAGCCACTTGAGCTAGTGCAGTGAACGTTAATGACAGTGCTAGTGTAAAACAGTGTAATAAATCGTCACGCTAAATTGTGATGCTTTCCTATAGAAACAATTAAGACAGCCCAACGGGAAATTCTTAGATAAGTAATTAGTTTATAAGATTTTTAGATTAAAATTGTAGCTGAGTCAGTAATAACTAGTAAAAAAAAATGTTTGATTAAATAACTTTAACCGAAAAACTTACTTTTGATACAGTTAATGACAAAATTATTGGATATGTTTATTTGAAAAAGTAGTTGATTATGCCTTAGTATATATTATGACATACAAGAAAGTTTGGAATCAACATATAGCATATTATTTTACATATCATTCAGAAAATATTACATAACACACATTCAAGTGCAGAAAATAAAAGGACCTAATTACTTCAGCTAGCGCCACATCAGGCAGAAATTCAGCCACCAATCTTCAGCAGCAGAACGTCTGCTGCAGAAAAAATTCTATTTTCCTATAATTTGAATTTATTACGCAAATATCAGCAGCTTATTTTCGGCGGCCGAACTTCTACTTAATGTGCCGCTAGTCCAAATAATAATTTTAACAATTTTTAATCATATTTATTAAAACAAGTAATACGGATTTGTTAATTTAAAGTTAAAATATAATTTAAATCAGTGTTGGAATAAGCCAGACTTTTATAAAAAAAACGTAAAATATCTGACTATTTAAATCAATTTAAATCAAGTTTTACAAAACACTCGGTTTTTAAACGCACGAAATATTTGTCTCCCAAAACAGTTACAGCCTATGTTTATGTTAACACTATTAAGATACGGAGGCATCGGATAACGAATATGGGAACTAAGGGTAAAATATCAGGCAGGCATAGAATACAGATCATTTTAAATTTGGGTTAGTTGCTTTGCAGAACAAAATTAAAGTTCGTTCCAATTATAATAAAATAGTGAATAATTATAATTTTTGTGTCTGTTTGCTAAATAGGTTTCTCACTGAGTAATTATGTTCTATCAATTAGTTTTGTTTTAATTTTTAATCAAGTTATTTTGTAAATTATATTACCCAATTATCCATCAACCTTTTATAGTTAATTTGTCAATTCTGACGTTAAGATATTTTGTCAGGTATTGAGAAAACCTTATATTATCCTAAATTAACGGGATTATATTAAATAATTAAAACTTATTTGACTATTTACTTATATTTTGTTTTTCTCTACGAGGTGTAATCAAAAGTAAAGTGAGTTAGATTATCTGTTCTGGCGTAGTACATTGCGGTCAGTGTATGCGTTTATTACTGTGGTCAGTTTTCCAGAGTCGTCATACCATGGTTGGTGCGGGCTAGTTACATTACGGTCAGTGTGCTAGTAATGACTTAATTTATATATCGATCGATAGTTTGGGCATTGCGGTCAGTGCCAACAGAATTGAGAATATAACTTTTTGTCAATTAATTTGTCAGTTAATTTTATTTTGTTCTAAATTTCACCTTCCAATTTAAAGTTATTAAATCGTTTATTAAATTAATTTTTAGTTTTTCCTGACATAACTAAATATTACCGCCCAAGTTTATAATAGATATTTTTAAATTACAAATATCGTCCTATAATTTTATTTTTATTTATTTTCGAAAAATTTTAAGCATAATATAACAAAACATAATTTTTGCAAAAAAATAAATATTGATTAAATAGGTAGGCAGCTTATTACTTATTCAGAATCGTTATAAGAAAAGTAATTTTTTCGGCTTTTTCACTCCTAATCAGTTGCGTTTGTATCTGTCTCTTCAGGGACATTCCCGCCTCTTGTTTTTGAAGTGTCTGGCTAATAATAGCTTATGTTTTGCCACATGTCTATCCGACTGTTTTTTTGTTGGTTGGATATTGTTTATTGTACTTCTCAAATTATTTCTAAATATTTCCGTCTACTAATTTTTCTCACGTTAATAAAAAATTAAATAATTTTGATAAAATTTAACGTATTGAAATAAATAAAAGTTTGAAGTACAATCGGACTCGATAACAAGCTAACTACTCTATAACTAAATAGCACATAATAAATACAGGGTGGTGGACTTGTAGATCTTGACTAATTATTAAGGAAAGTTAAATATAGTTTTCCCGTAAATGTCTCAGTTTTCCTTCTATAGGAAAATAAGGTAAATTTCATAAATACATAATTTTCTAAATATAAAATAATTGTTATAGTAGAATCGCAATCTCGACACGACAAATAAAATATTTTTTTGCCTTCTGCACGTAATTTAAAAATAGTTCTGAGGTATCTCCGTCTTCAACAAACAATTTCCTCAGAATCAATAAGTGCTGCTTTCCTGTCCTGTTTATCCCATTTGAACTTCAAATCTAGAGTTTTCCGTAGTTTTGTCTTTCCTATTTTAGAAAAATACGGATCACTATTGATTGCATCCAAAATCTTGGCAAATGTTGGTATCTCTTTTTTAAAATAAAATTCATGAACTTTTCTTCTTATTCCGCTTTTAATTTATTCAGTAAATTCCACTTTTTTTCTTACCTTCTGCATTTTTCTTTGGGGGTTTAACAACTCCACTTTTTAATTCACTTATAACTTTATATATCGTTGATTTGCTTACACCCATCATATTGTCTTTTCACTAGTATCGTCAACAGAAAACGAAAGATTTTCCATTCTTAGGCAATTATAAACATTGCTTACAAATATTTTCTCGTTAACAGACAACGCACACTTTTTTATACGTTTCACAGGTGTAAACTTTGAACTTGGACCACACTGCATTTTTCAATACTACTGTCACTATTAACCGAAAATAACCACAACTTTTTACTATAATAGATAATATAGAAGGCTAATCAAACAGGGTAGGTTATCTTCATAGCAACCTCCCATTTTTAATCAGATTTTTTTCAGAATCAGTAGGCTTCATCCCTGCTATAAAAGCTTTATTTTCCGGAAAAATTCAAGTTGATATTGTTTTTTGTTCCTGAGTTAGGATTTTAAATTTTAATCCCCATTAACCCCTCCATTTTTAATAAGATTTTTCAAAATCAATAAGCTTTGTCCCCTTATAAAGCTTGATTTATAATAAAAATGTCATGTTGAGATCGTTTTTCGTTGTTGATTTATGATTTTCTTTTTAAATTTCAACCCGTCTTAACCCCCTATTTTTGATCAGATTTTTTTTAAAATCAATAAGCTTCGTCCAATTGTAAAGCTTGGTTTTTCCTGAAAATTTCAAGTTGGTATTGTTTTTTGTTTTTGATTTATGATTTTTTTTTTAATTTTAACCCCCTTAACCCTACATTTTTAATCAGATTTTTTAAAAAATCAATTAGCTTCGTCCCATTGCAGAGCTTGATGATAAATTTCGGGGAGAACTAAGATAAATGTATCCAGAGAGAGTCGCACTAGTCCGAAAATTATTTTTATGTGTAAAGGTACCATTTCGGTAGGCGCGACAGACGACCGCCGACGCGACATACGACCGCCGACGCGACCGAGAAGTGTCGTCAAGACGACACTTCCTGGAGACACTTCTCGGTGCAAAGCTTTGCTGCGTATCGCACTCGAGGTCACTGTCCTCGGCATCGCTTTTTTTTTGGGGGGTGATTCGGTTGGAAATTTCTTTCGATATAGGCAGCGTTGCCAGATTTTAAAACAGTATGGGTAAAAAAAAACCGTAGATCTGAACAGTAGATTTTAATACAGGGGGAAATAATTAAAATTTGCAGTGTAGTAAATAATAAAACAAGTATATAAGAAACGAAAAATAAACTTTCTGTCGACCCAAATTAGAAGGTAAACAAAGAATAAAAACAAATAATAACATTTTTAATACATACTTAACGTACGGAAACAAAAAAAGAACAATGAAAAATAATAGGTACCTAATTCTTTTAGATCAGTCTGAATCAGATAATTCAAAATAGTAGTGTGCATGTTCTTTTTATGATGCCCTGTTAATTCTTTGTTTCATTTTAAATAAAAATAATGATTATCTTGATGTTTTTTTATGGAGCCAACCTAGAGTAGTGGATGCTTATTACGCTGCTTTTACTGCAGAAAATTTACTAGAGAAAATATTCTTTAACCATTTGCTGAAGAATGAGTCAAACTTAATAAATTAAGAACAAAATTTGCTAGAGACAAAAACAGTAGATCTACGTGAAAACAGTAGGTCTGGCAACGCTGATTGTTCCCTCGAATGGTTATCCCTGTAAATGTCGCGCGACACTTCTCAAGCTTGCGAAATGTAGGAAGCGTAACATTTATGCATCTGTCGTCCTAATCGACCTTGGGGTCGCTTCAGTGGTCGCTTGTCTCTTGACGCGCCTACCCAAATGGTACCTTAAATGTAATTTAGAAACTCCCTCGCTCCCTCTTTATCTAGAAACCGTCGACAAACAATTAGTGCTTTCGACATACGAACTATGTGTTTCATTTATAATAACAGCGGAAGACGAAAAGAAACAGAAAACAACGAAATTAATAAAAATCACAAATGGTCCTATCAATTTCAAGGACAAGTACACATAACAAGAAGATCGTATTGTATATTTGCGGTTTGGACGCTACACAGTTTAAAACCAGAAACAATCGTAAGGGATACAGAATTTTAGTTAAATAGCCTTTTCTACGATATTTTTACTACGATTGTATGATTCCTAAAATAATTGATTTGCGAAAGGCTTGAAACATGCTAATAAAATATCCTGAGTATACCTTAGAAATCATCAATAATAAAAAGAAAAACAGAAAAAGATAAAGAATATATCGTAGCGTCTACTTTAAGTTTTAAGTGTTTACCTATTTTAAAAAACTTTTTACTATGTCGGTAATGCAATTTAATTTGTGATATATTGCTTTATTAATTTACCACTTTATCTTGTTTTTTTCTTGTAGGCGCTTTTGTAAAGTACCTATGTGACTTCCTTTATTTCTAACTTCCTTAGTATATATAATGTAACATTTTAAAGTAAAAAATGAAACAAGTTCGTGGGCCTATAAATCACTAAGTACTATTAGTAGTAGTAAAAGTAGTAGTTAAAACGATATCTTTTTAGTTTCGCATATTATACATATATCTCTAGAAGTGCCAAATATATCTGTGTACCATTTTATTTTCCATAAAAAGTAGACTAGTAATATGCAAAGGACATTCTACCGTATAGACTGCATTTTTATTCTCGTCAAAATTTTGACACCCTATACTATAGGTACTGTGACCTCCCACCCCCCGGTCTTGTAGATAATTATTAAAAGCCTGTATTTTAATTTAACTACCTCCCTCCTCTTGTGAAATTCAAAGAAATTCATACTTACTGTATATGGCCTTTTTCTCTAGTAGTTGCCGTCAAATATTTGTAATAAAACAATTCTTGAGAATAGACAGCAGACGTCCTCAGAATTGCACTATCTTTAATAATTCTTTGTTTCGTTGTTTTCTTTTTTATATAGGTGCGCTTACTGAGATACCGTCGCGCGTCGTTGCAATAACAGGCGGATATTCCTTATGTTTTAGCCTCACCTAGGGGGGTTCTATGTAGATGTAGTCTTACTAGAATAGAGCCAGAGCAATACTAGCGAACTACCCCTTATGTTCAGATCTACCTACGGTGCGAAGATTGAGAGATAATTATCTAAGATAGTCCAACCCTGTAGTAACATCAAGCATATTCGGATAAATGTGAGTCTAGTCGTCCGATGTGTCGTTTACCCCAATCAGCTGAGCTGTTATTTGCGAGGGTTCATTGACAGTTCGGTAACCAGACTCTTATTATCTTTTACGGTGATATATTAATTTGAAGGCAATATGGCCCATAGCATACACATCTGGACGAGCTAAATGCGACGTCGGCCAGCAATAAATTCCTCAAAGGTAAAGATTTACCATTATTGAATAATAATAAGTTACACAATAATACTCATTATTATTCAACAATAAATTCCCATTTTTACAAATTTAATTTGGTTGTTATTAACTCACCATTGGATAAACAGGCCGTTGGGTTTATATTATTATCGTCTGTTTCTATTTCAGACATTTTATATTTTTGTATTCTGGATAATTAGCAGGGACGTTGAGACGTTGGCGTCGAAATTTAGAATGGCGGGGCGGAGAAGGAGCGTCGTGACGCAGAACGCCAAACGCAGGAAGGTAGATAAGTAAAGACGTAGGGCGTCGGATGGGATATTGAGCGACAGATGGGGACGTCGGATAAAGAGATGACGTAGTGACGTCGAGCGTCGAAACGTTGGGCGTCGGGATGAATATAATGGTAGGAAATACTAAGTGGTGTTAGAAGTGATATCGTTGGGACGTCGAAAGGTAGGGAAGTAGAACGGAGAGGTGTTGGGCGTCGAGACGTTGACACCTTTGGGAAATAGGAGGTATTGTGGAATAGACGTCGTTTAGGAAGAGCGTTTAGGAAAGGTACAGACTATATAACTGGGTACTGACAGTAAGGTGATTGCTTTGAATGTAAAATAACAAATGTATGCTTGCACATCAAATGACAAAAATTGAATCCTTCTGAGCTCATTTAACTCTGGCTTTTATACACAGTTTAATCGTTTTTGTGACGTCTCTATCGTTTTGTTTCTCATAGAAAATACGAATTTAGGTGGATAGGGGGGTGGCTGATTTATTACTTGCCTTGGAAAGTTTGTGTATCGAAAACAACGTTCCTATTCAAAACTGACTTAAGATAAGTGCGTTAAGAGTTTTAATGATTATTACTTCGTGGTAACTTATGTTGTATGGTGGTTTTAGATTGCGTTCCCAGACACTTTTAAGAAATTGGATCTATGGGTTATAGATATTATTTATTAGGTGTCGTAAATAAGATTTAATTATCTGGGAGATTTTTGTTAAATAAAGAATTTGGTATTTAATAAGAATGCAACTTTTTTTAATAAAATGGTACAGTACTTATACTTGTTCAGATTCCCTGAACAAAGTAACAATCATTTTCCCACTCATTTCAAATTTGTATTATTTATAAAAAACAGTACTCATGGTGACATCTACCCAGCAAAGAAGAGGGTGCATGTGATCAAATGATCGATTCTACAATTTCAGAACCTTTTACTTGTCCATTCATTAAGAATTAATGTAACTTTAGTACCATCTGGACAGATGGCTCTTGAGATTTTGCCCTCCCGCGCTTTGGGTACGACGGACGAGGGGTTCAGGGTGTCGACCATTCCGTTTTTACTCAGCATCGATAAAACAAGCTACTTCTCGCAATTAAAATATTCACTTTATTTTTTAATATATAATTCATGTTTACCAGTGCAAAGGTAATGATTGTTTTATAACCCAGTGATTTTTAATAATTTTTGTAACTTAAAATGTATGTGTGACGAAGTTTGGATTTATAAAACTATAACTGTATATAATAAACGCATGTAAATAACTAAACAGTGCCGTCCTATTTTATTGTGTACTTCAAGTTGTGACTCCTCGACCGACATATAATTGGATCTGCGAATTCTATGGAGAAGTACTCCATTTTTTAGTTAAACCATTTTGAAAGGTTGACTCTCTCTGTAAGAGCGTCACGTAACCAAACGTGAACTTTGTTTATTTATATTGGTGACTGTTGTATTCAGTTGTTTTAATTTCCAATTTGCTTAATTGATTTAGTTGACCACTGTTAATAAGCTTGTTTTTCCATTATAAATTTGTGCTTTTTCCGCTGTTATTTTGTGCTTTTTCATAAAGATGCGTAATTATAGAAAATGTGTACCGAATTACCTTGATGTGGACAGCAAGATGCATCGCCTGCCCCACCCTACGAATTCACCCGATTTATTTGATATTTGTGCACTTGCTGTTCGTTGTCCAAGATTTAATAATAAGACTACAAATTTATTCCACCTTTGTAGTATGTCATAAACATTTTGAAGAGAAGTATAAAGTAGTTGGCTCTCGTCGAGGTCTAACACCTGAAGCATTTCCAACGCTATTCCTACCAGCAGTTCCTGGAAGAGTAGCGGATGGACTTTCCTCAAATAACGTAGAAATTGAATATGTTGATCAAACACCTTCTACTTCAAGTAAAGGTTCGAAGAAAAAGCAGACTAATAATATATGTTGGACTTCTTTTCGAGAAGGAAAGTTAGTAATCTACTCATTTATTTTATACTTATACTGTGTATTTTCTGTTTCATGACATTTGGGGTAGCAAAGCTGTATCGTAGAAGAAGAAGCAGACTAATAATATATGTTGGACTTCTTTTCGAGAAGGAAAGTTAGTACTCTACTCATTTATTTTATACTTATTGATGTGTTTGAGAATCCACATCAGATGCATTTTTTACATCTCGAGCGTTTTTTTATCCACATACCTATATATAAATCGTTTATTTAGTCAAAAAAACAATTTTTACATGTCATTATATCTTCACGTTTAAAATATAAAAAATATATAAATATAGAATCAACATACATTTAAAATTCAATAAAAAATACATAAGATACAGCACACTTACATGTCAACTATACAAAACAATAAAAGAACAAGAAAGCGAAAAAAAAAAACGTCAATAGGTCAACAGGTATTCACGCAGTTTTATTTTAAATATTGCCACATTTGAAGAACATTTAATATCCTCAGGCAAATTATTAAAAGCCTGTACACCTTTAAAAAACACTGAATTTTGTGTACATTTTTTCGTGGCCTTATAAACTCTAAAATTTTTCTTATTACCTGTTTATGTTCATGAACATCCTGATTATAACTTAAAATATTTTTTAAATATACTCGGGAGATTCCTGATTTAATTTTAAATATAAAAAGCAGGGAATAGAATAGCAAATATTTTTTAACAGGCAACCACTGAAGCACATTCAACATGGAATTGATTGGTTCCAATCTCGAACAGCTCAGTATTATCCTCAGACCTCTATTCTGCAACTTTTGCAATCATTGCAAGGTTGAGCAAATACAGTATAGTGGCACAATAATTAAAATGAGGTAATATTAAGAGTATTATAAATTATTATTTTAGCCCATTTGCCGAGATGTGGAGAACAGCGCCTCAAATAGTTTATTTTAAATCG
This sequence comes from Psylliodes chrysocephalus, assembly GCA_927349885.1. NCBI lineage: Eukaryota > Metazoa > Arthropoda > Insecta > Coleoptera > Chrysomelidae > Psylliodes > Psylliodes chrysocephalus. The sequence goes on along the minus strand of OV651818.1, from coordinate 49,299,302 downwards.
GACACATCTGTCCCATTACATTTACGTAAACTGAATCACGTGATCAAAGATTTACTATCTCAGTTGCATCCGATGTGGATTCTCAAACGCGGCATATACTGGGAAATTTCTGTTTCATGACGTTTGGGGTTGCAAAGCTGTATCGTAGATGTTGGACTTATTAAAAAACAAAGTATTCCTCGGACTTATAATTTTTTATTAATACATTTATTTTAATGAGATTGTACTTATACTGTCTTTCTTGTTTCACAGATAAAGTTCTTCACAAAATGATAGACAGAGTTGTATCCCGGAATATGTAGCAGTCATCCAGCTACTTCATACATATTACAATTTTCATATACATTACATTTTTTAAATATTGGATTTGTATTATATTCTTTAATAAATTTATTTTTTGAATATGCTTGTTTTTTTTATCTTAAAACTGTTAGCCAAATTAAGATTTGTTCACACAAACTGCATTTTTGCTTTATTATAGCGAATATCGCTATTATCGGAATATCGCATTTTTGCTTTATTATAGCGAATATCGCTATAATAAAGCAAAAATGCCGTTTGTGTGAACAAATCTTAATTTGGCTAACAGTTTTTAATGCGAATAATTTTTACTGCCAAATTTGAATAGCCCCGCGCTTTTTTTTCTCTTCTTCTTTTTATTATTTTCTCTTCTTTCATATGGCCTCTTACCAGACAAGGACTTAATTGAAAAAAATCAACCACGTCCGCCAGGTGCCGCTGAAAATTCTATCATCCTTTTTTAACATGGGAGATACCGTTCTAAGAGTAAGTGTTCTGTGATTGCCGCGTTTGAGAATCCACATCGGATGCATCTGAGATGTAATAAATCTTTGATCACGTGATTCAGTATACGTAAATGTAATGGGACAGATGTAAAAAATGCATCCGATGTGGATTCTCAACATAGAAATAGTTACAGAAAGCCGATTCCATATATCAAAAATGAAACCATAAGGAGAAAATAGTGTGTCGGAGCTCATGCGTATAACGGTGCTGGCTCGAACAGGACCGGTGCAAGTTTTTTATTGATCGAACAAATAGTTCACACAGTCATACATTTTTAGAGATGATTCTATATAAAAAACGATGAAAAAAATTCAAGTAAGATAAATATGTTTCTGAAAGTCTTTATTAAGAAAAATATGGCATAAAATATGAATTAGTTAATTTTCGGCAATCATTAGTGTGCTGCAGTCACGATATTTTGCTTGTGATTTGACATCTTATTTGATTTAGTCTCATTTGCTACAAGTAAATTTAATCTGAGTAGTGCAAAATAGGGGACAGTTGCATTTCTCCCAGGAATATTATGTTCGATATTTTTTTACATTTTGTCAGCCAAGACTATGAGTCGTTACTTACAATTAGACAGAAAACCTTTCATGTTACCATTTTCAATATAAATTATCCAAAGATGTATCTCAAGATTCAAAATTAACAAATACTAGGTACTACATTTACTTGGTACTTGGCACATATTTTATTTTAATTTTGAACCCTTTTAAAAGGGTCTTTCAGTTCCATAATAAAAGTTAGTCGCTGCTTATTAGAAACATTCTATATAGTCTAAACCAATTTATGGATTGATTTAGATCAATTTAATACAAAGATTTAAAGTTTTTAGTCGATGATAACATTCCATATCAGCACATTGCAAGCCTATTTTATAGATAATAAGAATAAACTTGTAAATCATTAATTTCGTAGTTATCTCACTTATAATGATTTTTTTGTTTATATGACTCTTTTGATTTTTAAATATTTTTTGGCCTTACAATACGAAGCGTTTTGTATCTAATATTTTTTTTATTGAAAGATGAATGTTGACAGGCGTGTATCTTTTTCGGAAGAAGAGGCGCTTTAACGACGGAAATGATTTTAGAGCTATCCAGTTAGTTTTCGGAAAACTAGAAAATGTTTGAAGAAAGTCGTCAATGACATAAGCATGTCGTTCATGTGTTTCATTTTAATCAGCTTTCATTCTAAATTGCATAGAACATTCTTCTTCCGATTCAAAATCGTGATTCTCGATATTTCCACAGTTTATTTATAATACTTTCTAAACTGGCTTTATCTATAATTTTATATACTTTATAATATATGTTATCACCCTGCTTTGCACTTTATTAACAATTTTTTTAACATACTTCAAAATGGGAGGATATTCTCAATTCGTTGAAATATTTTTTTATGTATGTTGAGCGATAATTCTTTACCACGTTGTCCGATTTCTATGATTCTCCTTTTATTAGAAAATGAATAACACACTATTTTGTTGTCAGACGCAAAGACGCGTTTTTATGCACAGTAGGTTTCAATTTCTGCTTAAATGTTATATTTATATTGGTCTTCTATATTATTTCTATGATTCTCAAACGCGGCAATTGTATTATTAAATTAGAATGTTGAGCTCTTTAACAGTAAGACAAACATCTTTGGGTGATAGTTTTAAGAAATAAGTTTTCTAAAATGAACTGCTTTATGCATAACATGACCAAGCGCCATTTTAAAGAATTGAGAAAAATAACTTTAAATTTTTTTAAGCTTTCTAAAAAAAGAAATTATTACTCAGATTGAGCTCATAATTTATATGGACAATAAAAGTACTAAAACAAATTAGTTCGCATTTTCATGATGGGTTAAATACATTGGGTGTTGTACAAGATCATACCTAAATTTAACATTTAGCGTTTTAATTATTTCTTTTAAAATAAAACTTTCTATAAGCCCATTCTTTTTTTATAGTTAGATTACACCTACTACCACTAGATGGCGATGTTATCTCAAAATTGACGAAATGGAACTTGGTTATGTTATTCATAACGTGATCCAAATACAAGATGAAATAGAAATATTGAATAAATCTGAACGTGCAGACAGAGATGAAGTTTAATCAAAATATTAGAGTCATAGCAAAATTCAATCGAAATTAAATGAAATTAATTTAAAAACCTAAATATATTCTTTATCTGCAATTTTAATAAATTGTACAACAAAATTACTATCAACAAAATGATAAATGGAAGATTGGAAAGATTTTATACGTTTGTTGACAGCGCTAGTGAATGACAATACTACTATTTCTATGAATAATACTAACATTACCAATGTAGAAAAACTATTTCATTTAAAAACGTCATTAAACAATGAAGCTCTTAAATTAGTTAATAATCTGAGAGTTGAAAATGATAACGTTGATGTAAACATTATTTTCTAAGAAAGATATGACGACGAATTGTATCAAGTAAACAATCAAATAAAACAGTTACTTGTTTACACTTGAATAAATTATTGCACATGCTAAAATTTGCGTGAACTTATTGCACAAAATTTACAGTCTTTAAATATTAAATGTTACTAATAACTCTTTCTTAGAAGTGTTTTTGATTCACATTTTTTCACAAAAATTGGATAAATATATTGTTTCGAACAATAACGGATAAAAGAAATTCAGTTAAAACATTCGTTACCAAAATTAATTGAATTTACTCATACTTAGAGGGTAATGTTTTAATCTTGAAGGTGCAATTCCTTCTGATGAAAGTATCTTCTCAAATAAACCCTCAGAAACCATGTAATATTTATAAAATTAATTTCATTTAATCACTTACCAAAACGGCAATTCGTATATAGACCTATTTCTCGGGGTTCAGGTTTTAAATCAAGAAAATAAAACACCGATATCCAAGTACGGAAGCATCTCCATATCATGGGGCTGTCAGAATCCGCACTCTGCAGAGGGTGCGAACAAGAAGATGAGACCCTTTTCGATTGCTCGACCCTCTCATTTATTAGAAGATTTGTGTTCGGCGAGTATCGGTTAACACCGGCCGATATAAAAGAAGCACCTCTTGGCGACATTGTCAACTACATTAAATTTGTAGGCTGGCTCACGACCTAGGAGGTGCCTATCATCTTAGGAGAATGCACAATGGCCCTAATGAGGCCTAAGTGACTCTAATAACACACGTTTAAGGCATTCAAATACTTCAAATAACCCCACAAACTTCTCAAATAATACTCATTCAAATTACTTTTAACCATCTCCAAATACTCAATCATATTACTCGTAACATTCTCAAAATACTCGTTCAAATTTTACTCAACCCCATGGTCTCAGTCATGGGCGCTGGAAGGGGGGGGGGGGGGAAGGGGGCAGTTGCCCTCATGGAAATTTCCAAATTCACAAAAAAAATTATACAATAGCAACTTCTGTCAAACAATTATTGGGGCATAAGCTTAACTGTAAATAGATTGCATCAAGTGTTTACAGCTAATACTAGATAAAAATAGAAAAATAACTTTTTTAGTATTCATGTATCATAAACCATCCCAAATAAACCAAAAAGCGTGCCTAATCGGGTCTTTATCGCACGCCGTGCGTATAAAGGTAACCGCTTCAATAAGTAAGATTAAATTATGTCAGATTTTATTTTGGATTGTCAGATTATTGAAATTGTTTACAAGTTTACCTAAATCAAGTAACATAAACAAAAAAATTATTCTAATAAATGAAATGTCCAATGAAATTTATCTACCCACTCGGTAAAATGCATGGAAATTATTAATTTACATTTTTTAATTAAAATGATTGTAGTTATTACTACTACTATAGTAATTACGCATTCATACTAAAAAATATTGTATGACACAATGCATAATCGCCTTTAAAGCATTCACAACGTTAAGGCCACTCCGCTGCGTGTCGTGACCCTAAACTCGTTGCTCGTACTTCATGGTGAACTTTGCCTTGTTTTTTTAAATTCAATATATGGAAAAAATGGGAGAAGGAATATAAAGTGCTATGCCAATTTAAAGGGAGACTATATGGAGATGTGACTCAACTTCCATTAAAGAGACAGTGGTTTGGAAAAATAAAAAATTTAAATAGAAAGGATATTAGTACCATTTGCAGATTACGTAGCGATCTTTGCTTGAGTATGGATGTACATCTCAAGAAAATAGGAATAAAGGAAAATTGTAGGTGTACGTGTGGCGAAAGGGATGACTTACAACATATTTTTTTATTGTTAGAATAATTTTTATATTTATACATTTTTAGAAAGTTTAGATATCCTAAACATTTTAATAGTTCCTGTTACACTTTTTGATATATCCTTTCGGTAATGTTAAAAAAATATCAAAATTTATGCAAATATCTAAAATTAGGCTGTAAAATATTGTAATTCTTTACCTGTTGGTACCAAATGGCTGTATCATCCTTGCTATGTAGGTCAATAAATTAAAAAAAAGTAAACGGTTTAACTGTTATATGTAATACGAACTATGTAACGTGATACTTGATATTTTATCTGTTTGTTATAATTTGTTTAAGCTCAATTGATTGGGCGTGGATTAGGTTATTAAATAATTCGAATAACTTTGAAAAAGAAGTTGGGCACCACTATATTTAAAACTTACTATACTTGACTTTAGATTAGTAATAAAAATATAGAAAATCATTGACCACTAACAAATTATATTTAAACCAAGTTTTAGATAAGGTAGTAGCAAATTCTAATTCACATAGTTTTACTAATTTCAAATTTAAAATGATTTAATTTAAAGCACTTATCTGTTCTTAAAACGAGGTAATATAAAGAATGTTTATTTGCATGGTATTCTTTAGGCAACTTCAAAGGGATTCGGTATCCTTATTCTTAATTCTGGAACTTGAATGATATTGTGAAATTTGGTATTCTAACTTAACTCGAAACGTGTAGATCTTTTATATATGAACTAAACCAAGGTCTTCAGATTGTACCAAACTTCTAGGTATAAAAACAATTAAATTTCTTGATAGGAATTCAAAACGTCTAGATATAAATCCAAATAAACTGTCTAGGTATAAATCGAAATAAACCGTCTAGATATAGCCATGCTAAAAAGAAAGGGAAATGTTATGACAGGAAATAGGAAATTTGAACAGGATTTAGATAAAATGCTTTTAACTATTAAACGAATAATTTAAAACTATTAAATGAATAATTTCACACAGACTAAAATTAATATGAAAATAGTAAAACATAATATCTTATTCCAAAAACAAATCATATATAATTTTATATAAAACCATGTGTTACCCATTGTTGAGGTTATGTTCAAAATTTGACATTTTATTTAAGAAATTCTTGTACAAAATATATATTTTCAACAATATATGAGTATTAAAACTTACCTTATAAAATCAGACGGATTATACGATAGATAAAAATTATTTAGTACATCGGATGACAAAGATATATTAAAATTCAAATCAACTTGATTCGTTGACAAATTCAAATCAAATAAAATACGAACTTTTGACACAAGGCATGAACGACAAATAACATTTGAGTAGAGGTGATTGTGTTGAAATAACGAATAACGGTTCCAACCGTTACAACTATAAACTGACGCAAGTAAACCATCAAAAGCATTTATTTGTAATTAAAAGAACAAAAAAAAATACTTAAACGGCAATATCTTCATAATAAAAATTTATTACTTATCGGGTTTTCGCTCTGGACCTTAGGTATATTTTTTAGAGTACCTAATCCCTTGAAACGGTAAATTCGGCAGCATTTGATAACCACGTCTAAGCTCAATATATTCTGTATCGTATTACACGATAGCGAATTGCGTCTATAAATCCCTACATTTCTGTTATTTTGTTTTAAAAAATTCGCAATTTTGCATTCTTGACTCCCCCCCCCGAAAACAGTTCTGGCAGCGCCCATGGTCTCAGTAACTATACTTACTAAATTACTCAAGCTGTTCATCAAACTATAAACCAACGTACTCAAATCGCTAATAATCCGACTCATTCTTTACATTGTACACTAATTCTACAGGCTATATCATTATATTACTCAATAACATAGCACAAATATTATTACTTATTAGCCACCGCTACAGTTCAGTTACAAACAAATAATGGATAACAGTTGTGTTTTATTTCTTTTAAATTATTAAAAAAAAAAAAAACTTAAAAATCCCTCTTACACAAGAGAAATTACAAATACTTCATTGCAATCAAATAGAATGACTGATATAATCAATTTTATGTAATAAAAAATTAAAGGTATCTTGGTATGGAGTCGCCCTTAAAAACACATTTAAAACCTGCCGAAACTAAGTTTAGATACAGCTTTGTAATTTTAGAAAATGATTGTTTTCAAATTATTAATTTTCCTACGAAAAATAAATTCAATTCGACATTTAAAACTAGGAGATCCCTTTTCACAATCCAGCAAACTTTTATTTGTTAGAAAAATGTTTTTAGAAGGTATGTTCCATTAACATTAATAAAAGTAAATATTTTCTGCCTCATCATTGTGTGATTCAAGAAGAAAGCATTTTAAGTAAATTAAAGGTACCATTTGGAAACGCGAAACCAAGGCAGGAGACCGAGGCAAGAGACCTAAGGCGACCGAAATGCGTCTCTAATTAGTTATCAACCAATATAAAAAATAGCATAAACTAGGTTTGACCCAAAACACTGCGGCCTCTTGGATCTATTGTATTCCCCTGCTTTCTCCGTATTCATGTACTATATTTGGAATAGTCCTGTGTCTTTGGTTAGTTTTAATAAGTTTCCTACCAAGTGTTTCCGGGGCGTTCTTTCCGGTTCTGTGCCGAAAAGAATGAAACGTCAGTGAGAGCTTCGCATTCGAAGATCACATGGTATGAGGTTTCTTTCTCTTTCATACAAAGTTTACACGTAGTGGAATCATTGTGTAATCCCATCACATGAAGGTGTTTCAGCAAGCTAGCCAGTTAGTAATCCCACAATGGTGGATATCTGAGGCCTTGCGAGTTGTAGTGCTTCAGTAGCCATGCGTGGGTTTGGTCCTCCTAGCATGAGCTTACTGATTATATGCCATCTTATTTGTTGCCAGTAAATTTGGTGTTTTGTGGTTATCCACCTGTTCACGCTTTTTGACCAGAGGTTTTCCTTATCCCAAATACAGGTTAGGGTCCTGTGCATGGTAGTTCTGATCCTTCTTTGGCGAGTTCATCAGCCTTTTCATTTCCTTGGATGCCTTTGTGCCCTGCTACTCACGCTAGTTTTACCTTGTTGTGGGTTGCCAGATCATTTAGTATTACACGGCAGTTCCAGACAAGCTTTGGCTTGATTCTGTTTGAATCAAGAACCTTCAAGTGGCACCTTGATCGTGAGATGCTAATATTTGTCATGTAACTCTCTCCAGATATGTTAGGAGATTTAGGCAAAACAACAATAATGGCAACGATACAAGTTTAAAAGCATATGGCTACAGTAAACACAAACATGTATTTAACGAGGTTCAGCACGAGGAGCTGGTAAAGTACATAAAAACACTCTTCTAAAATTTATTTTGGTTTATCTCCTAGAAATGTTAGAAAGCTGGTCTATAAATGGGCAACCGCTTTCATTATTAAAGTTCCTGAGTCGTGGAAAAGAAACCAAGACTGCTTTCTATTCGTGTTCCTGAGATAATTAGTATTGGAAGGGCTACAAACTTCAATAAATTCAACGTTAGTTGTTTTTTTGACAAGTTAGCTAAAGTGTGCGACAGATTTAATTTTGCGCCATCCGATATATGAAATTTAGATGAAACTGGCTTGTCGACTATAAAAAGAATAGGAAAAGTTATAGCGGAAAAAGAAACCAAGCAAGTTGGAGGCATAACTTCTAGCAAGCGAAAAGTCTTAGTAACAATGTGCATTGCAGTAAGTGCTATTGGAAATTATGTTTTTGTTTCCCCGGAAGCACTTCCAAGATCATCTCATCCAAGATGATCCTCCAGGGTGCATTGGTGCTGGCAATGGGTCCGGTTGGATGACAGCTGAAGATTTTTACACGTTTATGCAGCACTTTGATTCTCATGTTCGACCCTCTAGAGAAAAACCAGTCCTACTATTATTAGACAACCACGACTCTCACACGTCTTATAAGACCGTTAAATATACCAAAGACAATGGGGTGGTATCGCTTTTATTCCCGCCCCATTGTACCCACTGTCTACAACTACTCGATAGGTCTGTGTACGGGCCTTTAAAAAAATATGTCTTCTGAACATGATACTTGGATGCGAAATAACTCAATCTACGACATACCCGGACTGGCCCAAGAAGCTTTGCCTTTGGCTCTTACACCCGGAAATATTACTTAAGGCTTCCAGTGTACCAGCATAGAACTTTTCAACAGAAACATATTCAGTGAAGACGATTTTTTATCGGCGTGTTGATCGGCCACCTCCCCTCGTACTTGAAGCTCTAGTAGAACAAGTAGATAACCAGCCATCTTTCTCTGTTGGAACTCTTCACCTAGTGCCAGTAGAACCTGAAAAGAACCTACTAACTACTCCTCATGATGCGCTTCCAGAAACAAAAGATAACTAGCCAACTACTTCAAGAGCTGATTATTTAAATCGACCTACTACCTCCCGAGTTTATCAGGCTACTACTTCTACTTTTTTAGTTCCTGATTTAGAGAATTCTACAAATTTTACCACTGGATACGATAACAAAGTTCCTTCTACTTCGCAGAGCCCTGATTTTTTTCCAAAGCTAAATTTGGCACCGTCATACTTTTCTCCTGCAGCAGTTAGACCAGTTCCCAAAGCTGCACCTAAGAAACAAACAACTAGAGGTCGGAAAAAAAGAAAGGCTGGGGTTCGAACTGATACATCTGAACTAGACGCTTTAAAATGTGAAGTAATCGAATTAAATTACGGGTTTTGAGCTTACATTAAATTGTAATTAGATGAAACAAAATGGATTCTATGTATTTTGAGGTGATCTTTTCGAAAAAAGGCAAAACAAAATGTAGCATTTTTTCGAAAGTACCGAAATTTTGGATTTTGTCAATTTTTCAATTTTGCGCAGGCGCATGTCTGAAATAAATCAATATTTTTAAAACGCAGTTTACGACATTTGAAAGCTTAGGAAAAATGCTAATTTTTATATCTCTTGAGAAATTTTGATCCGATGCACCGTTCTCGCAGTATGGTCGAAAAATTGAATTTGTTAAATGTTCAAACACTAAATTCTTCATAACTTTGGTAAAAATTAAGATATTTGAAGAAACAAAAATTCGTTTTGAATTTAAGGGATGTGACTATTGATTCCCAGAAGGGGGCAAGAGAAATCTCAAAATTGGGTATATGGCGGAAGGGTAAAGTGTACCGCAAGCCTAATTTCATTGTTTGCCTATAACGGCCAAACTATTTAAATTTATATAATGCCACTTACAGAGCTTACTCTTAAATATGAAATCTTATACGTGTGTAAATTTTACCAAAATCGGATTATAATTGGCCAAGATATCAAACAATTTATCAAATTTGTTTTCCTAAAAAAAAAAAAATTTTTTTTTCGAAAGTTTGAAGTGGCACAAAAATGCCAAAAAAATGCATACTCTATTATGTTTAGAATACGATTACATTACGGACAATGCTGCAAAAATATTTTATCTATTTTTTTGACCACTGTTCATTGAGTGACGACCAAAAAACACGGTTTTTGAGAAAAGTTGCCTAAAATTGACGATTTTCAGTTTTTTGGTCTGAAAATTGAGCAAACCCAAATCTCATGTCTTCTCAATGTGTATACAAAGTTTAAAGTGTGTATGTTTCTTCTAAGTTGTAGAATTCTCCCGACAAAAGTCCCATTATACGCGCTCCGCAGGATAAAAAACTCGTGCATTTCTGTAAATTGTTTTTTTTGTGATTTCCCGTTTTAAATTTCTTACGTACTTAAATTTATTAGGCCTAAAATTTATTAAATTGTATTTTACTGACTTGTTATAAGACGTTTCTTGAGATTTGTGCAAAAAATAGAATTACCGCAAAATTAGCCGGACGTCGTATCAAGGATAGTCATGGTCTCGACGTTCGCTATCCGACAAGTTTAAACTTGAAACGGTCATATTATTACAAATTGAATCGCTTGATAGTGTATATCGGCATAGATTTTTAATAACCGTGTTCAGCAAGCTCTGTGTACACGTGGTTTTTCGGACTTCTTCAGCAATTTATTAAGTAAGTACGTTCTTAAATTAAGAAAATTCTATCACAGCGCTATAATTTTTTTGTTTCCAGGTTGCAATGGCTGGACTGTGTTTATTATGTCATCAGAAACTTGCAAAGGGTAAACTTACCCCAATTAGACCGATATGATTGAAAGGTCTGCAGATGGTCAACAAAGAGAGAGGGGATGATTTTTTCAGTTCTTTAGAACCAGGTTTTATATTGCATGAAACGTGTCGCAAAGATAACGTAGCTCGACGTTACGGAAAAGAGTTTATTTATAAAACCTGGGATAGGCATAAAAGGGCCGCGATTGACAATGCCAAAAAAAAAAGGAGGATGGATCATCAACCGAGAAAAAACCAGATGTTAGAGAACAAAAAACAAACTTATCACCAAGTTGGAACTTACACACAAGCTTAGGATTAATTTTATAACATTTTTAAAGTATACCTTCTTGTATATTTTTTTGTGCTCTTTCCGATGGCGCAGTTAGTTTCTTCAAATATATTTTTTGTTACATGTTTTCGGAAAACCCGGAGAAAATCATATGGGGAAAAATTAAAAAAAAAATACGCCTTCCAGTTTCCTGCGAATTCCCGAAAAATTATGGCAGATTTCGCCGCGGGACTCATTTTATTTGAGAGCCCACAAAAAAATACGCAACTTCTCTCATGGGCTCATATGTCTAACATTTATAATTTCGCCACAAATTCATCGCAAATTTCATGTTCATGATTCTGATCAAAGAAACGAAAAAACAACTTTTTGGTAAAAGTACTTCTGGCGGCGAGAAATTCGCCATTAAAACTACCTATGCAATGAAATTCCGAATTATTTTTGCCTCCTCTTTTGATTGGTGCATTTAATTTTACTATCAGAATGATACTTGCCCAGATAATTAGCATTTTTACCATGGAAAATTCCGGAAAACCCGGTTTTTCCTAATTTAAAAAAAATTGAAAAACTGCTACATCATTTTTTTCTTTTTTTCGGAAAGATCACATCAAAATACACAAGGTCCACTTTGTTTTACCCAATTACAAATTAATGTAAGCTCGAAGGGGCTTTTTTTCGTTATTTAATTGGACTAGAAGCTGCCACAAAACTTTCAAAAGTAGGTAAAATGCCAGTAGCAGCAAAAAAGTTAAAAGCAGTAAAAAGGAAAGTGCTAGTTGAATCATCTGACGAAGATGACACCATTTGTATTGTTTGCTGCGATAATTACGACAACAGTAAACCAGGAGAAGTGTGGATTCAGTGCCGTAAATGCAATGAGTGGGCACACGAAGAATGCACACCGTGTATATTTTCAGATTATACGTGTCACCATTGCGATTCTGACAATGACTAAATGACAGTCAAAACATTGAAAATCGCAAATAAGCGCTATTAGTTTTTTTTGCAAATGAGTGTATCTGTTATTTGTTTTTTAATTTATGCACAAGATTTGCTTATTTTTCTTAAATCAGTTTTGTTTTAATTAGAAGATGAATTTTGTTTACTTTTTTACTTAATGTTTTTTTATTTGATTTTTTTAATAAAACCAGTAATAATGCAGTTCTGTATGTTTTATTTTATCGGAAATATCACAGAATATTTATTTGTAACATTTTGTCTGCCGATTACTCAATGATCAACTTACCCCGGGCACTGTTACAATTTACTGCATGAACAGGGCACTTTATAAGAAATTCAAAGTACAATTTCTTGAACCAAGCAAAGAGTTTCAAATATATTTGAAAACAATTGTTTACACAATAAAATATGAACAGTGGAAATTTTGAAAAATAAAAAATAATTGAAAAAAAAAATCAAAATCTTAAAAATGTTACAACCTACCCCGGTCCCCCCTTCTACATAAAAATTTAATAAAATAAATAAAACGCAAAGGTATTGAATCATATCTAAAGGAAAGAGAACAGAGAGCAATTTAATTTCAAGACTCTACCTATGATTTTTCTTTCTAAGGAGAATGTCATTCTTGGACTCATCAGCAAGAAACAGATAAATTCTCGATTCCAGTTTCTGATGAAATTAATGAAGTCACCAAATTTACTTGTATACAATAACGTTGGTTACGATAAGGATAAATATTCAAGTAGTGAAAATGGTAACGCCATCTGTTCCTACTAAGCAAAATCAAAGGTTGCTTGTATTATCCAGTTAGCCAGGGTGACAATTTTAAAAACCTTAATTTATGGGGTTTCCAGTGGTATATTTGAAAAATACTCTCCTTCGTAAAGCCTAAAATATAAGTTTTAAAAAATTGTATTTTTAAGAAAATTGCCTCTTCGCAATATTTAATAATCCAATTTTTTACAATTCTTACATCTTAAGGAAGGATAGTTCTTTTCAAATGTACCGCCAGAAACCACAAAAAGTACCTTTTCTTTGGCGTTACACTTCCAAACACTTTAGAAACCACTACTTTTATTAATTTATATCGTTGCTCTTCCCAAAATAATTTTTATCTTTTAATTTACAATCACATCCGGCGATTTTATTATCTATACTCTGAACCCATTATTAAAAAGTATGAAAATATTATCGTTCAGAGCTGTATTTTTTATAATAAAGTCCTGTCACTTGTCATTGACAACGCGTTGAGTTTGGACTATGAAGACTAAAGAGAAGGAGGCGAATCGGCAATGGTTAAATTTAAAATTTTCGTCCTTATTATAAAGTTCGCGAAATTGACTGTAGTTGGCAGGTCGAACGTCAGCGCTGTCAATTTCCTGTGTAAGTCAATGTAAAATTAAGTGTTTTTTTTTAATTGGTGTACAAGTGACATGAGTGACAAAAGACATAAAAGCAAGATTTACTTCGTTCCAGATTGTAAAATGGGATGCAAATCAGATGTAAAACTAAAGAAAACAAGAAGAACTCAATTCAATATATTTTTAAAGCTTCTAATGCAAGTAAAATGTATTAATATCTAAATATAATATTTATTGTGAACTAGTCACAACCCGCATCTTACAGAGAGTAGTTTATTTTATTATAAGTTTCTATTGAACCCCAATTTTGTCATTGTAAATGTTTTTTATAGGCTCCTAAATGCTTAGAACATATATATATATATATATATATATATATATATATATATATATATATATATATATATATATATCTACAAAGTATTACTGAGCCTCCCCCCATGTTAAATTTCAGGTTCACTGAGACTCCGCTGTTACTGGGCTTCCGATATACGGATCCCCAGTGACAACCCATTGAAAATTGTTCCAGATGATGTAGACACCCTAAAACACCCATTAACACAAAAATCTCGAGGACGCCCATTTGAGCCGTTTTTTGATCCTGTATAAAATATTAGTTCAGGCGTTCGCCGCTTGGTGCGCTGCTAATATACATTTCGCTGTGTATAAGATGTTTAATGTTACATGTCAACTGGGCGCCTTAAGCTATTCGCTGCGCGCTTTTGGTTTGGCAACGTTGCAGTTGATTATATATACGTACTAGGAGGCTCGCTGATTTTGTCTTTCGACTCGAGTCATTTTAAAAATTAAAATGTATCAATTTCGATCTTGAACGCGACAAGTACTACAGAGCGCCGTAGAAAATAAAATGCCACAATAAACATTTTTGTTTTAGAAAATGTTTAATAATTTTTTGGTTGATATTATTTAAATAATAAGGTTAGCACCTTGATTAGTACGTATATTTAGGCATTATTATAAAAGTAAATAAAAAGAAAATTCCAACTCAAATGTGATATATGACCAAGACGTAAAATAAAATAAGTAAACTTTTTATTTTAATTTAGTTTATTTTCTCATAATTCAATATATCTTGTAATCATCTTGTAATGACGTCAATGACAGTATTTTATAAATAGAACACCCTATATTTTTACTAATTTTACAAGAACAAGTTACGTATTGTATCAGGGATCCTTACTGGGCATTGCCCACTAAAAGGACACCTTAAGTAAACTAAGAGTAGTAGAATATAGTAAGCAGATTCTGTGAAGAGGAAGACAAAACCTCCATTCACATTCTGACAATGTGTAGCACTCCAAAATCCAAGGACACTATACCTAAGAGCATATTAAATAGAAGAGTGATATTTACCTAACTTGAAGCCACTCAAGGAAGATATGATTGGAAGGATCGTTGTAGGCATTGCGACATTTCCTTGCTGCATTAGCGACAAAAGGGGTACAATAAATATTTTAGGTCGTAGTGTTTTAGCACCCCATTCCCAACATAACATACAAATTTTTAAGCTTCCTTTTATTATGCTGATTTCAATTGTATCACCACTTGCTTCAAATTAATACAAAGAATTGTTTAAATTAGGTCGATTTTTATTCTAAGGCTGGCACATTTTTATCACATCCTAAACTGACACACAACATTCCCCTCTCCTCCTTCCCACTACTAACCAATACAATTTAAATAGAAAACGTACTAAGTATTACACATCAATGCAAATGTAATTTAATGAATAATTTTTAGAAATGTGACTGTTTATAGTGTTACTTTTGATTTTAGCGCCCTTTAGCATGATAAAAAAGTGGTACGTATTGTTAAGTGTGACAGCTCATTTGAAAGCTTATTATAATAGTAATTTAATGTGCAGCATAATTTTGTTAATTTGGTTTATTGGGATTTTCATTACATTTATTTATTCTTAACCTTAATGGCAACAATCTATTTAAGTTCATGTTCCTTCGAATTAAGTTTTGTTACGTTGTCTTATAAATCATTAAAATTGACTTTCCACTGAAGTTTCGTATTGTGGATTATTCATTTTAATGCATCCAAAATTAAAATATACCATTTCGAACTTTTCGTGTGGAATATAGAGATTTAAATAAATATAAGTATGCTTACATCCTTGAGACTCATTGCGATATGAGCTGTGCAGCGCACTACCTATTCAATGGCCTGACTCACGGTATGTACGACTTCCACCTCACTCCAACTTAAGTTCGTCCCTAATGGATTTCGCTTATATGGTCCGCGTTTAGATTTTTGAAGATGTATACGGTACGACTAGGCCTCCAGCTGTGTTAATTTTCAGGTTCACATAGCCTCTGCTCTCGATTATACAATGCGGATCTAAAGTCCCTCCACCTCCTATTTATTTTTTGATCCGTCATGAGATATGAATTCATAAAAATCTTTGATTTTAAACGAGAATAATACAGTGCCAAAGGTTAAATATTTGTGGTACACCAGTTGATAGCATTGAACATTTAAAACAAAGAATTCATTATGAGTAAAAAGAAAAAATATTTTAGTTATATTGTTATCATTGGAAAGGGTTTCAAATAATATATCACTTGCCATAACGGCTCCCGTCTGCCATTTTTAATGATTACGTCACCTAATTTATTTAAAAAGGTAGTGTACATTCCTTGGTTTAGTTTCCCAAAATTTCAAATAAAAAAAAATATATATTCAGGTTTAAAGATACTAAATGGGGCAGTATACAAGTTTGTAATAGGTACACAAAAATAAATAAATATTTTTTAATGAAACTGTGGTTCTTTGTATATTAAGGTACTATAAGATATGTTCCTAATATACACTATATCTAGCGCTATATCTATAGAGTGTGACTGGGCCTCCAGCCTTGCTAGTTTTCAGGTTTATTGAGACTCCGCTATCCATTATATACGGATTCTACAGCAGAGTCTCAGTTAACCTAAAATGATTCATTTTTACTTTCCTATCTGTATACAGATATAAGGAAAGTAGAGGAATCATGATTTTTTTTGACCTCGAGTTTTCGACGGATTTTTACGTTTTGAGGTCCCCTGAATCCGTTTTGACTATTTTTGCGATGATGTCTGTGTGTGTGTGCGCGCGCGTGTGTGTGTGTGTGTGTGTGTGTGTGTGTGTGTGTGTGTGTGTGTGTGTGTGTGTGGGTGTGTATGTGTGCGTGTGTGTGTGTGTGCGTGTGCGTGTGCGTGTGCGTGTGCGTGTGTGTGTGCGTGTGTGTCTGTGTGTCTGTATAACTCATGAACCGATACAACGAAAAACACCAAATTTTAAACTTAAGCTTTGTTTTAGCGTCCAATGAGCTGATTAGATTTTGGGCAGAGTCGGAACATCTGGGGGGATACTTTATAGGTGGTCATTTTTATATTTTATGGAATATTTCTGTTATTTACGTTTGGAGAAGAAAATTCTTCAAATAATTATCTATAATTTTTGTTCTATGCAAAATTTTCCTAAAATGGTCCGTATTCGAGAAATTTGACAAAATGTAAAAAAACTATTTTTTTATAAAAATTGTTTGAATAAAAGTTGTTTGTAATATAATTCTCTATAATTTTTATTTTATACATAATTTCTCTAAAATGGACCGTATTCGAGATATTTGAGAAAATGTGTAAATTTCGAATTTTGAAGAAAACTCAAAAACTGATAAAGAAAAAACATAAAATTTTAAACTTAAGGTTTATTTGGGCCTGACGTGAAATGATTAGATTTTGGACAAAGTCGAATCATCTGGGGGGATACTTTATGGGAGGCCGTTTTTATATTTTATGGAATATATCTGTTATTTATGTTTGCAGGAGAAAATTGTTCAAATAAAAGTTACTTCTAATATTATTATCTATAATTTTTGTTATATGTCAAATTTTCCTGAAATGGTCCGTATTCGAGAAATTTGACAAAATGTGCAAAATTCTGATTTTTATGAAAATTGTTGAACTAAAAGTTGTTTGCGATATCGATCTCTATAATTTTTGTTTATACATGATTTTTCTGAAATGGACCGTAATGGAAAAGTGCTAAATTTAAATTTTTCAGTATTTTCGTTTTCATTGAATATCTATAGATAAATGTTTCGAGGTAGATATATGTGGACAATGTATATATTTGGTTTATCCTCCTCTAAACATTTATAGAAGTGCTGCAATAGGTTGTACAAAATAACCGGAAAAGCCTATAATAACTAGGTAGGAAAGTCATGTGTTGGACACATCAGATTTTTAAATATAGGAAATGGGAGAATATAAAAGTGTGTAATCGGTACGCAAAAAAGTGTTGAATATTTGCTACATAGGAGTTTGAATTTTTAGTTTTCTTTTTATGGCTTTTTTTTAGTGCAAATATGACATGTTTATTTACGTGTTTGTTTTTATTTTTTCATGAATTTTTTATAAATAAATATTTTTTAATGGAACTGTGGTTCTTTATATATTAAGGTACTATATACGTCCTAATATATATACCTAAACTATATATCTCGCTATATTTATAAAGTGCGACTGGGCCTCCAGCCGTGTTAATTTTTAGGTTCACTGAGACTCCGCTGTTAATAATATATGGACTCTACAGCAGAGTCTTAGTGAGCCTAAAAATTAACAAGGTGGGCCCAGTCGTACCGTATGGATATATAATGAGAATGTTTACTCATCAGTAAGCTTTGAGGATTTTTTTTTGAATTCGTTTAAAAATTTATATTATGTAGTAAGAAACTATTAACAGATTTCTATAATTTTTTAACCAGTTTTAAATATACAGTGAGTCCACTTAAGTACGCAGTATATTAAAAACTTTTTTATTATTAAATTAACGAGAAAAAGTTATTCTTCATAAAAAGTTCTGCATTGTTTAAAACCTAAAACCATCAAATATTTTATTTTATAAATTATTTTTAGTACCTTCTGGTAATCTATGTAGACGTAAAAGTTTCAATCTATATTTTTGTTCTTGTTCATCAAATTTATCATGTAGATTTTTATTTTCTTTAAAGCGTACTGATATATTATTCATTGATGTGATTTTATAATTTACTTCTTTTAAATGTTCTTCAATTGTTGTTAAAACAATATCGGTCATTGTTTAGCCAGATCTTTTAAAACCTTATATGTAATAATAATATCGGCGAAAAATTTCTGAGAGGTATCTGTAACAACATTATTTAATTTTTTGTCTTTTTGTAAACACCATTATTACATTTATGAAAACAAAAATTTTAATTTTAAACTAGTATTGAGCAAAAAAGTCATTATAATATATACACACAAAACTTGAGAAGACTTAAAAAGAATAGAACTATTGCAATTGGTTTGCCGGCAGAAACGACGAATTCGCATACTACTCGCTAAGAAGGTTTATCTTCAACGGGTTATTATTATTTTAAATAAAAACATATGGTCTGAGTAATTAAGTTTTTCTTCCTTTTGCTAAATAAATTATTAAAAAGTGGCAACAGTGCTTGGAGCCTCAGTAAATACATTCTCTCTAGTAAGAGGAGGCGCATTAACATAAACAGTGTCAAAACATATGTCAAATGTATATAGTGGACGTTACGTTGACCTATCCAACTAATGGTAGTTGAATTAGTCTTTACAAATAACGGTGTATATAATGGCGTATATACGGTGGAGTTTTGGTAGGCCATTTATGGAATGGAGTCCCAGTAATGCCACGTAGCTAGATATATATATATATATATATATATATATATATATATATATATATATATATATATCGTTTCTAGGGCTGCTAAAGCTCTTTCTAGAGATGATGCTGTTCTACATTTTTTAGAAGATATTTTAAAATATTATGAGTCTCTTTTTACTGATAGTACTGTTAGCAAAATAAAAAGGGGCAGGCCGAAATTAAAGGATGAGGCAATACCACGTACATTCCCAAATCTCCTTTTATGCTTGTATTATGACAATAAAAAATCTGTTAACTGTGTTTTATTTTGCTCGTAAAATTATATTTAGATTTAATTAAAAAAAAAATTGCCACAAAATTGTAATTACAAAATTTCACCATTTAACAAACCCTTTCGAATTTGTACCTAATTTGTATTTTTATATAGATAAAATTTAATAATTTATCAATTAAAACATGCAAGATTTATTTAGAAATAAAGAGAACAGTATGTTCTGTGCTCTATTTAGCAATAAATTAGTTTATTTTTATTATTTTTACAAAATTATGTATAATTCCCATAAGAAGCCATGTATTTTTAACAGCGTTAGCAGCACTAGCACCTTGCGGTGAATTATAAAAGCACAATTAACGTTCATTTTTTGGGACCGTATTTCGAGTATGGACTTAATATGGTTTTTGAAATTTACATAAATATGGTTAGTAATGCAACTAACAATGCGCATGTTACATTGGTCGCATATAGACAATTTTACTAAAATTCTTTCCAAAGGCAATGTTATAAATAATCTAGTCAAAATTAGAAAAACTCTTGTATGTAACACGTTACGAAACAACGTATTGTGTAACTAGTGAGTATTTGAGGGACGAGCGCAGCGAGGTCCAGCAAAATGAACGATGGAGCATTTCCTAACTGGTTACATGAATAGCTCTTTATTATCTATTTTTGTAAAATGAATTTCTGGTAGCAAAGTATCATAAACTCCCCCCAATCCAGTTTAACATAGTTAGTTGAGATTGGACCAGGGCATAGTTTACACTTTTTCAAATGAGTTATATCCTGGCATTTCCTTAAAAACATGAATATACTAATAAGAACTTTTTTTAGCAAGATGGTTTTATATACAAGTCTCATTGTAAATGTTTATTTCTAAGTATTTGATGTACTGCGATTTAGGAATCTGCGGAGTTTGGTCAATTATCAAATTTCCTAGGTCGAAAGACTACTTGAATTGAAAATTTTTCTTTTAAAGTGAGTTTGTTGTATGCATATAACTTTGCAATTATAGAAAAATCAGCTTCTACCGTAATTTTTAGGTTTTCTCCGTCACAAAGAGGTTAGAAAGGGTAGAGGTAACATAGAAAGCATTTCGAGGTTACTGTGACGTAATCACGTATCTCAGAAAACACTATTTCACACACATCCCCAACTAGCCATTCATAAAAGTGTATTTGTTGTGAAGACCTCATCATCATCATCTATTATATAGTCCAGGAGACACTGACGATTTTCGGTATTTATTTCCCGGTCAGCAAGCACGAATAGAGAATTGTAGGATTAGCAATTCTAAGCAAAATTCATATATATTTAGAAGGGGGGATCCGATGGGCTGAGGCCGAAAATGCGTCAAAACATACGAGAACACGCCCTTTTTTTCCATTGATAAAAATAGTTTTAGTAGTAAGAGATGTACTGAAGTTAAGTAAAAAAATAGTCTGATTAATCTGTATGGATAATATATTTGGCAAGTTCATA
This sequence comes from Psylliodes chrysocephalus, assembly GCA_927349885.1. Classification (NCBI taxonomy): domain Eukaryota; kingdom Metazoa; phylum Arthropoda; class Insecta; order Coleoptera; family Chrysomelidae; genus Psylliodes; species Psylliodes chrysocephalus. The sequence goes on along the minus strand of OV651818.1, from coordinate 49,278,138 downwards.
AAATACACTTTCAAACGAGTTATGTACACAATTATTTCTACGACCACAATTATTTAAAGAATGTTCCAGGTGTTTTGTATATTAAAGTGTACGCATAGGACACATAAATAAAATCATATATCACAATGTTTCACCTAACCAGTTGGTTTATTTATAGAAATTAAACATAATAATTGAAGATATTACAGAAGAAAATAGGGAAATAAATTACATTTCCTTTTTCACTTTTATATAATAATTGTTTTATTTAGAATTCACGAAACACTTATTACTCTACATTAATTATAATTATTGTTAGTTTCGTTATGTCACATCATTTATACTAGAGGTGTGAGGAAAATACAGTGAACTGTGGAACGCCAATATCGTTGGATGCGCGTGGTAGAAATGGTCCTATAATACTGCTAAAAACAGCTAAAATTTTCATGGACACACTGTACTTTTGACATTTGCGATACTCCGACGCATATGCATCATTGATGTAAACTCATGATTTTACAGTAATAGTTTTTGCAATTTTAGTGTGATTTTTAGGTTATTATGGTTATTCATTTTATTTGGTTCTGATCTTTTGCGCTTTTACAGTATTTGTCTTTTATATAGTTTTTAATTTGAGTTTTAATATTGTGGTCTATTTATATTTGATTGCTGCTTTTCGACTAGTGTTTTATTCTTTTTGTGTTAAAATAAGCTTTATAACCATTAAGTACATGCTTCTAGTTGATATCTACCTAATCGTCATCGGGTGCTTGCAACAATGGGAAAAAAGCTATCTGAGCCAAATTGTCGGCTAAGTGTCCTCTTTTAGGGCACCCAGAACCGAAAACTATATAGGTATATAATATGTTTTTTTTTAAATTATTTTTTAATATGTATGCAGCTTGGATGAGGGCTTTATGAAGAGATCCTAAGACTGAAACACTGACTGCTATAAATGCCGTTTTTTAGAGCACATTTCATAGTAAGTGATTTAATTCTAGCAGGAATGAGGAAACGTTTAAAAAACATGCTGTACCAGCTATTACTTTAAGACCTCGTCTCTTTAAGTTATTATTACTTCATTCTAATGCATATATTAAAATGGTTTTTAACTTGTGCCCTTATGATTAAAAGATGTAGGTATTTTTAGTTATGTTATAATAGAAATATATGATACATTGTATTGACTGACCTACTGGCCACTGGTCATTCCACTTTTACTCCCTTTTTTCATAAATTATCAAATTATTTAAAAACAAATACATACCTAGCTATTTTCTGTAAATTACATTAAAAATGTAGAAAAACGTATTTCTCATCTATTAAAATTATGGTTAACGATAAAGAATACTTTTAATTTATTAAACAAAAATAAAACCTGACTCGATAACTTAAATCAGTGAAAATAAGTTGCTTGAGATGAGGTCGTTTTTATGGAAAATTTTAGGTGTTAATACTTTACTAATAAAAATTCAGTTAATTTATCTTATATATATATTATATATATATATATATTATATATATATATATATATATATATATATATATATATATATATATATTATATATATATATATATATATATATATATATATATATATATATATATATATATATATATATATATATATATATATATATATATATATATATATATATATATATATATATATATATATATATTGTATGTCTACCCATGAGTTCCGGGACAAAAACTAAGAAGTATATATAATGTCAGAAATTGATATACATTGCTAACAGCTACTAGAGAAACTATATACATTTTCAAAAAACGCAGTATTTTGGAAATGGTTATATACCGTAGACTTCCGGTCCATCGTATATTACTTCCACATTTACCTGTTAATTTTGAGGCGGGGCAAAGACTGAGAGGTATATATAATGTCAAAAAATGATATAAAATGTTATCAACTGCTAGGGAATAGTGTCTTTCTGAAAAAACACATTATTTTGAAAATGTTTATATACCGTTGACTTCCCGTCCATCGTATATTACTACCAAATGTTCCTAATTTTGATGTATTTGAAACATTAAATATAGTTTTTATATAAGTTTTACAATGAAACGACAAGTTTGAATTTTTTGCAACTATAATACCAATAAAAAATAAACTTATGCATTTTTATTTTACTTCAAGTAATAATAACTGGCAAGTAAGCCATACACTGGTCCCACTGGATATGGATCACCCCGTTACTTCTTAACAGGTTGAACGCATTAAAAATACTGTAAGTTGTGTCATCGGTAACGTTTAATTAAATTTTATCGTCCCAATTTAAAACTAATAAGTAATTATTACAAATATTAAAAAATTATAACACTAAACAGAAATACCTAAATATTTCTTGAATTCTAAATCAATAATGTACTTAGTTTTTTCCTTTATCTCCCTATTTTCTTTTGTAACTCTTTCAATTATTTTAACGTATTATGTTCCTTTTCTTTATTTATTTATTTATTTCTCGAAATATACCAACTTGTAAGGTGTTATATTAAGATATATATGATTTTTTTTTCTGTGACAAATACGAATACTTAAATATACAAAATTCCTAGAACATACTTTAAATAGTTGAGGTGGTATGAAAAATTGAGTACATAACTCGTTAAAACGTGTATTTCCTGCACTCGTTAAGTTTCCGCACTCATGAGAAATATATCACTTTCCGAACTCGTTATGATTGCTTGAAAAAAATTATTTATGAAAGTGTGTATGTACTTAGACTTGCAAACTTTTTGTATTCTGAACCTATCAACTGAGGTCTTGTTAAGTTTATTTAAAATAATTGTCTTGATGGGTCCCTAGACGAAAAGTGAAAAGACAGAATACTATTATGAAAGCAAACAATGCTAGTGATAATTGATTTATTCTAAATGCAGTGATAAAGAAATTAAGTTTTATTCTCTGTGTCACGCCAATGGTACTGGAATATTAAGTGTATTTATTATAGGTACATCGAAAACTGAAGTTGGCCATTGGAAACTTTAAAAGTTCTACGCGATGTACTATATTTTATGCCACTGTTCCATTGTATTTTTATGAAAAGTAAACGTTACATATATATGAATTCGGAGGATAATGGACATTCGACTTTTTTCCCTGTTGTACATACAATCGTCATCTATTGAATACTTTGTTTATTAATAGTTTTTGTTATGAAAATCAGAGCGTGCAAATTCCGTCTTAAATGATTTTATTTGAAGAGTACAAAAATTGGACAGAATCCATTATTATTGTATACCATTGTGGTAATATAAAATTTTTACTTTACTAAAATATCAAAAATTTTGTTGGTACCGGAATACGAGGGTATATCTACAAATTAAAAATTAGAAGATTCAATTTATTGATTAATTAATTTTACTTAAAGAGTACCTACATACATTGGACAGAATCTGTTATTATTGTATACCGCTAAGGTAATATAAAATTCTTACTTTACATACAGAATAACAAAAATTTGGTCCTTACCGGAATACGTGGGTATATCAACAAATTAAGAATTAGACGATTCATTTAAATGTTTAATTGATTTTACTTGAAGAGTACATAAATTGGGCAGTATCTGTTATTATTGTATATTATTGAGGTAATATAAAATTGTTACTTTATATAAAAAAAAAACAATACTTTGTCGGTACCGGAATACGAGGGTATATCTACAAATTAAAAATTAGAAGATTCAATTTATTGATTAATTAATTTTACTTAAAGAGTACCTACATACATTGGACAGAATCTGTTATTATTGTATACCGCTAAGGTAATATAAAATTCTTACTTTACATACAGAATAACAAAAATTTGGTCGTTACCGGAATACGTGGGTATATCAACAAATTAAGAATTAGACGATTCATTTAAATGTTTAATTGATTTTACTTGAAGAGTACATAAATTGGGCAGTATCTGTTATTATTATATATTATTGAGGTAATATAAAACTGTTACTATACATACAAAATAGCAATAATTTGGTCGGTACCGGAATACGAGGGTATATCTACAAATTAAGAATTAGACCATCCAGTTAAATGTTTACTTGATTTTACTTAAAGAGAACATAAATTGGATTACTATTTTATACCACGAAGCTGTTATAAAATTGTTTCTTTAATTACAAAGTAACAAAAAAATAGTCGGTACCGGAATACGTTGATACATCTTCAAATTAAAAATCAATTAAGTCAATTACCTGATTAATTGATTTTATTTGAACAGTACATAAATTGTATATATTATAAAAGTGTTACTTTACTTACAAAATAACTAAAAATTAGTCGGTACCGGAATACATTAATATAATATATACAAATTAAGGAAGAAATTTTCTCTTTTTGAATTTCAAAGCTAAATCGAGATGTGCGCGGTCGAACCCTGGGACGGGAAAATTCAAGTTTTAATTTTTTATTTATTGTTTTCGTAGAAAAATATCACATGCAATTTTCATATAATGGCTATTAATATTATCGTTGCATAATATACTATTATTAATATTATAGAACTTCAAAATAAGTTAGAATATGGACATGTTATCAATTTTCAACTGTTTGGCTACTACAGCCAGCCAGAACAAAAAAAAAATTTTTGGGTTGCTTTACTGAGCAAGATAGATGCCAAGTGAAAATGTTTAAAAATGTAAAAATATATAGCGTGTTCCATTAAAAAAAAAACAAATTTGATTTGCAACTTTTGTTTGGGACAACCTGTATAAATAAAACTAATTTTAACATTAAAATTCTTTCCTTCTACATATGAAACTATTCTACATTTTTTTTAAACATCCCAATAAGGAGTTATGGCCCATCTTAATCATTGTGAGACACCCTGTTTAATTTTCTAAAATTTCTAAAATTTTCTAAAAAATAAATTCCGGAACAGACCAGATTATTTGGAATTTTTTAAATAAGGTAGCCAGCCAATTAATAATGATTAAGTATACGGTATACATTAGTGGTGGATATATGTATCTCCAGATTGCACTTTTCCAATAAAATCATTTAATTATTTATTTGCATTTTTAAAAAATTATATTTCTCTACATTTGGTGGAGTAATGGAATACCCAGTTTTAATATGTACATGTATTGAATAATTCAATTTTCCATTTAGTTATAAAAATTTTAAGACGCTTTGAGGTGAACATTTTTTAAGCTACGCCTCTGCATTGAACTATCTTTGCAAAAAACTTTCACGAAAACATTTCCCCCTAAAACAAAGGATTCTTATTGGTGTTTGGCCTGTTGATATTTTTATATATAGATTACGCCGATTCTACCGGGTCATTTGCTGAAGGCGTACTCATTATACTATTTCTGGTAATTTAAAGATCACATGTTGTTCAGTGGCCAGGTCACAAGGGTCACAACGAGAAACGTGCTATAAAATAGTAAATAATAAATAATAATTTTTGATCAGTAATTTAAAATTATTTGACGGATCCCTATCATACTTGGCAGAAAGTATATGTCCTATAAACCACACTAAATTATGTTAAACTAAAGTTTCTGGCTGCTACCAGAGGCGTACGACAGGGGCAAGGGGGAGGTTAATCCTTCCTAAATTCTACGCCACTGGCAGAAATGCTATTTTAGCATAAATTTTCAATTCTCCAATATTTTTTATGTAAATGAGCTACTCTTCCTTCGTAGCGCTAAACTTATTATTTTTCGATATATTTAAAGATAAACATACGGCTGCACACAATTCTTTTATTTAATGTATGTGAAATATTTGGGCATTATTTTAAAACCATTTTACGTATCCCTATCATTCTTGATAGAAAATATAGGTACTGTAAACCACACTAAATTATGTTGAATTAAAGTTTCTGGCTACTACCAAGAATGGTAGGATACTTCAAATGGTTTTAAAATAGTGCGACCAAATATTTTAAATACATTAAATGAAAAAATTGTGCAGCCTTATGTTTAACTTTAAATATATCGAAAAATAATGAGTTTAGCGCTGCAAAGAAAGAATAGGTTACTTACATAAAAAATATTGGAGAATTGAAAATTTATACTAAAATGACAATTTCGACAGTGACGTAGAATTTAAAAGCGTTAACCTCCTCCTAGCCCCTGTCGTACGCCTCTGGCAGTAGCCAAAAACTTTAGTTTAACATAATTTAGTGTGATTTATAATAACTATACTTTCTGCTAAGTATGATAGGGATCAGTCAAATAGTTTTAAAGTGCTGAGCAAAAATCATTTTAAAATTTTTAACTGAAACACCCTGTACCTCAGTAAGGAACAACATTATAAGTGATTTGGGTTAAATCGGCACCATTTGGACCCAAGATTATTTAGTTAAAATATGTCCCATTATTAATGAAAAGCTGTATAAGAGATACGGGTTTAGTTCCTATCGTTTATGAATCGGGGTTAAGATGGTGTTCCCTAAGGCAGATACAAATTCTTTTCAAATACGAGGTACCATGCAAATTTACTATTTAGCAAACAACGGCGCGAATCAAGACACTTTTTGTTTAGTTGTGATTCTTAACCATTTTTCTGTATTATGTTTAAAATGCAGATAAATAAATAACAAAAATTTGATCGGTACCGGAATAAGTGGGTATATCTACAAATTAAAAATTAGACTATTCAATTAAATGTTTTTGATTTTACTTGAAGGGTACATAAATTGAGCAGTATCTATTATTATTGTATATCATTGAGGTAATATAAAACTGTTACTTTACAAACAAAATGACAATAATTTGGTCGGTACCGGAATACGTAAGTATATCAACAAAATAAGAATTAGACGATTCAATTAAATGTTTCATTGATTTTGCTGGAATAATACATACATTAGAAAGTATCCATTATTATTGTATACCGTTGAGGTGATATAATATTTTTACTTTACATGCAAAATAACAAAAATTTGATCTGTACCGGAATACGTGGGTATATCTACAAATTAAAAATTAGACTATTCAATAAAATGTTTTTGATTTTACTTGAAGGGTACATAAATTGGGCAGCATCTATTATTATTGTATATCATTGAAGTAATATAAAACTGTTACTTTACAAACAAAATGACAATAATTTGGTCGGTACCGGAATACGTAAGTATATCAACAAAATAAGAATTAGACGATTCAATTAAATGTTTCATTGATTTTGCTTGAATAATACATACATTAGAAAGTATCCATTATTATTGTATACCGTTGAGGTAATATAATATTTTTACTTTACATGCAAAATAACAAAAATTTGGTCGGTACCGGAATACGTGGGTATATCAGCAAATTAAGAATTAGACGATTCAATTTAATGATTATTTAGGTTTACTTAAAGAGTACATAAATTGGACAGAATCTATTATTGTACACCCTTGAGGTCCTATAAAATTATTACTTACAGTAAAATAAAAAAAATTTGGTCGATAGGTACCGAAATACGTGAGTATATCTAAAAATTAAAAATTAGACTATTCAATTAAATGTTTTTGATTTTACTTGAAGGGTACATAAATTGGGCAGTATCTAATATTATTGTATATCATTGAAGTAATATAAAACTGTAACTTTACAAACAAAATTACAAAAATTTGGTCAGTACCGGAATACGTGGGTATATCAACGAATTAAGAATTAGACGATTCGATTTTTTTTTTGTTAACGCCCACCCTCAGTTCACCCCCTTACGAGTGAACTTAAACACACCAGAAGACTGAGTAGTCTTGTGCGGAAGAAGGGTTGTGTAAATATAAATTATGTGTCCTGTGTAGGCTTTGTTACTGTCTCCCGGCGCCACTATAGGGACAGCACTATTAATTAGAACCCAACAGATTAAATATTTATATGATTTTATTTGAAGGGTACAAAAATTATTGCATATCATTAAGGTAATATTAAAGTGTTACTTAACATACAAAATATCAAAAATTTTGTTGCTACCGGAGTGCGTGAGTATATCTACAAATAAAAAATTAGAAGATTCAATTTAATGATTAATTAATATTACTTAAAGAGTACATAAATTGGACAGAATCTATTGTTATTGTACACCAATGAGGTAATATAACATTTTTAATTTACATGCAAAATAAAAAAAATTTTGTTCGTTTCCGAAATACGTGGGTTAATCAACAAATTAGGAATTAGACGATTCAATTAAATGTTTAAATGATTCTATTTGAAGAATTCATAAATTGGACAGAATCTGTTATTACTCTACACCATAAAGGCAATATAAAATTGTTACTTTACACACAAAATAACAAAAATTTGGTCGGTACCGGAATACGTCGGTACACCTACAAATTAATAATTAGACTATTCAATTAAATGTTTTTGATTTTACTTGAAGGGTACATAAATTGGGCAGCATCTATTATTATTGTATATCATTGAAGTAATATAAAACTGTTACTTTACAAACAAAATGACAATAATTTGGTCGGTACCGGAATACGTAAGTATATCAACAAAATAAGAATTAGACGATTCAATTAAATGTTTCATTGATTTTGCTTGAATAATACATACATTAGAAAGTATCCATTATTATTGTATACCGTTGAGGTAATATAATATTTTTACTTTACATGCAAAATAACAAAAATTTGGTAGGTACCGGAATACGTGGGTATATCAGCAAATTAAGAATTAGACGATTCAATTTAATGATTATTTAGGTTTACTTAAAGAGTACATAAATTGGACAGAATCTATTATTGTACACCCTTGAGGTCCTATAAAATTATTACTTACAGTAAAATAAAAAAAAAAATTGGTCGATAGGTACCGAAATACGTGGGTATATCTACAAATTAAAAATTAGACTATTCAATTAAATGTTTTTGATTTTACTTGAAGGGTACATAAATTGGGCAGTATCTATTATTATTGTATATCATTGAAGTAATATAAAACTGTAACTTTACAAACAAAATTACAAAAATTTGGTCAGTACCGGAATACGTGGGTATATCAACGAATTAAGAATTAGACGATTCGATTTTTTTTTTGTTAACGCCCACCCTCAGTTCACCCCCTTACGAGTGAACTTAAACTCACCAGAAGACTGAGTAGTCTTGTGCGGAAGAAGGGTTGTGTAAATATAAATTATGTGTCCTGTGTAGGCTTTGTTACTGTCTCCCGGCACCACTATAGGGACAGCACTATTAATTAGAACCCAACAGATTAAATATTTATATGATTTTATTTGAAGGGTACAAAAATTATTGCATATCATTAAGGTAATATTAAATTGTTACTTAACATACAAAATATCAAAAATTTTGTTGCTACCGGAATGCGTGAGTATATCTACAAATTAAAAATTGAAGATTCAATTTAATGATTAATTAATATTACTTAAAGAGTAAATAAATTGGACAGAATCTGTTGTTATTTTACACCATTGAGGTAATATAAAGTTCTTAATTTACATGCAAAATAAAAAAAAAATGGTCGGTACCGAAATAAGTGGGTTTATCAACAAATTGAGAATTAGACGATTCAATTAAATGTTTAATTGATTTTACTTGAAGAGTACATAAATTTGGCAGTATTCATTATTATTGTATATCATTGAGGTAATATAAAACTGTTACTTTACAGAAAAAAAAAAACAATAATTTGGTCGGTATCGGAATACGTGGGTATATCACCAAATTAAGAATTAGACGATTCAATTTATTGATTAATTAATTTTACTTAGAGTTCATACATTGAAAAGAATCTGTTATTATTATACACCATTAAGCCAATATAAAATTATTACTTTACATACAAAATAACATAAATTTGGTCGGTACCGGAATACGTGGGTATATCAACAAATTAAGAATTAGACGATTAGATTTTTTTTTTGGGTACGCCCACCCTCAGTTCACCCCCTTACGAGTGAACTTAAACTCACCAGAAGACTGAGTAGTCTTGTGCGGAAGAAGAGTAGTGTAAATATAAATGATGTGTTCTGTGTAGGCTTTGTCACTGTCTCCCGGCGCCACTATAGGGACAGCACTATTAATTAGAACCCAACAGATTAAATATTTGTATGATTTTATTTGAAGGGTCCAAAAATTATTGCATATCATTAAGGTAATATTAAATTGTTACTTAACATACAAAATATCAAAAATTTTGTTGCTACCGGAGTGCGTGAGTATATCTACAAATAAAAAATTAGAAGATTCAATTTAATGATTAATTAATATTACTTAAAGAGTACATAAATTGGACAGAATCTATTGTTATTGTACACCAATGAGGTAATATAACATTTTTAATTTACATGCAAAATAAAAAAAATTTTGTTCGTTTCCGAAATACGTGGGTTAATCAACAAATTAGGAATTAGACGATTCAATTAAATGTTTAAATGATTTTATTTGAAGAATTCATAAATTGGACAGAATCTGTTATTACTCTACACCATAAAGGCAATATAAAATTGTTACTTTACACACAAAATAACAAAAATTTGGTCGGTACCGGAATACGTCGGTACACCTACAAATTAATAATTAGGACTATTCAATTAAATGTTTTTGATTTTACTTGGAGAGTAGATAAATTGGGCAATATCTATTATTATCGTATATCATTGAGGTAATATGAAATTATTACTTTACATACATAATAACAACAATTTGGTCGGTACCGGAATACGTAGGTATATCAACAAATTAGGAATTAGACGATTCAATTAAATGTTTCATTGATTTTGCTTGAATAGTACATACATTAGAAAGTATTTATTATCATTGTATACCATTGAGGTAATATAATATTTTTATTTTACATGCAAAATAACAATAATTTGGTCGGTACCGAAGTACATGGGTTTATCGACAAATTGAGAATTGGATGATTCAACTAATTGTTTAAGTGATTTTACTTGAAGAGTACATTAATTGGGCAGTATACATTATTATTGTATATCATTGAGGTAATAAAAAACTGTTACTTTACAGACAAAATAACAATAATTTGGTCGGTACCGTAATACGTGGGTATATCACCAAATTAAGAATTAGACGATTTAATTTATTGATTATTTAATTTTACTCAAAGAGTTCATAAATTGAACAGAATCTGTTATTATTATACACCATTGAGGCAATATAAAATACGTGGGTATATCAGCAAATTAAGAATTAGACAATTCAATTTAATGAATAATTAATTTTACTTAACGAGTACATAAATTGGACAGAATCTATTATTGTACACCATTGAGGTCATATAAAATTGTTACAGCAAAATAACAAAAATTGGTCGCTACCGAAATACGTGGGTATATCTACACATTAAAAATTAGACTATTCAATTAAATGTTTAATTGATATTTCTTAAAGATTGGGCAGTATCCATTAATATTGTATATCATTGAGGTAATATAAAATTGTTACTATACATACAAAATAACAATAATTTGATCGGTATCGGAATACGTGGGTATATCAATAAATTAAAAATTAGACGACTCAAATGTTTTATTGATTTTGCTTGAATTGTACATACATTAGAAAGTATCCATTATTATTGTATATAATTGAGGTAATAGAAAATTGTTACTAAAGTATACTTGTATATCTCTAGCACATATTTATTAGAAATTTCCAATCTTGTCCATAAAAATGGGTAGTAACTTCAAAAATGAAATATTTATAGTTTATTTGAAGTTTTTCTTTCTTATTTGTGTTAATCTTTGTCCCCTTTGGAACTTAATCTAATTTTACCTAATTCCAAATAAATTAATTTTGTTTAAACCTAAAGTTGAAACATTGTCAGTTACATCATGCATCATTGCAGTTTGAATTCAATATCCTCGTTGCGTATAACATACGACAAATCAATTTGCAGTACCCTCATTTAGTTTTTAAAATGTATTTTTTGATATTTTTTTATAGTCGTTTAGGAGATTCGTCCTATTAAGCTCGTTGTGAAAAATTATATTTTTTATATAATGGGCCGGAACTCACGGATAAACATATAAAGTGTTCCGGGACAGTCCCGGAAATATAGGTTAAACAAATAAAACTTCCAGACCAGTACCGGAACTCATCAAATGTCCCGGAACTCAATGAAAGACCCCTAAAACGGTCCCGGAATTCATAGCTGGACATACATATATATATATATATATATATATATATATATATATATATATATATATATATATATATATATATATATATATATATATATATACACACAACGGAAGAGTTAATTGGATTTTCTCCTTGTTGAGTTTCAAAAATAGTAATTTAACATGATTTAAAAACAAATACATGAAATGGGCAAAATAGGCCTACAAAGGCACCTGTATCGATGTGACGTAATGAGCGAATTCAATCTGGCTTACTTTTGTTAATAGATTGGCATTCCATTTTAAATATACAGTTCACTGGGAATATATTATTTAAATATACACGGACCGGGAAAACAAGTACGAAAAAAATTCACTGGCTCCTGGACTAGTACTGTATCGAAGGAATTTTATGAATGAAACAATATACGACCCTCCACAATTGCGGTCTACTCTAGTTCCGCTGTTGTCAGACGTTATTTTTTTTTTTTGACAATTTAAAGACCTAACAGTATTTCAAGCAAACGCAATAACATTACTACAGTTAAAAACATCGCAAACTTGGCATCAATATTTTAATTTTATCCAAATATTGCATTTCTGTCGAGGATCGTCCGCGTTGACTTCAGAAATTGTGTAATCTGTCTTGGTTATATATGTCTATAATTAAAAGCACGTAAACTTGGCATCAATGTTCAATCCGATTATTGGGTTTCTACCGCGGACACCACCGTTCATTCTTCAAAAATTTTGTAAATAATCCTATCTGTCTTGGTTATATATCTATGATTTCACAGGAGAGACAAAAAATATTTTATTAGCTAACAGAATCAAAAATTTTCGATTAGGTATTTATTGTTAATCTGAAAGTTTTATTATCGTTGAAAAAATATTTCAAGTTTGATTTTTTTTAAATGGTGAAACGAGTTTACAGGTAAAAATAAAGTTTACGAGGTTTTACAGGTAAAAATAAAGTTGAAAATAGTTGGCGAAAATAGTCTTTTATTTAAAATACTTAGTTAAAATACTGTTTTTGAATGTACTATTGATAATTTAAAGCGAAAAAATTATTATTCACGTTTTTCTTACTCATTTTTATCATTATACATAACTTCTGACAATGTATATATATTATAAACTTTTCTATTATTTAATGCAACAAAAAAGTAAATAATTTTTATATCGTATTATATCACATTTTTTATCTACATTTAAGCTAATATTTAAACAATAATATTATCACGTTTCGCATCTATATTTAAATTAATATTTAAATTAATATTTAAATAATAACTTTTTTTTGAATTTTCAACACCTTTAACTAATTTTTTTTTGGAGGCATTTTATAGAAAAATACGAGGAACAAATTAAAAAAGTAAGTGAGGTTGTATCATCAAAAAATTCAACTATCAGTATTTTAGAATCAGTCACAAAGTTTCGGAACAAATGAATATTGTAAAAAATAAAAAAATTCTCAAAAAATTAATCTAAACCAGTCCAAACGTCATTTTTAGTTTTTACCGTAGAAAACTAGAGGGCGTGACTGCATGATATGAGTTACGTGTTTAACATTCGGCGTCAAAGATTTTATTTTGTTAAATAAATAATTAATGGGTAAAGATTTTAATTTAAAAATTTTACACAGTTATGTAAAAACATATTCTAAATTAGAATTCGGGTTTAACTCAAAACCCCAAAAAATCGAGTTCCCTCGATTTGCCGCTTCGGGAATTTTGCCAAAACCGAAAAACTGGGTCGAAGGAGTAGAGAGATGTTCTGGGCCGGACTTAAATATTTGGCAACTGTTAAAAAAAGAAAAATTATGAGCAATTTTTTAACTTCATTATTTGTTAGAACGATGCATTTATGACGAGGGCAATAATAACACTTTATCAGTATATAGCCAGTAGCCAAGTAAAAGTTTATAAAATATCTATTGTATTAAGATCAGAAAGTAGAACTTTGGCAGTTGAGACAGAAAGTTGCCGCGCGACGGGTGAAATATAATTTTTTCTTCGATTGTTTATACATTTTGTTCAAATAAAAAATGGAATTAAAATGAAAACCTCTTTTAAGTATAACTGTAACGTGTGAAGGGTGGGTTAACCCACGGCACTTAAGCCTCACTAGGCCAATTGTGCATCCTCCTAAGTAGATAGGCACCTCCTAGAGTAATTTTTTGGCCTAGGCAGTAAAAATTATTCTTAATGCCTAGGCAGTAAAAGTGTTACTTCTATGATCGAGAAATGTCACTAAAAGTAACATTTGATGTGAAATGAAAAAAAAAATGTAATTTTGCTTCACCTTGTAGATGTTACTCTGTCTAGATCAACATATTTTCAAAGTGAGCATCGTATCGGCAGAGCTGAGCAGTACTCGAGTAAATTGTAAACTTAAGTGGTGGTAATTTCGAAGTTTTAGCACTAGTATATTGAGGTAACTTACTTTCTATAATGTTTTAACTGAAATTACATTTGTAAAATTATATTTCACTTGTTATTTTCATTTATATTATAATAAAATGCGATTTGTGTTTTAACCTATCTTTTAGAATCATTTCACTATTTCCATCCACGAAACATAAAACAAAGACGGTCATTGAGTTTGCAACGTTGCCAAACACTTGAATATAAAATCACTGTCTAATAATATCTAAATTGGAGTTCGAAAATTGTTTTGTTCGATAAAGTGTAACTCGAAAATACATACATATTTGGATTCCACTTGCTCATTTTATGTATAATTTTATCGCGAAGCAACCTGCGATGTCTCCAGGCCGCATAGGTTAGGTAAATTAGTCAAAATTTGTTTAATTTTTCTTATTTTATATATACGTTTTTGGGAAGCAACCGAAGATGTCTCTAGGACGCACAGGTTAGATAAATTAGTTAATATTTGGTTAATTTTTATTTTATGTATTTTTTTGCGAAGCAAAACTTTGCGATTCCAGGCCGCACAGGTTAGATACCTAAATTAGTTAATATTTGTTTAATTTTTCTTATTTTATGTATATTTTTTTGGGAAGCAACCCGTAGTGATTCCAAGTCGCACAGGTTAGGTAAATTAGTTAATACCTATTTGTTTAATTTTTCTTATTTTATGTATTTTTTTTTGCGAGGCAACCCGTGGAGGTTCCAGGCCACACGAGAATTCGTTGCTTCGTCTTCTTGTTTTTTATAATCTCGTAATTTATACATTTTAAATAATCCTGAAACTGACAATTTCATTAACAACTTGGCAACATTGTAATTTTCAATACCGAATCTGTCATCTAGAGTAACTGTTTTGTGAATATAACCTGTAAAATTGAGGATTTTAATTAAATTTTTCTCGAAAAATACTGGTGTTTTTCAGAATTTTTTTTACGAAAATTTACTATAGAAACTAGTTACTTTTGAGTGTTTAAATTTTTTTTGCCAAATTCGCACCTCAGGATTCCTCGACGGACCTTACAAATGGAATCAAGATAATAAATGAATTAGAAAATTAACAATTAATTTATGTCACAAATATCTGAAAAAATTCTTGTTGATCAAAATTCTCGTACCGATAAAAGCCCTCATAATAAAACCATGTAGGCATATTAATTAAAATAAAATTGTACTTACATATCGCCAAATTTGTTTGAGATCCATATTTATTATTCCTAGTTATCATTACACATATAGCCATTAAAACGCCGCGAGAGAAATTTTTGAACTGATCGATTTATGCTAAAATTAAGCATATTATCTAAGAAAATCGCGTGGAAAAGCACTAACAACGACTTCTCGGCTTAAACTGTTTCAATTGTGCATTTTCCACTACCACTACGAACTACAAGGTTGTGCAATACGGACATGCCTTCGTGCTGGAAACTGCGCTCTAGAAGTTTGCTCTGGTATTTTTAAACTAAAATAACTTCGTGGTAGTGGTGAGCTGTTTCTGGCTCTAATTCGGGGACGACATTATTGAAGTAGCTACGCTGTCCGACAGGGATGGATTGCTTTGGAATAGGAATAGACTATACACCATGGAGGAAGGGTAGCGCACACCACCCGGCGCCGCCGGGTGGTGTGCGCAGTACACGGGTTGGCATATTGTGCAATGTGCATATGATGTAAACCCACCCCCTGCTATAGACAGGAAAATGTTTTCACTGGAGGCCAGTGGCGTATTCGACCACCGGGCAACCGGGTCGGGAATATGCTATTATTATTATTATTATTATTATTATTATTATTGTCGAATCGGTCTTACCCACATTAAATGTGCAATAAAAAATTAAAACTATATAAAATTACAAAAACAGTTTATTACAAAATTAAATTAAAATCTACGCGTATAAAAAAACTAAAATAAGCATTTATCAATAGAAAATCAAAGATTATAACAAAATTAAATTAACATTTGAACATATAAAACTACAAAAACCACTTATTATAAGAGAAAATCAAATGCAATAGCAAAAGTTGACGAAAATTGGTCTTTAAGGCTGTTCTACCGCTTTCCGTTCGGTCGAAGTTGAGAGGTACCTCATCCATTTCATAGAATATCTCTGTATGCAACCCTCTCTTTGTTTGTGTAAAGGCAATTGTACGTGTAATAATTCTATCTTATTTCTCCGCGCAGTCTAATGGAGCTCTGTGAAGCTGGCCCCCCCAAATTCGAAAATTTTAGTTTTAAAAGCGGCATACGTTTGACCACCTATTGACCATGTTTGACCACCTATTGACCATGTTTGACCACCCACTAACTTTTTTTGACCACCCTCAGAAACCTAAATATTTCAAAAAATAATAATGACGAATGCCCGCTGGCCCCCCGAAGTTATTATTTTTTAAAACTGACTGCACCATAGGATTAACCAATTTTTGACCATGTTTGACCATCCCTTAGATTTTTTTTAACACGCCTTAAAATAATTTAAAGGGGTAAATTATAGAAAAACAAGAGTTCTGGGATGCATTTCAACTTTGAAAGATAGATCAATGGTCAGAAAGTCACAATAGGATCCAAAAACGTTTAAAATGAAGTATCGCCGTTTGATCACTCCCTAAAATAACTTGAAAGACCCCAAAGGGGTTAAAAATTCAAAGAAAATATTTCCCAATCCAATTTCTAGTTCAAAAAAATAGTCAATCGACATAAGGACATAATAAATATCCATAAAGGTTTAAACTTATGTTTTGACGTTTTAATGTTCCCAAGTAGGGTTAAAATTCGAAAACTAACATTTGGAACCAAATTATAAATCGTAGTAGATCTTAATTTTAAATTTATGTCGTTTGACCATTTTTTCCAAGCCGAAATTCGATTTCCAAATTTTATTTTCCGACTTTTCACAATACTTAAAAACATTAAAATTATTTTAGGGTGTGGTCAAACGTCAAAACACAATTCTAAATCGTTATAGATCTTAGTTTTAAACTTATGTCGTTTGACCATTTTTTCCAAGCCGAAATTCGATTCCCAAAAATTATTTTTCGAATTTTCACAATAGTTAGAAACACTAAAATTATTTTAGGGGGTGGTCAAACGTCAAAACACAATTCTAAATCGTAATATATCTTTATTTTAAACTTATGTCGTTTGACCATTTTTTCCGAGTCGAAATTCGATTTCCAAATTTTATTTTTTGAATTTTCAAAATACTTAGAAACATTAAAATTATTTTAGAGGGTGGTCAAACGTCAAAATCAAATTTTAAATCGTAATAGATCTTAATTTTAAACTTATGTCTTTTGACCATTTTTTTCCAAGCCGAAATTTGTTTTTCGAATTTAATTATTCGAACTTTCACAATACTTAGAAACATTAAAATTATTTTAGGGGGTGGACAAATGTCAAAACACAATTCTAAATCGTTATAGATCTTAATTTTAAACTTATGTCGTTTGACCATTTTTTCCAAGCCGAAATTCGATTTTCAAATTTTATTTTTCGAATTTTCACAATAGTTAGAAACATTAAAATTATTTTACAGGGTGGTCAAACCTCAAAATTAAATTCTAAATCGTAATAGATCTAAATTTTAAACTTATGTCTTTTTACCATTTTTCCAAGCCAAAATTCAATTTTCGAATTTTATTTTTTGAATTTTCACAATACTTAGGATCATTAAAATTATTTTAGAGGGTGGTAAAACATCAAAATCAAATTCTAAATCGTAATAGATCTTAATTTTAAACTTATGTATTTTGACCATTTTTTCCAAGCCAAAATTCGATTTTTGAATTTAATTATTCGAATTTTCACAATACTTAGAAACATTAAAATTATATTAGGGGGTGGTCAAACGTCAAAACACAGTTCTAAATCGTTATAGATCTTAATTTTAAACTTATGTCGTTTGACCATTTTTCCAAGCCAAAATTCGATTTTCGAATTTTATTTTTTGAATTTTCACAATACTTAGAAACATTAAAATTATTTTAGGGGGTGGTCAAACGTCAAAACACAATTTTTAATCGTTATAGATCTTACGTTTAAACTAATGTCGTTTGACCATTTTTTCCAAGCCGAAATTCGACTTCCAAATTTTATTTTTTGAATTTTCACAATACTTAGAAACATTAAAATTAGTTTAGGAGGTGGTCAAACGTCAAAACACAATTCTAAATCGTAATAGATCTTAATTTTAAAATTATTTCATTTGACTATTTTTTCCAAGCCGAAATTCGATTTCCAAATTTTATTTTTCGAATTTTCACAATACTTGGAAATACTAAAATTATTTTAGGGGGTGGTCAAACGTCAAAACACAATTCTAAATCGAAATATATCTTAATTTTAAACTTATGTCGTTTGACCATTTTTTCCGAGTCGAAATTCGATTTCCAAATTTTATTTTTTGAATTTTCAAAATACTTAAAAACATTAAAATTATTTTAGAGGGTGGTCAAACGTCAAAATCAAATTCTAAATCGTAATAGATCTTAAGTTTAAACTTATGTCTTTTGACCATTTTTCCCAAGCCGAAATTTGTTTTTCGAATTTAATTATTCGAATTTTCACAATACTTAGAAACATTAAAATTATTTTAGGGGATGGACAAACGTCAAAACACAATTCTAAATCGTTGTAGATCTTAATTTTAAACTTATGTCGTTTGACCATTTTTTCCATGCCGAAATTCGATTTCCAAATTTTATTTTTCGAATTTTCTCAATAGTTACAAACATTAAAATTATTTTACAGGGTGGTCAAATCTCAAAACCAAATTCTAAATCGTAATAGATCTAAATTTTAAATTATGTCGTTTGACCATTTTTTCCGAGTCGAAATTCGATTTCCAAATTTTATTTTTTTAATTTTCACAATACTTAGAAACATTTAAATTATATTAGGGGGTGGTCAAACGTCAAAACACAATTCTAAATCGTTATAGATCTTAATTTTAAACTTATGTCGTCTGACCATTTTTTCCAAGCCAAAATTCGATTTTCGAATTTTATTTTTTGAATTTTTACAATACTTAGAAACATGGTCAAATGTCAAAACACAATTTTAAATCGTTATAGATCTTACGTTTAAACTAATGTCGTTTGACCATTTTTGCCAAGCCGAAATTCGATTTCCAAATTTTATTTTTTGAATTTTCACAATACTTAGAAACATTAAAATTAGTTTAGGAGGTAGTCAAATGTCAAAACACAATTCTAAATCGTAATAGATCTTAATTTTAAAATTATGTCATTTGACTATTTTTGCCAAGCCGAAATTCGATTTTCAAATTTTATTTTTCGAATTTTCACAATACTTAGAAACATTAAAATTAGTTTAGGAGGTGGTCAAACGTCAAAACACAATTCTAAATCGTAATAGATCTTAATTTTAAAATTATGTCATTTGACTATTTTTTCCAAGCCGAAATTCGATTTCCAAATTTTATTTTTCGAATTTTCACAATACTTAGAAACATTAAAATTATTTTAGGGGGTGGTAAATCGTCAGAACCAAATTATAAATCGTGGTAGATCTTAATTTTAAATTTATGTCGTTTGACCATTTTTTCCAAGCCGAAATTCTATTTTCAAATTTAATTTTTTGAATTTTCACAATACTTGAAACACTAAAATTATTTTAGGAGGTAGTCAAATGTCAAAACACAATTCTAAATCGTAATAGATTTTAATTTTAAGCTTATGTCGTTTGACCGTTTTTTACAAGCCGAAATTCGATTTCCAAATGTTAGTTTTCGAATTTTAACCCTACTTGGGAACTTTAGAACGTCAAAACATAATTTTAAACCTTTATGGATATTTATTATGTCCTTATGTCGATTGACTATTTTTTTGAACTAGAAATTGGATTGGGAAATATTTTCTTTGAATTTTTAATCCCTTTGGGGTCTTTCAAGTTATTTTAGGGAGTGATCAAACGGCGATACTTCATTTTAAACGTTTTTGGATCCTATTGTGACTTTCTGACCATTGATCTATCTTTCAAAGTTGAAATGCATCCCAGAACTCTTGTTTTTCTATAATTTGCCCTTTAAATTATTTTAAGGTGTGTTAAAAAAAATCTAAGGGATGGTCAAACATGGTCAAAAATTGGTTAACCCTATGGTGCAGTCAGTTTTTTAAAAAATAATAACTTCGGGGGGCCAGCGGGCATTCGGTCATTATTATTTTTTTAAATATTTAGGTTTCTGAGGGTGGTCAAAAAAAGTTAGTGGGTGGTCAAACATGGTCAATAGGTGGTCAAACGTATGCCGCTTTTAAAACTAAAATTTTCGAATTTCGGAGGGCCAGCTTCACAGAGCTGTCTAATGGGACGCCTCTCTTTCTGGGTATTCAACAGGTATTTAACTACAGCTGAGGTGCGGACTGGCCGAATTGATATGTGTATTGCATATATTTGCAGAATATAATGAATTTATTTGTTACTCTCAGTAATATTTGCATTACACGATTTGGCAACAAAACTGCCTTCGCCCAGCTCATCGATCACGGCGCTAGCCGCGTCTCGCCAGTCCAATGGGAAGCAGCATTGCCGGATTATAATATTTATCAGTAGGTCTATCGGTTCCGTAATTCGCGAACTTAAGGTGAGAGTTTAATTGCGTTTCATTTTATTTTCTAATAAATTTGAAAACTATACAAATTAGAGAGCTAAGATTTTGTAGACGTTTTTGAAATAAATCAGAGCAGTTGCTGACGCCAATATAAATAATGTAACTTTGATAATAATAAAAATAAAAGTTTAAACAATTATAAAAAAAAAATAATATGATTTTTTCAAGGGGTCAAGCAAATACTCTATTAATAATCAAATACAATTACCTTGAAACCAATTCTCGAATCAATGTAATAATGGAGAACATTGAGAAATAAAATACAAGCTGAAATTTCAAATAATATACGCGCCAACCCCTGTTTTACCAACATTTTAGTTCAGGCACTCGTTGATAGATCTAAAAACAAGCAAGTCACCAACCATTTTCGATCATTCATCACGTGCCATTCGGAGTAAAGTTTTGATATGTCTAAACTGCATACAGACGACGAAATAACGTGGGTTTCAAATACACAGGGAATTAATTTTGGCAACACTGACAATTCGTTCTGTGCTCGCTGTATTTGTAAATTCAAATCCACATAAAATTATCTTTTATACGAAATCGTTAGAAAATGTTTATTATTTTTTTTTCATTATTTAGGTAATATAGATAGCTAAAATATCTTGCGTATTAAGTATTTTTCAGATCAGTTATGAACGTTTTATAAAAGAGTAGAAGCATACTGGATGTCTCAAAAGAAACACAAAAATCATAGCACCTTCTATAATTAAAATTCGGTATAAAGGTAGTTTGAAATGATTTCTTTTTAGATTTTCTCATTTTATTTCACGGAGCTGTGACATGATTTTGTTTAATTTTCTTAAAAACAGTTCAAGAAAAATCAGAATTAGGTATTATTAATTAAGTACTGGATTTTTATTTAAATTAACTAACTTTCTAAAAATTTATTATCGAGGAATCGCAAATAGAAATCCGAAAAATACTTATACCTACTTATCGTTAGTAATTCTTCTGTGCAAATTTTATTAGTTAACGATGGATTTTTATTCGATCAATAAAAACTTGAAACAATTCTTGCATTTAAGCCTCTTATTAAAAACAAGAATGTAAAAAAATATTGGCTCTACTTGATGTGAGAGTCGCCTTAAAAATGTTGTGTGCACCTTGGCCGTATGATAATTTTTATCCTAACCAGAAGTTGCAAATTTATAATTCGGCCAAAAAAGATCAACTTTACGGCCTTACTACACAAATAACTATTTTGGACGGTTAAAATGAATGTACTTATTTCTGTTGCCTACCAATATACAGTGAGGACAAAGGGATACATTAATTTTCTGTCTTATTAATAATTAATTTTTAAAGAAAATCCTCTAACGTAAATTTGTATTTTTGAATGCGACAGTATTTCAATTAATTGTATTGGTACCTACTTCTTCAAACCTCTTGAACTGACAACTACCGCCCATGGGCGAAGTTAGGGGGGGGGCTTGGGGGGCTAAGCCCCCCAAAAACCAAATTAGCCCCCCCCAAAAATAATTCAAACATTTATCGCACATCCATCCACACATTTCAGATTTCAGAACAGAAATTAATAAATAAAAAAAAAACGTGCCTTTTGATTGATTCTGAAATTTTATATTTAGTTCAGGAGGCAGTGAATTTTACTCGTACTCATTTTTCCAATCGGTATATATGAAAATAAACTGTTCTCTTAGTGACAAAAAACAAACATTTTGAGTCTGACACTTATTTTCCGAGTCATAAATATTTTACATTTACTAAACAACATAAAGTTTATAAAAATAGCAGTTTGGAATATCTCAGATAGTGGAAAGTGAGTGTGGCAGAAAATTTAGCATATAAATTGATACAATCATGAACTGTTAATAATAATAAATCTGGCTGATTTACGAAATTGGCAAATGAGTCTGGTAACATCTTCAAAATCGAAAAAATATAATATTTTTGATTTTATTTTCCCGGGTTTGAAAATTTGTCACGTGATAGATTATATTATAATTTTACAGCTCTATTTTATAGCAGATCAAATACCGTTATTTTAAAACGCTTCCATGAAAAATTTCCGGAAATTTTCCTTTTGGTGGGTACCCTGAACGAAATTATACTGAAAATTGTTTTGACAGTTGAGAAGCTCTTTTATGCATATGTTTTATATGCTGTTCTATGGCCAGCTTTGAAAATTTGATTTTAGTCGTTTTAATGCATGTCTGTCTAGTTTTGAAATTTGGATATTTTGGTGTAAAATATTCTTACCCAATACCTACCACTGGTGCCTAAATTATTATCAGTAAATTTTTGCTCACTCACGCATATTTTAAGAAAAATATCCATCGTCTTCACCTCAGGATAAATTTCAAAATATTCGTAAGTTCGAAAAAAATTTCGGAAATAATTTAGGCACTAGTGGTATTCTAAGTGAAAATATACGTCTGGCTGACAATTACAATCACGAAGGCCTGCCAGACTCACAAGTAGTGTCCGATCGAAGGTTCGGTTACAGTTTTGGCCAACTTCGGCTTAAAATAAGAGTTTCGACTACAGTTTCGGTTTCGGCGGAAAACTGCAGCCAACTACGAAACTACTTTCGAAAGTTTTCGTATCACACTTGGTTGTGTCCGGCACAATGGCGACTGTGCCGGGTGCCATTCCTACACAGTGCACGTACTTCTCTGCTTTGTTTCAAGTGAACTGTCTTCAGTGCTCCTGGCCTAATTTATTCGGATCGAAGGAGCAATTTTTTAGGTGAAACGTGGAAAAAATATTATTTCTAGCCTACCACGTTAGACTGTTTACTTATGAATATTAATTTAATTATAAGTAACAAACATATTTAATTATCTGAATTTGTTTTTTTTTAATAAAAATTACATTATATATAATTCCATTCATAATATTATTTTTTGTTACAAAAAATCTAGAGACAGATGCAGGAATGATTGCTACTTTGTAATTAACTTATTTTTTTTTTAGTTTCAAAAGTAATAAAAAAAACAATGTCAATAAATTTATTAATGGCTTCTTGATCACTTAAATAAATAGGTAATAAGTAAATGTAGCTAAAATTTATAATACGAGTTAATTAGTCTTAAACAAGGATTACAATAAGATATTGCAAATTTCAATAAGAGATTGCCTTAAAAGAAAGTTCTTATTTCTGTTTCGGTTTCGACCGAAACTAAGAAAGGTGCCGAAATTGGGTTTCGGTTTTGGTTATAAAACTGTATTTCGGTCGGACCTGACAAGCCAGGGCACCTATCCTCGACTAGTGCGTTTAAGCGCTCGCTTTGAAGAGATGCGAGTGGTTCAATGCGAAGACGCATTAGAAACCGTATTCTTAACCCTTCGTATCTGTGCCTTCGTAATCCTCTTTTATAAATGCGAATGGCAACTTGGCAACCATGTATGATCGACGATTATTTATGTTAAATTGTCTGCTAGAAAGGGGACTCAAAGTTCACACCGCTTTTGTTTTGTGAAAATTATTCGCAAAAAAGAAGCAATATTAATATGAGTAATGGTTTTGAGCATGAAGTCGTGGTTTTGGGTTGTTTTTTGATGTACTGTTTGGCTATACATAATTTGCAGCGTTATAAAATGGAAAATATTAGTAAAAAGATACATATAATTAACCGAAACAATCTGATAAACGCTTGATCAGAAAGTCTGAAAGGAGCTTTCCTATCATCATAAACTCTTCGAGGATGATTATTTGCCTCTTCTAATTTGTAATAAGATATTTAAAAAAATTATATTTGCCATCATGTCACGATCAATTTATGAAACAAAACAAAAACACTGCAATATTAAAACGTGCATCCAGTTAGACCTTCGCAAGCTCTTTGGACCTTCGCATTTGAATGCGAAGAGCAAAAACCCACTCGCTGTCAAATGCGCACCCGCAATATAAATTCGAACGACCAAGAGTAGCTACAACACGCTTTTGAGCAAATACGCATTCGCATTTAGTAAATGCGCATTCGCATTGATTAAAGCACCAGTCGAGGATAGGTGCCCAGGTAGTTAAACGAGGAGAGGAATAGTAATCGAACGTGCAGAATTTAGCGCGCCTGACGATCATTAGACAAGTCCGGCAAGGCTTTCGGGGTGTTCCACATTAGCCAGATTGTATTTTATTATCATAATATACATTTTTCTAGTACTGAGAACACTTGTAACAGGGATCCTTACTGGGCATTGCCAACTAAAAGGACACCTTAGTTAACTGAGAGTAGTAGAAAATAGTGAGTGAAGATTCTGTAAGGAGAAGGACGAAACCTTCATTTACATTCTAACTGAATGTGTAGCACGCCAGAATTCAAGGGCACTATACCTAGGAGCATATCAAATAGAAACTTGAAACCTCTCCAAATCCTACACTTCCTTGAGAAGATATAATTGAAAGGGTCGTTATAGGCATTGAGACATTTCCTTGCTGCATTAGCGACAGAAGAGGGCACAATAGATATTTTAGGTCGTAGTGTATTAACACCCCATTCCCAACATAACATAACATAGCGAGAAAACTGCAAAATAATGAAATCCACAAATCACAGTTCATATTTTGGACATCCAACTACTAATATTTTTAAAATTTTAAATTCTAACAAACTGTCAGTATATTTTTTAGTCATTAAGATAACATATACGTTAAAAGTAGTTATTTTTGTTTAGAATCGATAAAAAATAGCATTTTAATTTTATTTGGGCCACATTTAAAAAAAGTAAATTTTAATCAAATTGTATGAAACTAATTTAATTACGAGTATTAAAATTAAAAACCTAAAAGTGGCGGTGGAGATGAGGACAGAGCATTTGCCTTCCACGCGAATAGCCTGGGTTCGAATCTGGGCTAGGGGCTAATTTTCTTTGTTTTTTTATTTTATAAATTATTAAAATTCATAAATTATTTTAAAATTGCTTATTTTGTCTAAACCTAAAATAATTTTTTAAATTTGTAGATTTTCGTTAGTGGTTCGTAGAAAAAATATACTGTACAACGTACAACTTGAGTGAATTGTTCATATCTACTTTTGTTGCGAAAATTAGGGAAATTTTTGTGATGAAAATTATTCAGTTTTTTCACTTATATATGTTATTTTATTCATTTTCATAGATTCGCCAGAATTTTTTTACTTAACTTCAGTATACCTCTAGAACTATTATATATTATATGACTAGGGCTAGGGCTTTAGCCCCCCCAGATCTGATGACATAACTTCGCCCATGCTACCGCCTTTTCATTTTTAAATGAAATAAGATCATGTCATACCTTATTTTAAAGGGGATATTACTCGTATCAGTAATAGAAGTTTTTTAAAATTTTAACATTTTTCTTTATAAAGAAGCATAACTGTAAATCCAGCAAAACTCCCCAAAAATAGCTGAATATGTTTTATAAGAATCTGAAAAATTATTTCATTTTTTTTTTATAATAAAATACACCATGTAATACTGCTTGTTAAAAATTAGAAAAATACAAACAAAAATCCTTATGTGACTGAATAAAGAATTAAAAACTTTTTAAAATGAGGTATCAAATCCCTCATTTTATTTAAAAATATGAATTGGTTGCTGTCATTCCAAAGCGGTTGAAGCAAGAGGAACATAATTATGTTAAAACATTGTCATTTTACAAATGAAAATTGACCTATTTTAGCAAATTAAAGAAGTAGTTAGCTGGAAATTTATAATTTACTTACTCTATAAAATTTACAATGTTCTGTTTATTGGCTGTTTTTAACAGCAACGATTTTTTCATCAGTGTCGATTTTTTGGATCGACTACCTGTTTTGGAAGGAAACCGTCTGGTTTTCATGCCAAAAATTTCGTAAACAAATCTAGATACCTAGCACAAATTTTTAAAAGTAAATACTGAAGAAAATACAAGCAATAAGTAACCTTTTAAGTCATTTAAAAACAAAAGTACCTATAACTTACCTGTTTTAGACATGGATATTGTCTTTCACAAAAAATGTTTAATAATTAAAAAAAAAAATTAAATCAATCCAAAATACACTAATACAACACACAATGTTACAGCTTCAGAAGCAAAGAGGAAAATAAGCTTTAGTACTTTTTGGCTTGTATAAATACAAAATGATAATCCTTTATGGCATACCGACAAAGGTCGTTATACCTACTTTGATATTAGCGAAATAAAAAACTTTCTTGCAACACGTGCGGTCTAGGATATATTCCGGGTATCCTATAGGATTCTGGCCAGCTATTGTCTAAATGATTTAATAGTATCAAATCAACCTTCGCCAAACCACCCCGTAGAAACCATCCCTAGCCGAGCGGCTAGCATGAGATTAGTGTACATCCGCGTTCTCGCAACAGTTAAGCCGTGATATCTCCAGTCACGTCGTGGATGGTTGTCGGCTGGGATGATTACCATAGGCCATGCCACCATGTGATTTAGTCAACAAGCGTTTAATTATCGACGATGTGAAATTAATAACGGTGAATGAGTAAGTAATTGAGAAAGTAGTGGAATGTTCAAATGGTGGTATAATAAACTGCAAGCTGCAGTGACACCACGCTACAAATTGATTAGGGTAATACTACGGAGGGTCCAATGGATGTAAAATAAAATAAAACCATTCCTAGCATTCATTTTTCAATTTCAAGCTCATGTTTTTTTGTTAATATGATCAAATGTATCACCCTCAGTTCAGTCATATATTATATTGCTTTTTTTAGGCTGTATTTATATGGTCAAAATGGTAAAAAAGGCTGACTTAACAATGGAAATATTTTACTATGTAATACAAATTTAATTTCTTATTTTTGTAGGCGGTAGTTTAAATCAACCGCTTGTCAAACCACGCACCCATTAGAAACAGGTTAAATGAGTCCGTTATTTACAATTTCGACCAATACATCGTATAATATCGTTGACATGAAGCGAAAAATGTATTATATTAAAAAAAAGTGTGGTGGTGTGGTTTGAAACATAAATGATAATGGTGGTTTCTAGCCGGTAGTTTTATAAGAGGTTGATTTGGGTTCATTAGGTAAAACACTTTTATCCCTTTTAACAGTTATCCAGAAACATATGGGACAACTGGTATATACATTATTGTATTTTAATATACTATTGTTTAAATTTAGTATTCTGTGTGATTCGCGTTGTTCCTTTAGCGGTTTGTTTCATGACATGCCGAAAACAAAAAGCATATTTTTTGTTGAAGAAAATTGTATCCTCGGTTTCAAAGAGGTAACGACTTATATAGGTATACCGCCGTCAACAAAAAAACTTTAAAGCGGCCGCCAAAATGGGTTTGAACTATCCCGCAATCGCCGCCCAATGTGGCTCGAATTTAGTTAGTTATAAGAATTTTGTTAAAAAGAGATAAATAGATAAAATGATCTAGGCAAGTTGTATTAAACAATAAGTCAAATATAAAGGAATATCGCAAATGCAAAAAAGGTCGGCCACTGCTTGAAGTACTCGAAAAAAATTGGTGTACAAAACGAATTGTTAGTGGGAAGTCAACTAGCTAAAAACATCAACAAATCGACCTCTTTGATTTACCGCCCATAGACGGAGATATATTGTTTTACTTAAAATGCTATTCGTATATTATTCATCATTGAATCAAAAAAATACTTGATTTCAATTCTTTTTTTCCGCATTGAATAATGATTTTTTATTTCACTTATTAATTAATATAATTAATTTTAGAAATTGAAATGTTTGGTGAATATGTTTTTTTGCAATGAGCCTATCCGACAATTATTCTTAGTAAGTATTTAATACAAATGTTCTTCTAATTTATCTTACAAAGTAACATTTTTTGTAATCTAAAGTGTCCAAATAATCCATACCTACTTTAAGTAACTAGTTACATAAATTAAACTGGTTATCATAATTATGTTCATTATTAAAAAAGAAAATAAATTAAAAAAAAACATGTTTGGTATTTAAATTAATATATGTATAGGTTACCTCTATTGCTTTTGAAAGTATATATAGGAAGAACGAAGATTGGTTATATAAAAATACATTCGCTATTTTAAAAAGTCATCCTAAACCTGAACAAAATAATCGAATGACTGTTTCACTCAATACACGAGAAAAAATATAATTATAAATTAAAATATCCCTAACTATGTACTATGCAAAATAACCCATTTTCTTGACAAGAAAAAAGAAAACTGTTTGTGGTGATAAATATTTAAATATTTTAAAAGTATCAGATTGGTGTGAAGTTGACTATTATTTCCAAATATTCATTTTCTAATATCTTTGATTGGAAGTACACAAAATTATTGGCTAGTCATTTTTTTCCAAACAATTCTATAAATAAAGAAAATTTAAACAAACTGACCAATATTTAAATATTAAACACACATCACGACGCCACTGGCTCTTCCTATTTTTTTCTGCTTCTACATGTTGTAAGCGACCAGCTCGTCTATATCGGTTAATCTTAGCAAAGTAAAGAAAGATAATGAATAATTGGAATGTTGTATATTTCGTACAGAGTTAGATACTGTTATTTTTAAATACTATTTTCGTGGTAAAGTAATGTCAAAAAGCATCGTATAATCAATACTCACTCATTTTTAAAAATATATTAAGATAAAAAAAATATAGTAATTTTTTTTTGGAGCATCTTCAAAATATCCTATTAACATTATCATGTAAAACCTAATGCTTGTCGTAATTAAAAAATACATCAGTCCTTTACATTGGCCTGACATATAGTGCTAAAGTTAAGCCACAGTCCCCTTTCATTTCTAAATTCCGTTATTTTTAAAACAAAGATGCATTTTAATAAAATATTTTTATGCCAATACTATTTCTATTCCTACAAAAAAAAATAAGACATCGGGATTTATAATATGTATCGGCATCACTGCAATATATCCGTCGTGTCCACAAAATGCGTTCATCTCGGAGTCAGTAGCAGAAGCTTCCGTTCAAATTAGGGAGAATAGTTTTGAGAACGTTTTTAGTTTATCGCTGTTATGACGGGTTCGAATATGAGATATGTAACGGTTCTCGATCGCCGAGGAGGTCGTATTAAACTGCCGCCTTAAGTCTCAAATAAAAATAATTTTGAGAAACAGTAAAATTTATTTAAATAATAATTTTGTTTAATTTAGAAAAATAAAAAGTGATTTTTTTTGTCATTAAATATATATGGAAATCAATAAAGCACACAAAACTGCTGATGTTAATTTATGCTATATAATTAATAAAGGGCGCTAAGGTTCACGAATTGAGGCAAGGACTTGAATTTTATTATTTATGTAAATTATTTAGCTGATCTTTTTATAGTATTAAATGGATCATACAGTTGGTATTTATTTTTTAAATTAATGATATACAGGGTAATTAACTGGGAAATGCCATAGGTTAGAGTAGATAGCGAACACTAAGTTGGTTCTAAAAAACCTATAATTTCACAATAAAGTGATCAGTATTTGATGCAAAATTATCAGTATATACAGTATAACTGTTTGGATAAAAAAAGTTTTTTTTCTGAATTTTGCTCAGTATTAATTTTGCTGGTCATTTATCAATTTTGCCGACCATTTATTAATTTTACCCTCCATTGTATCACAATACTGACACTTTACTGGTTATAAAATTAAAAAAATCATTTCATTTGTACAGTTTATTTAGACGGTCTTCAATTTTCTATAGATAAAAAAAATAACAGAAAAATAATTAGGAAGAATTTTTTAAAATTGCTTCTAAAATATATTTGATCGATTCTCAAAATTTATCATCGCGTGGGATTTTTTCTGTGATCATTCCTAATGGAGTCCATACATTAAAAAAACAGACTAGGCTCCCGTTATTGCTAACTGTCCTTGAACATGATAATAGTATATTACACACCGAGGTGGGAAGAGTTTCATTTCTGTCATGAGATTAGTTAGATCACCGAGACGCGAAGCGTCGAGGTTAGCTATGATCTCGAGACAGGAATGAAACTTCCTACCGAGGTTTGTATACTATTTTATTTACAACCTTCATATTTCGATCAAAGTTAATAAATCTCTGTTTTGTTCTGAACATACCTAAAATATTACATTTAACGACAAATTACCAATAAGTAGTTTGTTATATTTTAGATCATTGTTGTTTTTTATTGTTTGCCATTAAATAGGTATTATAAAATTTGTCAAACACTGTGTTATTTTTTTTTTAATATAAAAAATATTCATCTAGAATAGATGAAATGAGGGCGGGAAGTGAGGGTGGGAAGTAGAGGTGTGTAATGTGACACTTCCCAACCTTCAATGACGTTAGTAATGACAACATTACATATATGGTTGTAAATAAAAATAATTATGGTTTCTCTCTAAGGTGATTACAGCACCCACTCATAATTTTTGGACAAGAATATCTCAAAAAGTAATTTTTTTAAAAAATTAAAATTTTGGAAAAATATATTAAGCAATAATATCTAGAATATGGATGTATTTAAAATTTTTAGTTCCTTTTAGTTTCCCAGAAAAAAAATTAAAGGGCTTTAAATTTTGAAATATCATAATGAAAATAAATGCATTTCTCAACAGCACTATTATTAATATAATCCACAAATTTAAGCTCTTAATCTCTTGTTAATGATGTTTTAAAATTCGCCGAAATTAGTGGCTAAAAAGCCTCGTTAAGTGCTATTTTCTGATGTAAACTGGTGTAAATTGTTGCAAGAAACGAATGATGACTCAGAGTGTATGATACGATAGTTACAGACGCGTTACATAAGAAAGCAGCACTTAACGAGGCTTTTTAGCCACTAATTTCGGCGAATTTTAAAAAATCATTAACAAAAGATTAAGAGCTTAAATTTGTGGATTATATTAATAATAGTGCTGTTGAGGAATGCATTTATTTTTATTATGATATTTCAAAATTTAAGGCCCTTTGATTTTTTTCTCGGAAACTGAAAGAAACTAAAAATTTAAAATATATGCATATTTTAGATATTATTGCCTAATATATTTTTCCAAAATTTTTATTTTTTAAAAAAATTACTTTTTGAGATATCCTTGTCCAAAAATTATGAGTGGGTACTGTAATCACCTTAAACTGTATGTGTCCTGTTTTTCTTCCAAATATTTAATTTTTCCTTCTGCAACACCCATTTCGGGTGTCATTGTGGCACATGAGAAAAGACGCTTTATTTCAATTATTTCAGACGTGTTTATTACTCCATCCGGACTTGTCCCCAGAAAAGGAAGTTTATCGTAGATAAATAAACCACAATCTTTAACCTTTTTCTGATTTTTTTTTCAAATTCTTTTTTGGCATGGCTTTCATGTTCTTTGCCCCAATTTGTTGCTTTGGAATTTGTGAATAAAGAAAATAAAATGCTATAAACAGTTTTCTTCGGGTCTGTGGTTTTCTTTAATTTGCATATGGTGCCGAAATTTGAAGCAGTAAGCATATTACTTTTATCTTCTTTAACAGGTGTTCCTGGCCCTCTTGTTTTAATTTCAATTTCTAATATTTCGGCTCTTGAATTTGGTAAACTGTCTAAAAACTTTTTTCCTTTCTTCTAAATCTAGAATATCATTATCTGGCATTATATACACCTTATCAGCAGGTGCAGTTGTTCTCTTTTTATTTTTAATCTGGTGGTCCTATCAGAGATCTTTTGCTTCCTTTATTCTTTAATTTGGCGATGAACGACTGTGAGTGTTTTCCAAGTTCTTGAATGGTTATAGTTTGATGTAAAGTGGCAATAAAATGTTGCCTTTTGTTGTACGAGATGGCTGCTTCTTTGCATCTTACACCATAGTCTCCTTTAATAGCAAAATTTATCTTCTTTCCCCCAACAAATTTAGCGACTACCGAATTATAAGTCTCTGCTGCATTATTATTCATATTTAGTATCAAACTTTGAGTATTTTGGAGCAATCTATTGCCTGCAGAAGCTATATCTTCCATTAACCCAGAGCTTTCCATCTCTGTAATATAATCCTTATCTGCTTTTTCCTTTTTACAAAAATAATCTGCACATTTATTGTGTCTTCCAAAAACATGGTGTGGACAATTTTTAATGTCAGCTGATAATTGTAAATTAAGAGTATTTTTTCGGTGATGCAGGATTGCTGATTTTAGGGAAATTCGTAGTTGTAATATCCTCGATGATCAAATTTTCCTTAATTCGGGTTTTACATGCATATTCTTAATACTTTTTTTTACTGGTCAGTTCTCGCAAATGCGTACGGTAATTTCGCAGAAGGTGATTGATACACTCAACTTTTGTAACAGTCATTGGTCCATATGGTCTTGTTTCGCAAATTTTTTTATATACGCTGCTATCTCCACCGCCGATAAGACGTATATACGTTAACTGGTGCATCACAACACTGTTTTTAAAGTCTTGTAAAATAATTGCTGACTTTATGGCAGTAGACGAGCCACTCCAGTTTTTTGAACAATTGTGTTGATGAGGTTCTTCATTTTTTGAAGATACTCTAGTGCAAATGGGACAGTATTTGTCCTTGGAAGCAACGTACAGAATTTTGCCTGTCTTGGCACTAATTATGCAAGCCTGAAAATATTTATATTCATTTGTAAAAAGATAGCAAACAAGAAGACAATATAAAATGAAATGAATTATTAACGTAGTTTTCAAGACTAATAATACGTTTAGGAAGTATATTAAAAACAATAAGGGCAAAATTAATCCAAATAATAAATCGGGAGTACATAAATTAAATTGTGGTAAAATTGTAGATTGGTTAAACTGACCGTACTTTCAAAAGAAAGCTATTTAAAACATTTCAATAGTTATATTAAAAACAAAAATAATTCTTTTTCAAGTCATATTTTGGCTGAAAATCAATGGTTTATACTAAAATTGTTTTACTTTTTCAGAATAAAGGCATTAAATTAAACCATTTAGAAACACTTCAAATAAATAACCTCATAAGTGATCAATTAGATATTAATAATTCACCTTTATTAAATCTCTTTACTGTTCTTAATTTTCTGTGAGATAATCCCGGTAATGATACCGTATTGAAATATTATTAATATATTTTACTTTAACTACTTTAACTAATTAGTCTATTTTGTATATACAGGGTTGGCCAAACCTCTGTCGTAATTCTATAACTCCTACTATGCAAATCTTAACGATTTATTTGATGTATACCTGTCAATGGTGGCCAATACCAAATATCCCAAAATTATTTTCTTGTGTACAGGGTGGCCCAATAGTAAATTAGGCAAATCACTTAATTTTTTTTAAATGGAATGACCCAACTTTTTTTACAATTTTAGGTACTCTATGGTCACTAGTACATACCCACAAAATATTGTTTCTAAAATCCCACCCCTTTCGCAGAAAAAAAAAATTACCAAAAAATATTACATTTTCAGACGCCTATTAAAATATGCAGTGCTCTCTCGAATTTGATGTTAGAATTTAAAAAACTACGATTGTATAAAGCCAATAGACCAAAGATTTTTTTGGACCAAGTTTGAATTTTTTATTTTGTACAGGGTGGTCACAAATTAATTTCACTTTCCAAAAATTTCGAGGGAAATTTTTTAAAATTTTTCAAATGTATTACCCTGTATTTCTATTCATCAACTGAAGGAGAATTTCATACCCTTCCACTTCCCTATGTACTTTCCTATACCTATCTGTCGCCGTTATAAAATAAATTCAAAAGGAAGAAAATTACGATAATAAAATTTATTTGAAATTTATCCTAAAACATAAATTTACATTTTATAAAAGATGCTCAAAATGTCTGCCATTTTCTCTAATGCATACATTTATTCGTTGGGCGAATGATCGAGAAACGTTTCTAAGCATATCAGGTGTAATAATGGAAAGCTTGCACTATCCTTTCTTTCATATTTTCAGGTGTTGTAGGTGGCGTAAGATATACTAGATTTTTAATATAACCTTACAAAAAATAATCGGGTTTTGTTAAGTCAGGTGATCGAGCTGGCCATTTTTTTGGACCATTTCTACCAATCCATCTATTTAGAAACTTTTCATCTAATTCATCTGCCACTTCGCGTAAAAAATGCGCTGCTGTCCCATCATATTGGTACCATATTGTTAGTCTTACAGCAAGGGAAATGTTTTCAAGTAAAGTAGGAAGATGATTTGCTAAAAAATCTAAATACATCAGACCATTTAAGTTGCCTTCAAAAAAATACGGCCCAATAACATGATCCCCAATTATACCCCCTCAAACATTTACACTCTATCTTTCTTGGCTATGTGTTCTGATGATGTTAGGATTTTCCGTGGAATAATAGTGGAAATTATGTCTATTAACGAATCCGTTCTTGTGGAATGTAGATTCATCAGAAAACAGCACTCTATCAAAAAAAAAAAAATGGATTTTGTTGCAGTTTAGTTTGTGGCCAGTTGCAAAACACCATTCTATTATCAAAATCGGTGTCTTTCAGCTCTTGATGCAATTGTATTTTATAAGGATGATATTGATGCTGTTTTAAAATCCTTCTAACGGATGTTCTACTTATACCTACTACTTCGGCAATCTTTTTTTGACTTACATGAGGATCTTCTATCGCTGTCAAAATTACAGATAATTGGTTATCATTATCAGTAGCACGTTTGTCAATTATTGGTTTTTTATAAGCAACATTTCCTGTTTCGGTAAATCTTTCATGTAACTTTTCAAAACTTTTTTGATCAGGGATGCGTCTATCGGGATATCGTTGATGATAAATTCTTTTGGCCAATAAACAATTTCTGTCGGATTCTCCCAAAACATAGACCATGTCAATTAATTCGTTTTTCGTAAAATTCATTATTAATAGAAGAATTATCGCGATCAGTAAAAATAACTTGACACTTCATTAATAAATAATCTGACACTTCATTAAGACCCAGCCTACTTGATTGAATGTTCACTTTCAATAAAACCACTGGTAGAAATTGGATTTTTGATAGATCAATGTCTTTTTGGAATTTACTTTTAAACGACGACAGAGAGGTATAGGAAAGTACATGGGGAAGTCGAAGGGTATAAAATTCTCGTTTCATCGATGAATAGTAATACAGGGTGTTCTATTTGAAAAATTTGAAAAAACTGTATTAGAAATTTTTGGAAATTGAAATTAATTTGTGACCACCCTGTACAAAATAAAAAATTAAAACTTGGTCTAAAAAAATCTTTGGTCTATTGGCTTTATACATTTGTAGTTTTTTAAATTCTAACATCAAATTCGAGAGAGCACTGCATATTTTAATAGGCGTCTGAAAATGTAATATTTTTTGGTATTTCTTCTTTTTCTGCGAAAGGGGTAGGATGTTAGAATCAATATTTTGTGGGTATGCACTAGTGACCATAGAGTACCTAAAATTGGAATAAAACTTTGGTCGTTCCATTTAAAAAAAAATTAGTGATTTGCCTAATTTACTATTGGGCCTCCCTGTACACAAGAAAATAATTTTGGAATATTTGGTTTTGACCACCATTGACAGGTATACTTCGAATAAATCGTTAAGATTTGCATAATAGGAGTTATAGAACTACGACAGAGGTTTGGCCAACCCTGTATATTAGAAATGTAAATTAGTCACATTTGAAGAAGAACTTGTACTTAGAAACAATTGTCATGCAATGTTTAATTTTTATTTCTTTAAATAAAAGTATGAAATCAACCATGTTTGGTTTTTCTCATTTTAAAAATATGGATTTTCATCAAGTAAAGGCCAAAACTATCAAGAATTTAAAATTAAATGGCATTAAATACTTACCACTCCTGATAAAGCATTGTAGTTAACTTTATATGAACGTTTCGACCACACTCAATCAACAATAACTGTAATCAGCCCATTGCCTTCTCTATCCACTTCACCAATATCTCGAGCTAATTGCAGTTCTTCTATTCCAGCCTCTTGCATCGCTCCCCATGCTGCCTTATATACATTGTGTGAAATGATTTCATTATAAACAGCATACTGGCGATGTGACATTTGAAAAATGTTCATAATTGCCTGCTGTTCAACCATTTGCGAATGTCGACATCCTGTTGAAAGTGTCGCCAAGACCGCGGCGGAGTTCACATTCATTTCTGTACTTTCAGATTCTGTTAAAAGTTTTTTACTCTATCCACACATACTACACTTCCACTCGAAAGTACTTAATTCTTTTTTGATTTCGCTAATTATGCCCATGTCCTTAAAACCACAACTAATAGGAGAGTGATTGTCAAAAGAACATAGTTCCTCAAATAAGTAAGATATGTCAACAATCATTCTACCAATATTATGCATATCAAATAATGGAGTCTTATCTTCAATTTTTTCTTACATTCTGAACCATATTCACCTTCGGGTTCATCTTTAATTCTGAAACAAATGAATTTCCGTTATTGACCTCTTTCATTAAATAAAAATAGGTAAATAAAAAATTAACTTATCAGTTATACTTACGGATTATTTTCGATACTTTGTAGAATAGATCGACTAGAAATACATGTTTTCGACAATTTGAACTTATTAGGCAGGTTCCTGCAAATAAAAAATAATAAATGTTACTGTTATATCTACAGTAAATTAAAATTAATATAATTTGATATTACGAATATTCCGAAACTCAATGTAATTTCTTTAGTAAAAATATAATTATATGAAAATATGTAATAAAATACAATCTTACCTTTTACTAGCAACTGCACGACTTTTTCTTTTATAACTCAACTTCCCTTTTCTCATATTTGTACAACAATCCAAAAAAACAGTAAAAACAAACGACACTGTCATAACACGCTCAAAAAGTCAAATTAGACTCTGGCCAATTCATTTTGTATTTGCCATCCCCGACTGAGATGATTTTACAGAGGAAGGTAGGAAGACGAGAGAGAGCGATATTATTTTCACGGATTTCAGATTGTTAGGGTTTTCCTTCTGAATACCTTATTAAAAAATGAAATGGTTCCCATAATAAATAAGCAAGATATGAGGTAAAAGCTAATATAGTCTATCGCGAAAACAGCCTTAAGTGAAGTGAAGTGGGTGCTGAATTAAATGTCAGTAAAAGTTGCATATTTTACTTTAAGAAACGCTGGCATGAACAACAAATACTGCGAAATCATTTCAGACAAGGTAGGGAAGAAGGTCTCTAATGAACATTAAGACAAAGCTGTAGATAGCAAGATTAGTGTTATTAATATTTTATTTCAAAGTCATTGGTTGCCACAACATATTCCAATATTTTTAGCATGGACAAAATTCTCTTTGACGTATCTTTTTAACTATATAGCTCCATACATTTTAACGAGGTTCAAGTCAGGAATTTCTGCTGGCCATGGTAAAATATGTATGTTGCAGTTGACCCACTATCTTACTATTCAACTAGTCTGAAATGGAAAATTATCCTGCCATTAAAATAAAGTATTATAAACATTTACGAGGGACGAGAAATAATTGTTGAGAAATAACTCCATAAATGCTGTGCAATATATATTTTCGATGTTATTTTTATGACAACTTACAAAATTCACATTGACAGTTTTTTTAAGAGACGGGTAATTTGTGTCCTTTATACAAAATAAGGAAAACTAAACTCAACATAAAGATAACCGAAAAGTTGCCGCTTATTGGTTTTAGTCTAGATTTAATACCTATTTCGAATCCAGTACCTCTGGCAGATAAACTGTATAATGTACCAAAGGTAGTAGATTTATTGCTAGGGGCTAACGTCTTCTACGATTTACTTCTAGATGGAAAAATTCAGCTAGGAAAAAATATGCCTATGTTAAAGGAAACTGTCTTTTGTTGGATTTTTACAGGTTGTTTAAATTTGCCAAACATGTCATCTAAAAGTGTGTGTGATCTTAACCAAAAGTTAAATAATACCTTATTCAAATTTTGAATCAAGATGTTCAATTAAAGTTAGGAAACTCACTAGGTA
The DNA here is from genome assembly GCA_927349885.1 of Psylliodes chrysocephalus. Lineage (NCBI taxonomy): Eukaryota > Metazoa > Arthropoda > Insecta > Coleoptera > Chrysomelidae > Psylliodes > Psylliodes chrysocephalus. The sequence goes on along the minus strand of OV651818.1, from coordinate 49,239,163 downwards.
TAGCCAGAAAAAGGTTTTACGGTTTAGAGGAAGAATCTATAATTGAAGTCAGATTACGTTACCTTTTTGAGAGAATATGAGAACCTTAACCATATGACCTTTAAGTATGACTGAAACGATTTTGATCCAGCTGCTGGGAAACTTGCTTAATTTTTGCCACATCATCCTGTAATACGAGAAGCTAGTTTAACTACTAAATGTAGGGTAGTTTTTGATGCATCCGAAAAGTCGAGCACCAATGAAATGTTAGTAGTAGGGGCTCCAATACAAGATACTTTATTAGCAATTATTATTAGACTTAGGCTAAGAAAATATGTGATAAATGCGGATGTTAAAATGAAAAGGGGCCTATTAAGGTGTTTGAATTAAATACTGTTACTTACGGTACTTCAAGCGCTCCTTTTCTTGCAACGCGCGATGTCCAAATCAAATTGCACATGACAACAAAGAAAGGTATCCTAAAACATGTGAAACGATACTAAATTAATAGGTGGGTAATTTATGTCTTTTTTACAAAATAAGGAAAAATAAACTCATCATAAAGTACACCAAACTGATTTGTTACATATTGAACAGTAAAATTGTCAGGAAAAACTACTCTTACCGATGGTAATATCTCGTTTTTTAAGATGTTTGTGTAATTTGGCAGCATATTCTAGGACCGTTAACGCTTATTTATTCGTTTTAATTTAATTTTAATTACTAAATAGTAAATACCCAACTAGCACATAACGGTGCCAAGCCTTTCGGCGATGTTGTTTTAAGGGAACGTAATAACATTACCATACAACATAATTGCAACGTTCATGAGAAGTTGTTGAGGGAAATCAAAACCTCATGAAACATCTATTTGTTACTTACGTATTTAACCTGCCTGTTATGATAACACAACGTAATAAAGTAACATGCTAAAAAATTATCCACGAGAAGTACTATTAACATCATCTTGTTTTCGAACGTAGCCATTCGTTTGTCATAATCAACATAAAAAAATGTGACTTGTCACTTTTTCTTGTATGTATTTGACACGAAGTTTCATGGTATTTGAGATTTTAAAGAAATTGTAGACTATTTATACGTTTGAATAAGTTTGGTAAGTTCTTTTCTTCTTTTCAATAAAATATAAACATATTTTCTAATTTATTGTCTGTTGTTTTAGATTGCAATATTTCAGTTTCCCACTAAAATAAAAAATAAATCATCATTAAAGGAGTAGATACAACTAAATGACTGCCTATATTTTACAAGATAATAGGGATCTTATAGATGTCTCAATACTATAGAAGTAACGATATTAAACAATGAAAGTATCGATATTTAGGCACTGATACTGAATTACCAATACTATCGCCATATGGATACTTAGAAGCAAGTATCGTATCGCTATGTGTGTGGTCAGGGATAATAAGGTTTGTTCAAATATTTGTACCGAAATATTTTAGTTTTCGCATGTGGTGAAACTTGGTAATATGATTAAGCTTTACCACTGTTTTTTGTTATTTAATTATAAGGTAAATTGCCAGTTATTGACACTATAACTTGTACCAGGTAGAGTACCAGAAGAGAAAGAAAAGGTATCAACTACAGAATATACTTTACTGATGCACTCTTGTTTTTAGTTAAGTTCCTCACTTCTTCCTGTTGAATGGGGGTTGTCAGCCGTTTTAAAAAAAAATCTTTTACTTGTTCGATACTTATAAATATCGATATCTTTAACATAATATCGAACAGTATCGATGCCTCTACCACAAAGTATCTCACATGATACCGGTATCGATACCTTTGACCGATACTCATAACCCTACTCCCAACTATAAAAATATAAAAACAGAGAAGTCATATACTGCCATCCTAGCAAGAGAGGTCCTATGTGAAAATTTGTTGTTTTGAAATAATCGAGTTTTTAACTATTTTTAGCAGATATATTTATTATCTTTTAAACCTTTTTTGTGTAACTTTTTAACATTTTAGTACCTTTGATGCAAATAAGACATTCCGTTTCAGTATCAAGAAAGATAAAATGTAGACAAATGCACATAAATAAAAAAAACTGCTAATTTTCCAGATAAAACCTTTCTTGCTAGGACGGCAGTATAGAAGTGCTCATGTAGTTCACTAAAGATAAATAACATTTAAATTTGTTACGTTTCAGTAAATTAAGTATTACCATTGCTGGACAGTAGTGACGTGTTGGTGGATAAATACAGCATTTTACTGGACATATACCTATGCCGTTTTGCTGTACGTTTGCTGCACAATATCAATTGCTGGACAAACTTTAAAAATGCTTTACAATATAGCAAAATTGCTGTATGGTCACCCTAGTGTAACAATATTTTAATCACTAAAAATAAATTTTAAAAATATTGTGTTGTAGGTTTCCTTTGTGCTGGATTATAATTCTAGTAAAAATCTCAGGAATTTTAGACGCTACAGAATTGGTTGAAGAAGAATATATAACATCTAAAATTATTTTTTTTCTTTCATAGCAGAATATCATGCTAAAAAACATTGTTCTGTATAAGTTGAACATCCATTATTAAGTATCAAATTTGTAAAAATCAAAATAAAGGTTATTATTTATTTAAAAAACAAAGTATGTAAAAATCAACTAAAGTGCAGTTATTTATTTAAAAACAAAGTAAGTAAAAATCAACTAAAAATAGGTGCAACGAATTAAACGAGCATATTTTTCATTTTCTTTATACATATTATTTTTTTGAATAATAATTAAACAAGTAAATGTATTATCTACAAAGTTATTTTTACAGAAGAAACTATATAATTAAGTTCACATATTTATTTATTTATTTATCTATCTATTTGTTTACAGTACGCTATAGATACATAAAGTTCTAAATGGTACATTTAAAATAAAATAAAATAAAAAAGAAATCAATAAAATAGTCATAGTATAAAAATGAAGTCAATAGTGTAATGAAAGTTGACGCTTTAAAAAACCTATTAAAATGTCATAATTTGAAAAATACTTATTGTAATTGGACATCAGTCGGTCTACAAATAAATTCTGTCCATAGTTAGTTCTATGAGTATTTACATAAAATAGTTTAATCTGCCTAGTAAGTCTGGCAGGAACAAGGACTTTAATAAAATGTGGAATACACGGTAGGCCCCTGTCAAAAATAACACCAAGATCATTTATAGTTTGCTCAACACTTAGTTCAGCACCTGCAATGACATAATCATGCATAATGATATTTGCTGTTTTATTAAACCTTATGACTTTACATTTATCGATATATTCAGTTTAATCAAGTTATATCGTATTAAAACTATGATTAGTACCAGTTGTAGGCAAATATCTTTTTTTAGCATCATACAACTGCCATCTTAATAAAAATCTAGTGACCTTTGAAACATACCTTATATAAATACACTTTTTACTACTTTTGTACAATCGTTCACCATTTTAGCTACTAGTGAACCTAGGTACCTTATTATACTCTTTCGTGCAAGCGTTCAGTGTTTTCGATATTCCTTATATACCCTTTATACTTTTGTCCAATTTGTCAGTGTTTTATAGCTACCTTTTGGTATCACACATGTGTAATTGCGTTACCTATATTATTAATACCTACCTCTACTTGTATAATAATAATAATAATAATAATAATAATAATACTACTCTCCCTAATTCACCCCCTTACGAGTGAATTTTAACCCCAAAAGCTGTGCGGGGAAAGGGACGGCTATTATTATTATTTGCCGTGGCGCTCCGGGGCGACTTAAAGATGATTGATGGTGCCATTTGACTTACAGGTGAGGAAAAATCGGAAAACCTTATCCACCATTATCGAGACGGTAATGTATGGCGATTTTTTATAATCTGCATGTCATATCAACAGAAATTGAATTTCTATTAATACAGTACACATCAAATCCTATACCGAACCATGCAATTTAATTAAAAATCCACATGGTCTGGTCTGGGATTCGAAGCCCAGCAGTCTCTGACACATAAACTTGCTTATAAATGAATATAAGCGCCTTAGACCGCTACACCACCGGCCCGATAATGGTACTTGATTTTAAAAGCTTTTTAATAATAAATTTATCCAATGTTTTATTTTGTTTTCTTCAGATTTTACTATATTTATTTATTTAATAAAAATCCAAACAGGCTTAACTAGCCTAATTACATGGATAGTATAATTTAAGTAATTTTTTACAGGTGACATAATATTACAGTATTTTAGTTGCAGAGGATAAATCACTTTAAATGGTAGAATTAAATAATTTTAAGAAATTTTACATGTTTTTAAAGTAGTTGTTATTTATATTATTTAAATTCCAAAGGTATCGAAGTAAGGTATTATCAACTTTTTAAATTGCATTAAAGACAGAGACCAATCTAAGTTTACTGTATTAATATTATTGGCCAAACACAGAATTGAATAAAGTGGAGAACCAGCAGAGTTTTGTATATTGAATATTAGAGAGTTCCGTGTGCGTTTAGGAGGGACATGAAACGGTATGTAATATAAAAGTCTGCTACAGTTTATTTGATTATTTATCACTTTGAATAACAAGTTCATCATTGCTATTTTACGTATCGTACTTAAAGACAGGATTTTAAATTCTTCACGTAACATTTGAGATCTTACATAATTATAGTCAGGCCATCGATGATACTTTTTATAGTATGTATAACGTAGGTATTTATTTTGAATTTTTTCGACAGAATCTAGATATATTTGCGGGTGCAAAATCTAACTTTGACCGGACTAATGTTTTATGTAATAAATCAATTGTTTTCAAATTATAAAATAGTGCTGTTTGTCTTATAATAAAACCTAATGTACGATTTGCATTATTAACAGTATATCTTATATGAGATGCAAATGACATTTGCTAATTATACGTCACCCCTAGGTCTTTAATTTCTTCTACACGTTTTAAATATTGATTGTTCATGATATAATTGAAAACAATAGGATCTTTTTTCCGACTTATTGACATCACATAACATTTACTCTCATTGAAATTAAGTTTGTTTTCGACACTCCATAGATGAATGTTTTCTATGTCTCTTTGAAGCATTACACAGTCTCTAATCGTTTGAACCTTTTTAAAAATTTTGAAGTCGTCTGCAAACATTAAACAGTCTGAAAATTTAACACAAGAAGGAAGATCGTTAATGAATATTAAAAAGAGCAGCGGTCCCAGGTTAGAACCTTGTGGTACTCCAGAGTTTGAATATTTTCTGTTCGAAATATTTCCATTCTGTTTTACCACAAACTCCCTATTTTTCAAATAACCTTTTAACAATTGTATTGTTTCCTGCAATTCCCATATTATATAATTTTTGAAGTAAAATATCATGGTTAACGAGGTCGAAAGCTTTTGAAAAATCTGTAAAAATTGTATCTAATTGTGATTTTTCATGAATAGTTTTAGATGCGACTTCTGTGAATATTAATAAATTGGTATTTATTGATTTTCCAGTAACAAAACCATGTTGTTCATCAACTAATATTTTTTAATATGATTATAGATTTTATTATATATTATATGTTCCAACAATTTGGAAGGAGCACAAAGTATGGCCACTCCTCTATAATTTTCTATATCCCTTTTATTCCCTGACTTGTGAATAGGGGTATAAGTCGCTAATTTCCATTGATTTGGATAAGTTGAATGTTTAATAATTAAATTAAATATATGTATTAATGGTTTTTGAAATAATTCTTGGCAATCTTTTAGAATATATGGGTTTAGATTGTCTCCACCAGCCGATTTTTTTGGTTTTAATTTTCTTACCGCAGCTTCATAGTCTATAGATGTTATATTATTTAAATTACAAGTATTATAATAGTTCACAGGGTCATTATTGAATTCTAAATTATATAGTGATTTTTCACCAGAATGAACCGATGCAAAGAAATCTGCAAATATATCAGCAATATCCTTCTCAGGCACTTTCTGACCTCTAAAATTAAAAGTTTGAGATTGATTTAAGTTTTTCCTTTTACGATTCACGTAATTCCAAAAATTATTTATGTCTCCAGCCAAATTTTCTTCTATGTTCTGTAAATATTTCTTGTGCTCCTTCTTTATTGCCGTTTTTAATTTTTTTCTTGTTTCTATATATATTTTATTGTGATATTCTGAAATGTTCTTCAATTTTCTATATTGCCTTTTTTCTTTCAATAGTTCTTTAATTTCAACATTAAACCACACGGGGTATTTATTATAATTGTCATAGGTTTTATATTTTGGTACAGTTAGATCAAATACTTCATGCACATTAAAATAAAAGTTATCTACAGCTCTATTGACATCATTTAATTCAGTTACATTTTCCCAGTTAATATTCCTCATGTATTCATACATTAAATTAAAATTCGCTTTTTTAAAATTAAATCGGTTATCTGTTAATTTATCCTCAGTAGGTTCTTCACATTTATTTAATGATACAGTAATAACTAAAGCCAGATGAAATATATCTTCACGAACTAGGGGGCAAAATTCCCTAATCACTTCGCATAAATTAAAGTTTTCCTCGGACACAAGTACTAAATCTAATGTTTTTCCTTGTGCATTTTTTACGTTGTTGCAAAGTACCAAAGAATTAAAGTTTAGAAAATCTTGCAAACTATTTGTTTTGGTACTTACAATAACATCCAAACTATTAATACCTTTTATTTCCGGTAAATTAAAGTCCCCAAAAATAAACGTTTTATTGATGTCTTTAATGTAATTTTGTATGAGTTGGAAACAAGTTATATATTCATGTAATTCAACATTAGGCGGAATATATACTCCAATTATAATACAGATAGGTTTTCTACAAATCTATACATCTAAAACTAAAACTTCGAATACAGAAGAATGTTCAACAACATTTAATATTTTAAATTTCTTTTTAATTCCTATAAGAACCCCTCCTCCCCGTGTTTTTCCAGTAATTTCCAAATTTCTGTCTGCTCTAAATATATTTAAATGATTTACATCTGCTAATTCTCCATCCCTCACCCCATCTTTTAGCCAAGATTCGGTAACAACAACTATATCGTGATTACCTTCTAAAGTGTTTGTGTAAAATTCCACCATTTTAGTGTTTAAACCTCTGCAATTTTGATAACATATAGACACAGTTGACATGTTTCATTATATCCTATCTTATGAGGTCTCCTGATAATTAAAAAGTAAAAGAAAAAATAATACACCCTATAATCAATGTGATAAATTCTCATATGCATTAAAATTCAAAAAATAAAAAAAAAAATTCAAAGATGTTAAAATGTTCGAATTACTTCACATTTATTTTGATAACCTATTTTAATTCTTGATATTTACAATAAAATAATTTACAATTCTTTAATTTCTATTTAATCTTTATATGAAAGACAAAATTTACCATACTATTAGGATTAAAATCCAAGTATACTTCGAGACGTTATTTTTAACCAATTCTAAATAAAAATAATTCTAAAAGAAAAAAGAAGTCTTTAGGAGCAAAAACAATACTCTCGCAAATTGTACACTTTAACTATATTATTAATTTTGAATAGGTTTATTCTAAAGCTGTCCATACACTATTTCATGAAATATCCTTTTCGTTTTGTTTTGAAGCTTCTGAACTTCAAATATCAGCCTCGTTTTGAATCTTCTTAACTTCATCATTTACTTTAGCAAATATAGTTCCAGCCCAACTCCAAACTTCTTTTCTACCATATTTATGTTTAGCTTTCTTCAATAAATCATACTGTTTGATTGTTAAATTTTCATTTACAAATATGCCTGATTGCTTTAAAGTACCTTTAGCTTTCAGAATTTCATTTCTCTTTAGAAAGGAGATAAATTCTACAATTATAGTTCTTGTATGAATTTTGTCAGAGTTTACTTTGCCGATTCTATATATATTTGAAATATCTGCTATTGTGCACTTTACTTTCATTGACTGGTTTACTAAATTAGTGATGATTTGCAACAAATTTTCATTTTCCTTCTCATGTAATCCATCGAAACGTAGCATATTTCGTTTATGGAAAATTTCATTTTCTTCCTGCTTCCTCAATATACTATTTCACATATAGTGTATCCAAGGATGGACTTGTAAAGATACTTGTAAAGATATTTATTTTAAATTTTTCAAAAAAAGGTCTTTTTTATAATTTCTCAACGTTAATCGTATTTATTTACAAGCAAAAGAAATTATAAAGAAGTACTTTTAAATTTAAAATAAATATTTTTACAAGTATTGTTAAGTCCATCCGTGGACACTGTATAATGCTGTAGAATGAATTCACATTATAACATCTATAAAACGTTTCAGAGCAACTTTCGGGGAAAGTACCGTAAAAGTGCTAGTGTAATGTTTTCCGAACTTAACGTTGTAACCTCTACGAGATGTGCTATAAAAGTCTTGCCGTTGCGGCATTCGGAGGTTGCATGGATAATAGGGTTACATTAAAAGTACATCGCATGTGAGCTTAAAGAGCCTAAAATTGCAGCTTATTGACGTAGATGGGATGTTTTTGTGCTAGCTGGGTAGTGTGTGTGTAGTGCACCACTTGGGCCACCCGCCCTCATCGTCTTCTTTAGTTATTCTAGTAGTCTTGATATCCGCTGCTCTTGAATTTAAAGCGGATATGGTGGCTTCTGGTAGATACAGTGACGTAGCGAGTGAAAAAGAGAAAGAAGAGGAAAATAAAATCAACCAATTAACATGATAGCCTAATTTAAAAGAAGACGCTTACCGATTTTCTTGCAAGGTAATGCATGGTATTGAAACATTTCAGGGACAGTTGAGAGATTTTGTGATATCAGTTGCATAAAGTTTAACAATATGTAACTTGTTATGAATGAAAAATTCATTATGTCACCAGGTGCGAAAAGAAAAGAAAAATAAATCTTTTTTGGCATTAAAATCAATATATACATTGTTATTGTAGGTTTATATCAAAGGAAAGAAGGTTGATTATATAGAATAGATTTTGTTAGTGAACGTACAACGTAGTTATAATTCTATTTTGGTACCTACTTATTTTCCATTCTAAATCTGCACAAAATAATCAAAACACAATACATGACAAAATAACACACTTTCTTGAAAACTAAATAACTTAAACAAATAATATAAACACACTACAACAAGTGGTAGAAAATTATATGATTTTCTATTTGTCAATTAAACGAATGAAGTTATACAACTAACAATACAAGAAAATATTGTTTGCATAGATGTTAGTAATTTTTTATTAAACACAATTTTATAAAAATAAACTATTCAAAATTAGAAAAAAATATTGTATGTTACACGTTACGAAATACCGTTTTGTGTAACTTGTTCATTTTGCCGGACCTCGTTCTGCTCTTCCCTCGTAACTGGTTACATAAATAACTATTTCATGAAACTTTTTAATTCTCCGAAAAAATCTTGTTTATAACTGTCAATAATATACATTTGTGCAACATGCAACAAGTTCATCAATTGATTAATGTCTGAGGTTTAAAATTGAATGAACATAATTAACAAAATATTGATTTATTAAGTAATGAATAGAATCTAGGACAGTCATTTGGTAATTGAAATTTAAAAGGACACAATTTTTGGGTATGTTCATAGCGAACAAATTTTTATGTGTAACATTCACAATTTTTCGAAGCAATTTATAATCGATTTATACTTAGTAATAGCATTAGTATTATATGCATGATAATAAGTAAAACAAGGGAGACAAGAATAAATCGTAAAAACAAGTGGTATCAAAGTTAAAAAAAATGGTCTTTTTGTTCAGTTTTATCTTAGGCGTTGGATATATAAAATCAATGAGATATGTTAGCTTTACTACGATATGTCATGCATGGAGGAAGGATAATTAAGAGTTGCCGTTTCTTTGTATAAATATGGCAACATGTTTGCCTTCAGCGACATGTGGGATAGTTTTGTGCAACTAATACTCAGTCGGTAATATAAAAGGCTGTAATGCTATTTTAATTTGAAAATTGGCGGGCTTTTGAATTTACTTCGACAAAATATAAGAATTTTACATTTTTAATAGCATATTTTAACACGCATCTCATGCGTGTTAAAAAAATGCTAATAAAAATGTAAAATTTTATGTTAAATAATTTTAGAGGTATAAAATAAATAATACTAAATTGTATTATAACTAAATATTATTTGTTGAATCTTTATTGGTTACAACAATAAACATAATACATATTTTCTGAATAAACAACTATTTTAAATAACACAAAACGAACAAAATTTTTCTTTAATCGTGCGAAATAAAACAAGAATTCCATCCATAAATCCTGAAACGAAAAGAAAAAAAACAATTGTTGAAAGCGAAAAACTTCCTAAAGCACATGATTTTGATTGTATGTGACTAATTACTTTTGCATTTGCAGCGATTTAACTAATTTTTAATTTACTACTTCTAATTTCTATAACGTCTTATTAAGATTTTCTTGCTTTATGTGATGAAAATACTTTAGATTTATAAAGATTAAAAAGTTGGGTTATAATACATACAATTAAATTGGCATATCTAGGATAATTATCAAAGTGAATATCAGAATTAAAACTTTGTTAAGAATTTCAATATTTGGGGATAACACAATTACGAATACGAATAATAATCCTTTTTTCAGTTGACAATAAAATGAAAATGTTTTTTCTAAAACAGTGTAAATGGGCCAGAACAATTTACTATTACAATCAAATATATGCATTTATAGGACATAGACATGCAAAAGTATCAAAATAAGTTTACTTACAGTAAATTATTACTAAATTTATGCCTAAAACTGTATTAAATAAAAGTAAAACTCACTTAGAATTGTTTACATCGACAGCCATATTGTATTTTGTATCATTCGGGTTTCGTTTATCGAGTCGACTCGAGCATTAACGAGATTTGGGTTTTGTTATCCAAAGCCAGGTTTACGTTGTACAAATAATGGAATAAATTCATATTTTTTCAATTTTACGATTGATAAATAAAAAAAATGTGAAACTATTACTTTTGGCAAGTTAATAACACATTTTTATTGAGATATTTTGTAATTATTCTGTTTTCTTTATATTTTATATATAATTGTGTTATTGTAAAACGGACGTACGCCAGTTTCGATGCGCAGTAACTTGTTGACAAAATGCGCATATGCTATAAACCCCCGTGATGTCATGTATCAATACAGAGATGCCAATAGATTAATAAATTCAAGGAAACAAGGGTATTCGTTAATTGTTGCTTAGACTGAAACAATGAAGGATATGATATGCATTAGACTTTTGCTTTAAATTGGGAAAGGACCCGCACTTTTAATATTGATTTTGGCTACTGACAGAATTTATTCAAATTTTAGTAGGTTATTTTTCAGGTCATTACTGGCAACTTTCTTATGGGCCTCAAGTTTGCAGCTCTACAGGGGGAGCTGTTAGAAGGATTCAAAAGTATGATATACAAAATCAATATTTTCATAATATCTCTACTACTCTTAAGTAATTCATGTTTTTTCCATGAAACTTATGATACCTCTTACATTTATATATATTTTGTTATGCGTTCTGGCATTTTGTAAAATAAAACATACATAGCATTCAAAAAATTAGAAATAGTAGTTAATTAAATAAGATGTATTTTCATGTATTACCATAATTGGAACATTATTTCTAAACGCTTATTTGTTATATTAAATACTAGATAATATTTATTAATAATACAGGGTGTGACAGAAATACATTATAATTCACAGTAAAAGTAATAATATTTTTTTTACATAGATATTTAGACTTTCCATTAAATTATAAATTAATAAAAGGAACTGCATATAAAAAATAATTATTACATACATTAACTATAAACCAATCGCACCATCAAAATCTGACTTAAGTTCTTAATAAAACACTTGAAGGGTACTTTATATTATTTTCGTATCGTACGTATCGTAGGTACCACAAAATACATGTACAGTATTACCCAGTTATGAGATCCTCTTGAATATCATTATACTCTATAAATAACATGTGCTTTACATTATTCGTAAATCTCGTATGTTCAAATTGTTCACACTGAAAAACAAATTCTTTATTTTCTATCATGCTTGATACACAGGGGTGTGTAATAGCTAATCAATAAATGGCCAGAATTAAATATCAGTATTTAGAACGGAAAGTTTTTTAATAAATAACTACTGCGAAAACTGTTTAAGATGGTATTCTTTTAACTAAACCTAACGTACTAATTCTACAGAAATAGAAAAAAGTGGTAGACTGACATCTGTACTGTATATAAGAATCAGGAATTACTTTTTAATTAGAATATCTCTTCTCAATCATTTATTAAAATGAGGGTTAGTAATAGTATTTCGAAATTAAAGAAGACGTAGAACAGGATTTGGTTAGTTATAGAGAATATAATACAAGCAAAATTAATTTCGCTTCAAGATTCTTTCTAGAATATTTTAGGTAGTTATACCAAGTTTTTGCGCTAAACGTGTTTTTTTTTTTGTAATTATTAGTTGTTTATACAGTTCTGTCACACCCTGTATTACTTATAAAAATAATTCGGTGTTACATAAAACAAAAAATGGTCATAAATGAAAAATGTACCTTATTTTAGTAACTGATATTCCTAATTTTTTTGAACACTCTGTATAATTTATTTTACAAAGTGCAAGTAAGCATTAACAAACTATAAACAAGTGTAAGGCGTGCCGTAAGTTTCATGGAAAAAACATAAATTGCTTAAGAGTGGTAAAGATATATGTGAAAATATTAATTCTGTACTCCATACTTTTGACTCCGTCTAACAGCTCACCCTGTAGAGCTACAAATCTGAGGTCTATAAGAAAGTTGCCGTTAACGACCTGAAAAATAACATACTAAAATTTGAACAAATTCTGTCAGTACCCAAAATTAATGTAAAAAGTGCGGGGTCCTTTGCATTGTCGCTTTAATCGAACCTGACTTGTTGATTTTGCCATTAGATATAACACGTAACGTGTGAAAGATGGGTTGTCCCACATATGCCCAATGTACATCCTCCTAAATTGATAGGCCCCTCTAAGCTCGTCAGCCAGTCTACATATTTGATGTAATCAGTAACGTCGCCCAGAGGTGCTTCTCTTATATCGGCCGGTGTTAGTCCAAAGTCACCGAACATAAATCTTCTAGTAAATGAGAGGAGCGTCGGATAATTGATGGTCTCATATTCTTGTTCGTACCCCCTGCAGTTGGACAAAGCTCTCGAAAAAAGTCCTTCGGGTACCAAACACCAAGCACTTTGAAAATTTTAAGTGCTTGCAATTAATTAATTGTACAATTCAATTATCAAGTACAAATTACTCAAAAAGAGCTTTAAATCATTGTCGATTACTTGCAAGTGCTTGCAAGCACGTTTTTCTCAAATAAATTCGAAGCACTAATTACTTTATTATTATTAATATACGATTATTATTATAGGCCCCGCCGCTCTACATTCCGATGCTCTACGTCCCGATGCTTCTTCCAATATTTCCAAATTAGCAACACTTCCACGTATCAACAACAATTTAAAAAAGTAATAGATGGTGAATCAATATCTTAAAAGAGGTATATTATAATATTATTCATTATTATAGAAATTTATTTTTCATTACCGTCAAATTTGGGCTGATAGATGGACACGTCCCAGTATGCATTTACTGTTTTATTACTTCAGCCCAAAATTATTTAAGAATTTGGTCTACTGAAGTGACGATACACCCTCGCTAATAGCTACTAAATTAACTGCTCAGCTGACTGGGGTAAATAACACTTCGGACGGATAGACTCGCATCTTACACAAATATACTTGATGTTACTGCAGGGTTGGACTATTTTAAATAATTATCTCTCAATATTCGCACGGTAAGTAGATCTGAGAGGGGTAGTTCACTGGTATTGATCCGGCCCTATTCTAGTAGGACTACACTACATACACCTCCCGTAAACTACTAAAAAAATAAAACGACCTCACCTAGAGCTGATGGGCCCCCTTGTCCCGCTACCGGGCTCACATTGTGCCCGGACCCGGTAATTTGTCCCGGCTACCCCCCTCCCCTCTCGTTGGCCCTGACAATGACACGACTTCCTGATGTAGGATCTAGTCAAGCGTGACGTCGCTTTAGGCTTTCACTGCTTCAATCGAACATAGTCTCCATCTCGCCGAGATCTTTCATGAGCCACTAATTAAAAATCTTGCAATTCTAATAATAATATTCTAATTGTTTAGTCCTGACGTTAGAGAAATATAATGATGAAACCAAATGCGTAACTTTAATGAAAGAAGGAAGATTTAATGAAAACCGAAAACTTTTATACCAATTAACTAATTAAATTGATAAATAATGCCACATTAGAGACAGAAGCTATGGAAAATGAAATATTAACCACACCCTTGAACAACCTGGGAATATGATGTAACGTTCAAACAGTTGTAATATTACTTTTATACAGTAAAACAGGGTGTTTTATTAATAATTGTTCATATGGAAACTGGAATATCATTGATCCAAAATATGACGATTTAACCTAAAATATTTCTTCTAACTAAGATACGCGGCGACATTGCGCTTAGTTTAAAACTGAACGCGTACCCAACGTCCAGCGGTTGGGTTAGTAGAGAACAACAAAAAATAATATTATGGCAAGCAGTTGTAAGAAGGTAAAGACATACCACTTTCATTCGGAATGGGAAGAACAATACTTTTTTACAGAAGTTAAAGATAAAAATGTGTGTTTGTTATGTAATACTTCGGTCTCCGTTGCTAAAAAAGGAAATATTGAGAGACATCATAAAACTGTACATTCTAATTTTGAAAAATCATTCCCACTACATTCTGCCGCCAGAAAGGAGAAACTGAAACAGTTAAAAAAGCAGTTAATTGGACAACAATCAATATTTTTAAGAACAGTCGACAAAAATAAGGCTGCAACTGAAGCATCGTACCGTGTGTCCCAGATAATTGCACAAAAAAAGAAACCTTATGAAAACGGAGAAATGATAAAACAGGCGTTTTTAGAAGCTGCTGATTCGTTATTTGCCAACTTTAGAAATAAAGACGAGATAGTTTCAGTTATAAAATCTATGCAACTTTCTGCTAATACAGTGATGAGACGTGTAGAAGTAATGAGCAATGATATTTTTTTACAGTTAAGAACTGACTTAGATAACTGTGTTTATTTTTCACTTCAACTGGATGATTCAACAGATGTCGTTGACACTGCCCAGATGGCCATGTTCGTCAGGATGGTTTTTAGTGATTTTACGATTAAAGAAGATTTTTGAAGTTTATTCCACTGAAAGGACACACTACTGGACAGGAGTTGTTTTCTCATTTAAAAAATATTATTTCTTCCGAGAAAATTCCAATATCGAAAATGGTAGGCTTGACAACCGATGGCGCTCCAGCTATGGTGGGTTGTGATAAGGGTCTGGTGGCGTTATGTCGTAAAGATGAAACTTTTCCGCAATTTCTCTGTTACCACTGCATTATCCATCAGCAAGCATTATGTGCAAATTTCCTGAAACTAAACAACGCTATGAAACTGGTGGTAAAAATTGTGAACAAGATTAGAGCTCAAGCGTTACAAAGAAGATTATTCAAAACCTTGGCCGATAAAGTTGACTGTCAATACGGGGACCTACTCCTTCACTCTGAAGTCCGATGGTTAAGTAGAGGACGGGTGCTGAAACGTTTTAATGATGTCCTATGTGGCATAGTTCAATTTTTCAAACAACGCGATGAACCGACTCCGGAACTAGAAAATTCAATCTGGCTTAGAGATTTTGGTTTTCTCATGGGCATTACAGAGAAATTAAACGAACTTAATTTGCAGCTTCAGGGGAGAGACAAAGAACTAGCGGAAATGATTTCTGATATAAAAGCATTTATCAAAAAGCTGGAGTTTTGGGAACAAAACCTAATTAACAGCGATGCCAAGCATTTTCCTATTCTTTCAGAAAAAATATCTCAAAATCCATTAGAATCCTATGACACCAAATATCATGTAGAAATAGTTTCTACCCTGAAGAATAACTTCAAAAATCGTTTTAAGGATTTCAACGAAATGGCTTTAGTAGCGCAGTTTGTTGTTTCACCCTTTATGGCAATTGATATCCAACAGTTTCGTTAGTCTCAAGTACCAAATGTATCTGGCCTCTTGTAGGTGAAGACAAATATTCAGTTCTATGCCGTGTTGCCTTGAAAGTGAAAGCATTATTCAGTTCAACCTATTTGTGTCAATCTTCTTTTTCCAATATGAAGTTTATTAAGAACAAATATCGCAATCAACTTACAGATGAACATTTGGATAATTGTATTCGAATGGCTGTATCAAATTATACTGCAAACATTAAAAAAATTGTCAGCCTTCTCATTGAACGTGCTTTTTTATTTTTCAATGTTTATGTTCATGATAGTGCGTTACTTTTTTGTTGTTATTATTAACTATTTTTAAATCTTACGTGACATGCCGTTGTGGCTGGATAAAAGTTTGTGTTTATTTTTCAAACACCTTCGTTTGGTAGGTAGGAATGTAGCTATGAACAAGTACGTACTAGTAATATTAGTTAATTTGTTATTAGTTTATTATTAGTAGGTACCTATGTATTATGTATTACCAGTTAAATAGTAAAATAAATACATATAATGATAAATTAACTGTGGATTATTTCATTTACGTTGCGTTACGTGGCTTCCGTGTGGGTAGCTCGCTGTTTATTCCAAAATTATCAAAGTAGCTCAACACATTGAGAGGTTGGCGACCACTGCATTAGTGCATTCCTGGTAACCTTTTTAAATAAAACAGATGCAATTTTTCGAACATTTTTATCGTTTTAAATGAAGATTTCTTAT
The DNA here is from genome assembly GCA_927349885.1 of Psylliodes chrysocephalus. Taxonomy (NCBI): domain Eukaryota; kingdom Metazoa; phylum Arthropoda; class Insecta; order Coleoptera; family Chrysomelidae; genus Psylliodes; species Psylliodes chrysocephalus. The sequence goes on along the minus strand of OV651818.1, from coordinate 49,222,309 downwards.
TGCGTTTAAGATAAAATTACAATAAATTAAAATTATTACTGTTCATTGCCATAGAGCGTAACTCATGGAAAAAACAAATCCTACCTTTATTTTTCATAAATTTTCTAATGTTAGAAAGTACAGAGTACGGAGTACATAGCTTTCAAAAATAAAGTCAAAAAAGTTCCACCAAATATACTTCTTTAATAAAAAACAAAATTTGTTATAGTTCTCAGTAGTTGTTGAAAGTCTCAGACAGCAGAAAAAATGTTTTTATTTATCACCAAAAATATTAACAGAATTGTCGATTTTATGACTGAATAATTCTAAATTAGATAAAGAAGACATGTTTTATTAAAATAAATCACTTCATAGAAAAAATAAATTCAGGAACTCTGTCTTAACTCAAAAAGTTCGCACAACTTGTTTGTTAATATTTTTAAAAACTAAATTTACATTTGAAGAAATTAACACTATTCTAGTCCAAATTGAAGCCATTTTAAATTCTTGTCCTCTTCAATGATTATCGAGTGATGCAAATGATCTGTCTTGTCCAACTCCTGAACATTTCCTAATAGATGACGGTTTTACTTAGTTTCCAGAGAAAGATATCTCCCACATTCCTAAAACGTTGGACAAAGGAGTATCTTAATCAACTTCAAAATAGACCAAAATGGCTTAAACCCCTACCAAATTTAAAAATAAGTGATATAGTATTGGTAAAAGATGACAATACTCGCCCCTTAGAGTTCGGCTTGTAAAGATTAAGATTAAAGGAGGAATTTTTACCAGAAATATTACCAAACTATATTCACGTCCTAATAATAACTTCTGAAATTATTGTATTGGACTTAATCATTCATTAATCAAACATTTACTTTGCGTTGTTAGTCCTTAAACTATATTTTTGATTTCCTTTTAAAATTAAATTTTTAATATTTCTTCAAAGTGGGGGAGTGTGTTCAAATTCTTTGAACCGCTCTCGAATAATATATTATTTCGTTGTAAATGATACTGTTGTGAATCATTGTCAAAACTCAAAAGTTTCTGAATTCGATCGTTGTACCCGTATTGTATATGGTAGTAATTTAGGTTGATTTCAAATTCCGACCGAACAATTAAGAGAGTAATTACTTGTACAACAAATTTAAGAAAATGTTAGATACAATTTATATTCTCTGTAAATGACATGTGCACAATAACTATTCCCATCGAGAGTGTATCTTTAGACGTCTCGAAGGGTAGTTGGTTAAAATTCGAAAAGTTGTATGATGTAGGCTTCAGTTGTGAATAGTCGCGGTTAGTTTAAATTTTGTTAAAGTTTCTGTAAATAGTATAGGGGTTTATTGTAAAGGTTTTTTTAACACCGTAATAGTCCTTCACCCGACAAAAACCTCTGTTGTTGCTTTCACAAGAAAAAGGAACCTTCAAGGAATGAAGGAGCTTTATATGTGGGGAGGTTAAATATCTTGGAATCACTCTTGAAATCACGCTTAGCCTCTGCAGCCATATAGAAAAAACAACAGTATGCTGTAAGAATACTATGGGCCTGTAGACGGATGGTAGGGAACATATGGGGGTTAAACAAAGTATAATGCACTGGCTTTACTCTATGGTTGCAGTACCTGTTATAACTTACTCATCAGTCATATGGTGGGTGGCACAAAACTAAAAGCATAACAGCTAACAGAAAATTAGACAAGGTGCAAAGACTAGCCTGTCTAATAATAACAGGGGCATTTAGAAGTACCCCCACAGCAGCAATAGAGCTACTGCTAGGTCTTCCTGCACTACACTTTGTGGTGGAGAAGGAGGCTATGGCGGCGGCATACAGGCTATTTACTAATGGATTTGGATGGGAACTTTCGAGAAAAGAACACCACACAATGATAGAGAAATTAAATTCGGTACTAAGAATGCCATCGGATAGAACGCCCATTATTCACGACTTCAGGAAACCTTTCGATATTCAAATACCAGAAAGGGCCAAAAGCCGGGAAAATAGGGAAAAACAAAACGAATCAATCTGGCGAATTTAATCACACACACACAATCTGGTATACAGAGGGTTCGAAAATGAAAAACAGCACAGGAGCTGGGATCTACCATGTGAACTCAGGGAGGACAATTAGTCTGAACCTGATGTCACTGACAACAGTCTTCCAGGCTGAAGTAACAGCAATAAATACCTGCGCCAAAGTCATGCTAAATGACTCTTTTAGAGATAAGAGGATCTTTATCAAGACAGACAGTCAGGCAGCCCTTAAAGCACTGAAAAGGGTAGAAGTACAATCTAAATCAATATTTGATTACCAACAGTCCGTCCAGGCCCTGGCAGAACATAAAAGGTCACCCTTGAATGGGTGCCAGGACATGAGGGAGTGTTTGAAAACGAGAAAGCAGACCTCCTAGCAAGGAAGGGAGCGGAAATAACTCTTATTGGACCATGTGGTATCTCATACCAACATGTTAAATGTGTGTTAAAGGAACATGAGCTCTGGTTGGAACTTCCTGGACTTAGACATTCCAAGAGATTCATAGAGGGGCTATCCACAGCAGACAAAATCAACTGCTAAACCTTAGCAGAAGCGAACTCAAGGCCGTAGGACTCCTTACGGGACACTGCGGCCTTAGAAGACACCTAAATCTCTTAGGGATATCTGATGACCCCCTATGTAGAATATGTGAAGAGGAGGACGAAACTCCTATTCACATACTATGCCACTGTCGGAACCTTAAATGGGAACAGGAATGGTACTTCGGGGTACAATATCCAGAACCAACCTGAAGAAATTGCGAAAGCTCCCATCAGACATATTTTTGAATTCATCAAGAAAATCAATCTGATGGGATAGAAACTGTGAGTACAATATGCCTAGAGCTTCAGTACAAGTGGGCTTTGAACCACGCCCTAATTCAGATAGATAGAATGGTCCTTCGATTTAATATTTTTTAAAGTTTAATCCGGTGTGTTTTATTCCTGTAAAACGATCCAGTTAATAAACAACTACTATGGAAGATACAGGGTGATGTGGTCGTGAATTAGTAGTTTTGAATTTCAAGTATCCACACCCCTTCACTTTTTATAGTCTGAAACCAATTGAAAATTCCCAATTTCAATTAAAACTGGATTATAATTATTTAAAAATAACCATTTAATCCATAAAATCATTCTAAAGTTTAAAGAACCCTACACAGAATTTTATTTCCAATTTACACACTGGTATACATTTTATTTCTGATATACACTCGCAATTTATATATGCAATTGATAACAAATATACATATAGAGCTCGATATTACGGTTTGTGTTATCAAATTTCTAACTAATTAATTGGAGGTAGGTACCTACTACTTTTATTAAACTTGAACTTTTAAAAAATTGTAAAGTAATGTAGTAACATTAAATGCTAACATAGAAAATTAATCATTAGAGAGTTTTAGCAATTGTACGTAAAATCTCCGCTAACGTTACGTTAAACTTAGATTGTGACATTTTTCATAAACATTGACTATACCCTGCGGCGTTTTGACCCTACCTATAAAACTTGTCCCCTAAGAAATTTTGTGAACGGCGCCCATAAGTGGAACCATATGGGTAAAGGATATTAAAATAAATAGCAGAGGAGGGGCGTCTGTAAAAAAATTGTGCAGTTTCCTCACCCTCACTTGTTAGTAAAAAGGAAGTAATAAATAAGGCCACAAGAGGCCTAATGATATACAGAAATATTGCGGGTAAAAGATGGGGATGTTACTCGAGTGCACTGCAATAAATGTATTCAGTAAAAGTGAAACAGTCATCACTTGTGGGGCTATAGAATTAGTTTGGCAACTACGAGAGCTAATATCTCAAAATTACAAAAACTAGCCTGTGTTTGCACCACCGGTGCAATGAGAATCTGTCCTACGGCCGCAATGGAGATGATTTAATTATAGGGAACGTGGCAAAAAGGACAAGATATTTAATGATCAGAAACGGAGTAATCAGACGAAAGTCTATTAGCTGCAGGACCGAAGATACTTGGGATATGCCCCAGGACGAAATGAGAAAGAATTACAGTTTTGTGAAAAATTTCGAAACCATAGAGCTGGGTTGCAAGAAAGAATGGAATCGTGCTTGCAACCGAAAGACATGCCATTCAGTGGTATACGAATGGTTCCAAAACCATAAAAGGAACTGGAATAGCAGTGTATGGGTACTCTGAAAGTTTGGGTAAATACCCAAAGCATCTTCCAGGCGGAAATTCACACCATCAAGAGAAACTATCGCAGACAAGAGATTATCATGTCCGATAGTAGCTATCAAAGTGCTGAGCTGTTACGTAATCAGCATAAAAATGGTCTGCAGATGCCTAGAAAAAACTGAATGAGCTAGGTGAGGAAAATACATTTACTCCCACTTGGGTCCCGAGACATAACGGGTTAAAAGGTAACGAGATTGCAGATAGTCTTGCAAGGAAAGGGGATCAAACACCATTTGTCAGATCTGAGCCAATCTGCGGTACCAGCAGTAACACAATATTAGGAGAGATTAAAAAATATTTGGAAAGTAGAAGAACCGATAATTGGAACAATCTCTTTGAGTTAAGACAGGATAAGATCCTTCTGGGTGAATATAAACCAGAAAAGAAGCCTGTATATGCCTAAGCAACAACAGGCTACGCATTGTAACAGAGATCATTACCGGGTATTGCTGACTCAAAAGACACCTCAGTAAAACTTGAAGTAATAGAAGATGGTGAGTGCAGATTCTATGAGAAGGATGACGAAACCTCCATTCACATTCTGACTGAATGTGTAGCACTTCAGAATCCAAGGGCAATATATTTAGGAGCATACCAAATAGAAGAGGTTGATCTACCTATTTTAAAGCCACTCCAAATCATACACTTCCTTGTCAAATATTGTTAAAAGATTAGTTATAATTTACTGTTACTGCAACCAAAATTTCGTCACACTTTTATGGCGTATAATAGTTGATTTATTTGGTTCTGATTAGTTCTAACGATATCGTAAATTGCAATGTGATTGGTTAAAATGTCAAATTGGGAGGCGAGGGAAATAATATGTAATACATTTTTGTGCTGTGTAAATGCTTGATGGTTCTCAGATGTCAGATAGTGGGATGTCAAACTATAATGCACATGGCTAACGTGTGTGTGCTGGTTGAAATCATAAATAAATTAAAATCGGTTTTTATGAAGTCACTAACTTTAACTAGTGCAGATAAATGAAAACTCGCTCTGAACTGAGTATAAGCAGTCTAAAATGTCATAAGCTTTCCGTGTATTGATTCTATTGAAAAATAAATATATCTTATAAGTCTATCCTATAATTTTTATAACTTTTGTTTCCACTGTGACCCTTCATAATATCTATTGCGGCTATTTTTCTTACCATTTATTTTTGTAATTGTTATTTGTGATCGATAAAATATCTGACCTCAAAACAAAATTCCAGCCTTTATTAATGCCACTTTAATAGAATGATATCTCTTTTGAATAATTAATTCATTCCCATTTGATATATGGTATGATACAGGGTGATCCTACTTTTTGTTTTCCTTTCCGATAAGAAAGATCAGTTTTATATTATTTAATTTTATATTAAACTCAATCATAGGGTGTTTTAATTTCAGTTCAGTTTTTTGTTTAATCAGGGTGGCATGGAAGTTTGACACATTTCAACGTTTTTAATATGGAGTGATTTACAAAAAAAGTGTTTCTAAAGTAGGCCTTGGAAAAATACAGTTCTTCTCCTTCTTTAGGTGTCAGTTTATATTTAATTCAGAGCCGTGCGTAGTTATCACGGACATGACTCATATCTCGGTCTTTATCGATCATAGCCTACTTTAAAAAAACATTGGTGTGTGGATCACTCGTTATTACACTACATTAAATTACCTTTTTATTATTTGAAGATATTGTCAGATCACTCCGTGATGTTCCCGAACGAATGTTTGAGAAACGCCTGATACGTTGCCATAATAACCTGTTCACTTGAGTTTATAGGGAAAGTTATTAAAAAAAATTTTAACTCTTAATAAATTTTCTCATAGGTACTATTTTTGTCAATTTGCCATTAAATGAACTGGTTCTATATTTTTTCACAGCGATAAATCGGTTTAACTTATACAGGGTGAATCTTAAGTTGATATTTTTTTAACTTTGTATAGAGTCATTAATGTAAATAACTTTTTAAAAAAACTCAAAAATAAGAACCTTACATTAATTTATTCAAAAATGTATCCAATACAGTCATGTCTAAATTAAATAATGTGTAGAACTTTCGTCATTCATGCCGTTGTAATAATCATTCACAAAACTGAACTCTGTAGGGGAAATCTTCTAAATACATTGAAATTTGAAAGGGGTACAATTGATGTTCCTGCTGTCCACACTTTTTTTTGACTTAATTTGAAATTACCCGCGTACTTGTATGTTTCTAAATAACATTTAAAATGTGTTTTTCTAAACGCACTTCATTTTCATTTTGCCACACTAAACAATTTAAATTCACTACTTAATAAACACGCTACTGAAATCACACTCGACTGTACACATCAGATCGTAAATCATAAGAAAAAGCGAAAAACATATACAGACTTATTATTTAGCGTAACTTTTCATACACAAGTCCAGGATTGGATTAATATTTTTAATTCTGTTTCATTTTTATTTTTGAGTTTTTTGAAAGACGTTATTTGTTTTAATGAATTCTATACATGAATTCTATACACAGCTAAAAAACTCAACTCAGGATTTCACTATGTATATTTAATAACCCGATTTGTTTATGTTTGTGTGTTGATGACTATTTATTTTAGCAGTAATTATTATCTGTGTTTATTGGCGAAGGTATTAATTCACATAGTGACCAGACATGGAGAAATGATAAGAAGTGCATAATTTGCTGACAATTCCACTCATCTATAAACAATCCCATTGGAATAGAAATGCAACTGGATAAATAAGTCTATAAATTATGCTATAAAAGTAATGGTTGCATTTACTTTGTTTATTTCTTACTGTCCGGGAAAATTCACTTTATATCATTACTTGAAGTTTGGATTCTGTAACATGATACTCATATTTCAGAGAGAATATCAGAAACAGAATCCATTTCTTTTGGAGGAACAAAACTAATGCTAATATAATTTCAACTTTAGTACGAAATTGTTAATTTTCTCTAGAAGTTGTAGTCAAATGCAGCTTCTGGATTTTCCTCCACAAATTTTGTCTCAAGTGAAAAAAACATCCAATAATCTTTAAATTATGAAAAACAGATCCAAATTAGTATTGAGTAATAATTTTCTCATATTTGCGAATCCCTTTACTACTCATACATCCCCATATTATAACCCACTTGGGAAAATTACAGTACGCTTTAAGCAGTCTTTATGAAAAGCTTCGGATTTTGTACGAATTACCCTTTTTCGAAAATCCCCAATGCATACATCAAATTTCGATTCATCGCTGAAGATGATATTATCACAGCTTATACAATACAGCTAAAACACTCTCTTGGCGGCAACGGTTTGCGTCGATTTCGTCGCGCATCGCTTAAGCTCCGCCTTCGAAGGGAAAAGACGGTTTTGGCGTTCAGAAGTGTACTTAGGTAAGGTGTTGAGTCGTGCGTATAATTTCGTTGATTGTATAATTTCGTGGAGCCTATAATTTCGTAGATTTTGTTTGAGTTAAAGGTACTGTTATTATTTTGGTGACTCTTTAGCTGTGAGTAGAATGAATGAAAAAAAAGACATCATTCTGTTTGTGCAGTCAAAAGCTGTTTTAATAAGGGTTATACCTGCAAGAAAACATTCTTTAGTTTTCCCAAGGACCCAAACCGATAAGTACCACATTATAAGAAATTTTCATTGTTAAAAATATAATTTATACAGGGTGTCCCATTAGTGCGTTATTGTTCATTATTTTGTTGTAGACACGCAAGAAAGTTTTAAATAAAAGTTATATGGATTTGAAAAATACCTACATATTTTAAAAATATCTTTGGATATACAGGGTGTCACGTTTTTGCCTGGCAAATTAAAATGTATGTTTTTTAAATGGAACACCTTGTATTTTATTTTATGATGAAATGATTAACACCCTAAATTATTGTAAAGACGAATTGCTACAGAAAATTTTTATCAGGTATGTGTGTGGTTACCTTTTAATAAAAGCCTTGCGGATCCACTCCTGCGATACCTGTCTTAAATATAACAAAGATCACGTTGAAATAGATGATTTTTCTTTTTATTGCTTTTTAAAGGCATATGATAACGCCAATTCAGATACATTTGGAAATCTGCAACTGTCAAATGATGAATTTGTAGAACTAATATTCAATATTGAAAAGATATTTCAAAATAATTTTGAAGAATTGGCTACAAAAAATAACATTTGTACCACACTTTTAGAATTAATTAACCCAATACCCTTTAGTCATCCATGCTAACGTTTTCCAAAAGAATAACTTATTTTATTGTATGTTTAATCTCAATAACTAAAAAATATACTGACAATTAGTTTGACAGAATTGTCATTTATTTAAAATTTTAAAAATAATAGCAGTCGAGTGATCAAAATATGAACAGTGATTGGCGAATTTATTTTTTTTGCAGTGTTCTCACTACCTAGAATGGATATGAATATATTCGTTCAATTGAAGGCAATAGCATACTTTTTCGTTTTGTAATCTGTGCATGGATATTAGCCAATCTACGCACATACTACAAAACGAAAAAGTATGTTATTGTGTTCAACTACGAATATATTTCATATCCATTTTAGGTAGTAAGAACACTTTAACAAAATTAAATCTACAAATCACAGTTCATATTTTGGTCACCCAACTCCTATTATTTAAAATTTTTTAAATAAGTGACAATTCTGTTAAACTAATTGTCAATATATATTTTAGTTATTGATATTAAATATACATTAAAATTTTTGTGCAGACTCGATAAATAATAGCATTTTTGTTTCTCTTGTGTCCACATTTAAAAAAAAATAAATTTTAATTAAACTACATGATACTAATTTAATTACGAGTATTAAAACTAAAGTCCTGAAAGTTTCGGTGAAGATGAAGACAGAGCATCTGCCTTCCACGCGAAAAGTCCGGGATTGAATCTAGGCCGAGGACTAATTAATTTTTCATGTTTATTTTATTTTATAAATTAGTCAACTTCGTAAATTATTTTAAAATTAGTTATTTTGTCTAAATAACCTAAAATAATTTTTTAAATTTGTAGATTTTCGTTAGTGGGTCGTAGAAAAAATATACTGACCATATCGAGTAGATTGTTCATATCACAATCAGACGATTGAGTTCTCCGCCTACGACGTCGTGCTCAAACTTCGTCTTTGTGTGATATGGCTATCATATTCACTCTTGTTGAACAAACTACAATTTATTTGTTTTCTTGGTTTAAGTTTTACATCAGAAATAGGAATTACATTAATTTACTTTTCAAGTTTTCTTGTAAAAATCGATATTACTTTCTCCAAGTACAAATTTAGTACCTACCTAAAATAAGTACTAATTATGTTATATCTTGTAATATTGTAATTCAAATTTCACATTACTATAAAGTTTTAAAATTTCCTACTTCGGTATGGTCAGATAAAAATTGAATATATTATATTAATAAAAACTGTCAAAGTATAACTTCTACAAATCTGTATTTCAAATAATAAGAATACATCTAAATATAACCAATATTGTTAAAACAAAAGCACACATTCTTTATAATTCCAAAATACCATAGAGTTCCCAGACCTCAGTCGAAGCATTCGTTTATCTAGGTATAAACCCTTTGCGCGAAGAGTAACACTTGCCAGAGACACGGGGGTACCACTTGATTTGCATCCACGAGCGTGACACAATTCTTTAACAATTGAAGCCCTTGGTGTAAAATGGATCCAAGCCACAATTTGTCGTGAAGTGACTGTTTTAGCTCAAAACATTTGTTAACGAGGATTTTACTAGCCATATATAAATTATTTTACCTCTAATCCGAAAGATGTGCTATTTTTCGTAATATTTATATTTAAATAATTTTTTTAATTATATTTGAAAGATTTAAAACAAATTAAAAATGTAATTTCCCAAAACTTACTTAATATGGCATGTGACCAACCTTATTACGCCAAGGTTTTCAATTTTTTCAATAATAAAAAAATTGTTTAATCCGGGCCCGACTTTTCCCTTGAATCTAACAGAGATAGCACCATTCCGTCTTGCTTGGTTCTCGACCGCCAGATCAAAGACGCCGACACGGAGTTGTGGAGCTGTATTGTATAAGCTGTGATATTACTCCACATTTCCGTTGTCCAGGATATTTTGGATTTTGCCCAATTCAAACGTTTTTTCATTTGAATAGCTGTCAGTAAGAGCTTTTCCTTCGCCTATAAGGAATGTGTGTAACAGACATTATTAATTTTTGTGTATTAAAACGAAAAATTACAAATTTACTTTATAAAAACTGTAACCAGACTTAAGCAACCATTGTCTACAACATTCCCTAGAGACATTTAATTTTGCTTCATGATTCCATTGGGCTTGTATTTGTCGTAGAGTAGCCCTTCTGTTGGTTTTGCAAATCTTTACCAGAACACGGCGTTTTCTTTCTGTGATAGTACGCGGTCGGCCTGGACTTTTACCACGAACGTCAACACTAGCTGTCTCTCCATATTTTTTAATAATATCCCTGATCGTTAATTTTGCAATATTTAAATCATTCGAAATTTTTGCATTGATTTACCTCTGTGGTACTGAGAAATTATAATTTCTCGTAGTTTTTTGTTTGTTGCAACTCTACGAGCCATTTTCTTAAAAATGTATATCAAAATTTGACGGATAAACTTTTAACTGACAGCTATTGACCAAAGCACACTAAATTTATCAGTAAATGCATGCATATTACTGATTTCAAAGCCAATAAAGATTAGCGTCCGAATATTTATTTGTCGGCAAATTTGATCAAATTCCGTAACGTTGTTATGTAGTTTATACAAAATAAAAAAGTATTTCCTTACGATCAGGTTTTATGTTAAATAAAGAGTATATGACTTGAGTTTACACTCAGGAAAATCGAAAAATATTTTTAAAATAAACATAAATATATTTTTTTAATTTTTTTACGTCGTCCGAACATATAGTTGTTAGGGCTCATAAATAGTCCGATTTATCGGGCGGACGGGCAGTGGAGAATAAAGTGTTGGACAGAAAAGTTAAATTGTAATAAATAAATTAGAATTGTGAGTTAGTGCCTAAGTATTATATAAATTAATTAATACGTCACAAATAAATTGTAAATAGTGTGTTTTAAATAAATAAACTATAAATATATTAAACTATCGTTACAGTATTGTGAATCAATAGCTTCATTTAAAAATTTACTTATTTCATCAAAAAAAATTATTCTTTTAAAACCATTTGATTGCTTTTTGAGGTATGCTTTTAATTTTGGGTGCGTTTTAATATTAACTTTATTTTTCATGGAAATTACGATTCTTTACATAGAAATACATTGCCCATAATGATGAAGGTTTGAATTGTTCCATAAGTTCCCCAAAATATGCCAAAAGCACATTCTCTAATAATGAGTTTACATTGTTTTTATACGTCAGTCCATAAACTTTTGGTGTACTATTTCATACATTTCCCTTGATTTTGAGGGCAGTAACTTGTTAGTACCCAGATATTACAAATACCTGCTTGGACATTCAGGACATCCTTAAAACGTCCATTTCACGGGCGTGGCCGTCTTTGGAACGTCCATTGTTAATAATCAGGATGTCTTAAGAACGTCCATTTAAGAACATTCCATGGACATTTTCAAAAGCTCAAATGGGGAACGGGATGTTTAAGGAAATTAGTGAAAATAAAAAATAATTTCAAAAAAATTTATTTTGAAGCAAATAACCTATGAATAATAAAATTATTTAAACTTTTTCGTCAAATTCATCCCGTTTCTCTTCATTGTTCTTTGCAACCATGCCTGGATTGACAGCAGTTGTCTTTCTTGATTTGGCCATAGTTGCCTTCTCAGCTGAACCTGAAAATAATTTAATCGCTTATTCAAAATAAAAGGCAGACCAATATTAAAATCCAATATGTTTAAGTTTGACTTGCTAGACATTATAAACTCACTAACCTTTTAATTTTGTAGTATTCACTGGAAAACTTCCACCTTTCTCAGACGTAAAAATGGTGCAAACTGTAAAAAAATAATATTAATCAACCACAAACTCACAGAGTCGAATCACAGTCAAATGGCGGAATGATAGAACTTGTATAATATATACCATCGAATCATGAACATTGAACACCATGTTTTTTCTTTTTTTTTTTTAGTAAAACCTGAGCCCTGAGAATATTTCAGTACTTGAATCTAAATAAATAAAAAAAATGTCACTTGTCAACAATGTCCCTTTCTTGCAAATGACCTTCTTCGTTTTTGTCTATTTCGCCTTCATTCAATTGGATATTGGGACAATGCCATCTTTAATAATTATTTATATTACCTCATCTCATTACATATGTTTTTTATATAATATAACCAAATAATAATACAATTCGAATGTGAATCCATGAAAATATAGTAAAGCACGTAGAATTGAAGTTCTGCGGATATCTTTTTCTTGACGTCCCGAGGATTTACTAAACTGGACATATTTAAAACGTCCAGAATTGGTCCTGGACGTACAGACGTTGAATGGACATCTAATGGACGTCCTGTGCTATCTGGGTAGTATTAGCAGCTTTTTCAAGAATATCAGGTGAAGTTCCTTCAAATTCATTTTTACTATCTGACGAAATCATTTTATTCGTTAAAAAAATTAATTTGTAACTACAAAAATAGCGATTTTTCTATTTCTGAAATGTCAAAACTATTTATCGTAACCATAGCGACCGAGTAACATGGATAGTTTGATAAATGAAACTGTTAGGTAATAAAAACTATGATTTTCACTCTTGCTGCAAAGCGGGAACGATTTTTGGAGATTTATCCTAGGCGAAGGCAAATCATACATCAGTGTATTTCTTGTATTAGGACGTGGAACGTAAATCTCAAGCATTTGCAGTACTTCTTCAGTCAATTAGATGGTGAATAACTTTGATAATTTTTCGGGACTCAAGCGATTTGATATAAAAATGATCAAGAAGTGCATCATGGGGATAGCCTATAGCATGATATGTACTGTCTTGTTTGAAGGTAGCATTTTCTTAAACAATTTTTAATTCCTAGATCATGACCCATCAAACGTTGATTAAGTAGGTAATCAATTTTGACAACAAAAAATGTCACTAAATTAATTTAATTTTGAACCAGAATATCATATCAATATAAATATATGTATTGTACATTCAATGTACGTAATAAAAATGACGTTTTGGATTATCCGGCTCGGTCCTGACTGGCCCGAATAATCGAGGTTCTACTGTATCTTCCTTTTCTTTATTTTTTACTTGTAAGGTGGTACATTGTGATATATAATTTTATTTCTGTATCATATGCGAACACTTTAATATACAAAATATCTAGAACATTCTTTGAATGGTTGTGGTGGTAGGAAAAATTGTGTACATAACTCGTTGGAAAGTGTATTTTGTCGGCACTGTTTTGTCATGGAGCCGTTAAAATAATCTTGTTTCTATTTTTGTGGTGTGATATTTGCCGAGGTGTACCCCCTATCTACATACAAGTGACTATTACAAGTAGCGAGTCAAATATACTATTTAATTTTTTTTTAAATTGTTTCTTACTTGCGGTTAATAATTCTTCCAGAATTTTGTGCTGGCTTATGGAGGCAAAAAAGGGATTGTAGTAAAACACATAAATTAATGCATAGACATAATATTTCTTAATTCAATGTACAGTATATATACAACAGCAAAATCATACAGAGTTCATTTTCGACTACTTGAATAATTTTTTCTATACTTATAAGTTCTCATACAAAATGAATATAAAAATGCCAATAATTTTATGTTAATTCTTTTAAGTGGTTTACAAATATTTCGTATTCGAAAATTTCAAAATTAAATGTTACAATATTGGTCCAAAAAGAACAAAATGATATGTTAAACAGTTTTGGTCTAATTACAGAAATTAGTATTTTTCTTGTATATTTAAATATATATCATGTTATATATTTTTGATCTATCATCAAATCATTTTAATTTATTTCTTTGAAGTTTATTAACAATTATTTATTAATAATGAACAATGTGAATTCTTTAATTTGGATTCAATTTAGTAGATCCTATATGATTCTTTCCATTTCTCACCATTTAGAAGATTATTTAACACTATAATACATCAACCAATGAGAATCCTCTTTTTTCCAACACTGAGAGTTTCAGTATTTTTACTATATCCTGCGAAACGTCAATGAGAAGTCAAAAAGGTGACGAGAAATAAACATAAATTTTGTTTGTTCAAATATTAATGTAAATTATTTAAACAAATAAAATTAACATTAAATTGTACTTAAACGTTCTGTTTATATTGTTAAATAGTCTTTCCAAATACCACGAGAGGTGAACATCAGTCGAGTGGTATTTCGGGAGGATTTTATTGAGTGAAATTTTTATAATTTGTAGGAAACAACAAAATGTTCTCAAAAATTCTCACCTCGTGTGGTATTACTCTTGATAATTGTATTTTGTGAAAATTTTATCATAGCTATATGCCAACAAAGACTGGATAAAATGATTTCATATTCCCAATATTTACTTTTCTCATTCCAGAATTAATAATTTTAATAGGTATATTATGTCTCATTTAAATTTTAAAAAGGGACAAATATAATGAATAATTTATTATAAAATGATATATTTTTATTTTCAAATCAGGTATTTTTTATTATCTACCCATTACAAAATTTCATTTTACGATTCAGATTTTATATATTATGAAGAATTTTAACATTGAGCTGGTATTTTGATTTTAAACAATTTTTTTTTATATTTCACTAGGCCTTTGGTCCTCTTTTAAAATGAAAAGATTTTGATTATTTTTACAAGATTTATTAATAAAGAACCTTACACAAAATATATGCAGACAATATTAATTGTATTGTTTAATTTTTAAGAAATTTCATTTGATTGTTCAATTTTTTCAGAAATAATCAAAAAAATATTTTTTTATGTTTTATAGCTTTTCTTAGTGTAACACTATCGAAATTTTTAATATTCTTAATCACAATTCATTTCTTTTGTGACTAAGAATATTGAAAAAAATAACATAGTCTTACGCTGAGAAAAAGCAATTGGACATGGAAGCAAGTGACGTCCTTTATCAAAAATTGAAAACTCATGTTGAAACCGGTCTTAGTGGTTAACACACTTAAAATTTAACACTAATCGATTCAGTAGTTTTTTAGAATAAAAAAAAATGTTTTAAGAGCTTCGTTTAAAGCCCGGTTTAATATCTTATTAATTCGATTTCTCAACTTAAAAAAATACGGGTGGGTATTTTTATTTTTAAATCTGTTTACATTATTATTTTGGCAGTTTTATTTAGAATCACCTTATATAACAAAAACTACCGCTTATTTTAAAACAACATTCATTAACTATGATTATTTCGTTCGATTTTCATTTTTTGTGTAATTTGATAATTGAAAAGGCACAAAAAAATATTTTTGATTCTTTCCTCAAAATAATTTGTCGCATGTGTACGTTGCAGGGTTCTTTATCATTTAAAACCTAAAACAAATTATTGGCATATTTTTATACCGTTTTATTTATAAAAAGTTTACAACTTGGAAGCAACTGTAGTGGTAAAATCGTCAAATATTCGTGTAATATTTGTGTAAACTTTAAATAAATAGCTGTTTAATTTTTCTACTTATAATATTACAGCTTATTGACATATATGTCTCCTCTAAGTTTGTTTAGAATGAGTTTAATTTTTTATATTTGTATTGGCATTTAGAATTATATAAAAATTCATGTGAACCTCGTATATATATTTTTTTCATTAGTAACCTTTAAAAATTATTAATTGTTAGGAACTTGGACCCTATACATCAGATACTATTACAGACAGACACATTTAAGGTATGTACAGGGCGTTTCATAACTATTTGGAAATATAATAGAAATAGTTTTTGCAGAATTTATTGAATAAATATGTGTTTCATTAATAAATTTTAAAATTCGAAATAAAAAATTCGTAATTGACATATATAAGCCATTTTTGATTGTCAATATTTTAAATGAAATATTCTGCAAAATTAATTATCCAAAACATCATAAAACCCCCAATAATAAATAAAACGCTATCAATTTTTTCACCAAAAATATATTTTCTATCACATCAAATTTTAAACGATATTTTACACAAAGTCCACTATATAACATAATATTTTTTCGCTAATTTTAATCATTAGTTTAAATATACAATAATTGAATATGTTAAAATTACTTACACTTAAACTTCATATCACAGTCTTATCAGAGTTCTCTTTAAAAAATATTATATGTGGTGTTTGTGTTTAAAATACAAACAATATAACAACTCAAGGCTACCATCAAGATAGTAAATACCTCAAAACGTATTTTTTAACAGAACTGTTAAAATTCGAGGTCAATTACGATAAAATATGTCAAAGTCAAATGTCATAATGTATAACATTATGAAGGTTTAAAGATATTTGGTCCATTTTGAGCTTCACTCTAGCAACCAACTCAAATTATGATAATCTAGGCTAAAACTGTTATTTTCTACTTATTCACTATATAAGATTTTATACAGTGTGTCTACTTAAGGTGGCACCATATGAGAAAATTATCAGTTTTATAAAAAAAAGTTATTCCTTTTAAAAAGTTCTGCTTAGTCCAAAACGCAAATTACAACCATCAGGTTGTGTAGAAGATTTGTCGAAAAATATGAATTTTATGAAAGAGTAAAGTATCTATCTTTATTTTTAACGATATTGACGTGTTGATTAGAATTTAAAACTACAATCGTATATCCAATATTATCCATCTAACATGAAAAACAAATTCATAGTGTATGTCTACACATTGATATTTAAAGTTATCGTCAAAACACCAGTTTAATTTTTAAACTAAATCAAATTGATTTTTAGTCTAGGATGCAATGACCAATTTTTTAAAGTAAACGTCAAAACTAATTAGAATTTATAAACAAAAAATATACAAAAAATGAATATCTGGCTGTATTTTTTAAATCTGATCAACTTTTCTTAATAACAATTTTCGATATAGTTAAAAATAAAGGTACTTTACTCTTTACAAATCTCTTATAAGACTGAAAAATTTGAATATCTGTCTGTATTTTAGACCATGTAGAACTTTTTATGAAGAATAGAATTTTTGCATAAAACTAATAATAAAAAAGTTTCCCATATTATGCCGACTTAATTAGACTGTATAATTTGTATATTTTTGTTATAAAATTAATTTGTAATTGAGATTGTTCAGTTTTTGAGCATCTATCGATTAAAATGGCACAAGTATAATACAGTAATATTTGTCATGAAATTTTGATTTTAGAATGGCATTATCCTTAAATTTAAATATAAGTTCCCAATCCGTAGACTATTGTAAAAGTCTCTATCAACAATAATCTACATAAAATAATTATTCAATGCTCTGAATTAATAATCTACAACTTTTTGTTAATTGAAAAATAATAGTGAATATAATAACTTACGTCAAAACTATCACTTGTCAGTAGACTAGGGTCAGTTTCCAATGTGCCTGAACGAGCTCTTAGGGTAAATTAAATGTTTTGTTTTTGTGGTAGCTACAATGTTGAGGGTAGCCATTTTTTTGCTTCCTTGAAGGTGTCATGTCTGACTTACTATAAAAGGTTCACAGAATTCTTTACAGCGTAATAATACTTGAAGCCTATGCACATTGAGATGCAAAAAATGACCGAGAACAGTCCTAATAGTAGGTACCTAAATTTTGGTTCCAAATTTTCTACTATAAGTATGTTGTTCTTTTAGTTTATAATACTATATATTAAACTGGCCGTCTTCGTTTTTGTGTTTTTTATTGGTCGTTTTATTCCATTGGTTTCGATTAAAAAAAATGCAAATGGTACCTTATACATTGCTTAAAATTGCTTAAAAGGAATTGCTTTAGTAAACCACAGCTTGAACTAGGAATTTTAGTTCTCGAATTCAAACTAATTTATTAGGTATTACAGTTCAACAAAAAATACATTTACTGTAACAATTCCTGATAAGCTTTCATTTTAAATAATTAGAATCAGCTCTAAATACTATAATCATCATTTTAAAATTTTGTATTTTTTAATCAAAATATGTAATATCCAAAAATATATATCTATAAAAACCAAATTTAAACATTTTTTTACAACAAATCCCTCCCAAATTTTTTTGAGCTGATCATATCTAAGGACTATATAACAGGCCATCTCATATTGATTTTATACTAGTAAGTACCCCACATATTACTACTTTATTGACACATTTTTATTACCTCCTACAAAAAAGGTAAGAGAAAATAGTTCTAAGTTTGTACCTCATCAAATTTATATACATTCAAACGTTATATATAAATCGATCAATTTTTCTAAAAAATACTGATCTTGAACAAGATTTTACAAATATTGTAAAATTATAGTACCGATCATCAGGTATTCCCTAAATTTTCAGTTTTAAGAGCTTATTTAGTGGTATTCTTGGTGCAATGTTGGTAGTAACACTTTCAAGTCACTTGTTATAATGAATTTTGTTAATTTACTAATAAATAAAACATTTACAAATTCAAATTCTATCCTTAAGTGAAGACAAAGAGAAAAATCTAATGGAAAAAATTCCAAAATGTAAATGCATCGATGTTTTGATTCTTTACAAGAAAACGCCGAAAATACCACTTTTCCCTAAAACAAATCAACCTCGCCTTTATTCGAACCAATAGAATAAAATCATTCTGCCACGAATTTTTCCTCAACAATATTTACAAATTTTTACAATATAAATTTGATTTAGACCTTTTTTCATCAAATATTCTAACTAATACACGATTTTTATCATCGTCCTTAGGATATCACACTTGTTCACTCGCATTGTTCTTCAGAGCAGTGAGAAAGAAATAGAGAGTAATCTCGAATGAGTGCATTAGAGCAAGATAGCAGGCTATCTTTTATGGAGGATGACCTAGATGACGTCCATTCATTATGCGTTAGGAAATTGGACGTTACTTTCACGCAGTATCTGGTCATATTTCTCTCCGTATTAATTTACCATTTTCCCAATGGGCGCAGCTCATTCGAAGAGGGCTAGGATATCGTCATTTGCCGACGTATTGGCTTGACCGGAACTGCTACCGCTAGAAGGCGGTGTGTTTAGGTCTGGAGGATCCAGATAGGATAGAAGTTCCATTGGGTCAACGCTGTCGGGCAGTAACTGTAAAAAAAAACGGAAATTAATAAACGAACACACACTGCAACCAAGTTAGGCAGGGTTCTAAAAAACCTGTAACTTTCATTTTAATTGAACAAGTCATTTGCAAATCACATGTTTTTAAGCTGAATTAGGATGTGGTTTAAAGCACATCCGTGCCCCACATCAGGTTGATATTCTTAATGACTTCAAAAATATGTCTAATAGTCGCTTTCGCGATTTATTTAGGTTCCGGATATTGTAACAAGAAGTGCCAATAAATAAATTTCCAAAATGTGAAAACTCAAATATATAATTCTATGTAGTGGGGCACATTAGATTATTAATATATGATTGGAGTTGTATTTTTTTAAATTAGTAAAAAGTTAAGATTTTGATATGTTTGAATAAAAATAAAATGAATAAAAGTAAGAAAGCAAAGCAAAAACATTCCATTAAGTGTGCGTTGATTGCACAGTAACTAATTTTGGTTGAAGTGTGCAATTTTTATTTTTAATTTTTCTGTGTAATTATTTTTTCACAAAAGTCCCGATGATGGCATTTGTGCCGAAAGCGCTTGACTGATTTTATTAAACTAGACAGGAACATCTTAGATATTCTTACAACTTTGCACACTTTAAATACGTCTTTCATTCCTCCTCAACCTTTGATCATCCATTATATTTTGACCACTACTTATTTTCATAATTCTTGTGAACTCAAAAAAAGTTTCAAGTAAAAGCTTTTTTGTTTTATCTCAACTTTTTCGCCCACAGTATAACCCATTACAAGTAATCAATTGACAACTTTTAATAAACAAACAACTGTTTCACTTGGAAACATCATTTTCATAGCCATCTATGTGTTACGCTTGCATAGTGCAATAAGTCACTAAATAATTAAAATATTATATATTTGTAATCAGGAAATGCAAATCTACTTAAAATGACAAAAATATATAGGGTGTCCCATTAAAAAAATTAAATTATATTTTGTTGGAGTCGTCCTGTATATACAATTCAGCCTGTTATTACATTTTTAGTCGGTACGTATAGAACAACACAGCTTTTACTTAAAACTTTTTTTGTGTTTGCAATAATAATGAAAATAAATAGCGGTCAAATTATAATGAAAAACCCTGTACTACTTGCTTGAAAAACATTAAATATTGTAAAATGATTAACAAGATACTTTAAAATCAAATGGTATGAAGTGGTTTTGGCTAAACACCTTTATTAAAGTGCGAAAAATACGTTTATACTAAAAAACTTTATAGATGAAAAAAAAAAAGTAGTGCTATTAAGCCTATTGAAACAGAAAAAATATTTATAAAATAAAGGTTGCAATTATTATTGATAAGAGAAAAAACATTTAATTTAGTAGTTGAAAAGAAAATTACTTTTAAATTAAAGCCGAAAAATTTGGAACTCATTCAAAAATGTATTGTATGTATATTAAGTGAGCTGGCAGAACTAATTTTCATATTCTTAAAAATTAGTATACATTTTTTTGACGTTCTATGTATATAAAAAAAAATATTTCCAACTCAAATGTAACCAAGGCATAAAATAAATGAAACACAAAGCCATATGTCACAAAATAGCGAATGTTTCCCTTCAGAAAACAACCACTCCTTTGGATAAAACCTTAGCAGGTATTGAATTACATCCAAACGAAAGACAACAGAAATTAAATCTCTCGGCGACATGTCCACGACAGATGAGCATTCGAATTTCGATTTTAAGCGTTCGATTTTCGGCTCTACGAACACTTAAAATCGAAATACGCACGTTCATCTGTAGTGGACATGTCGTCGACAAGCTCCGCGAAGAAAGTTATTAATTACTTGTATTAAAAACAAAATCTAAAACTGTCAACAGTATTTACAAAAGTATAACGATCATTAATAATTTCATGTCAATTTAGTAGTCTGTTTGTTGCGGATATCACTTATAGGAATAAACTTGGTACAAAGTAGTTAATAAAAATGCAAATGTAATAGAACATCCTGTAATATAGTGGACCTGTAATGATCTGCATAGAAACGAATTGTCATTTAATATCATTATAATAAAATATGATTGAAATTTGATTTCTACTTGAATCTTTATTTAAAAATCTCCTAATTATTTACACAATAAACCGGTTAAATCCCACTACTCTACTATCAGTTGCCAGCTTTTTAATACAGTTGTATAATTCAATGATTAAACTTGGTACAAATAACGTATTCTTTAACGATTTGTTACTTACATTTAGTGCCTCCTGTCCTGTCCCCTCTCCATCGATAACCGCCGCTGGGTCGAAGTTGAGATCTGAGGGTATTTCCGGTATCGAACTGTCATTGTTTCCGCCACCGTTAGAACCACTTCCAGAAGTACCATTATTAGAACCGGTGCTGGTATTGTGAGAATCGGAAGTGGCTGGTGGAACGCTCGGAGGACCAGTCGTACCGCCGCCAGGCGTGTGTGCCGAACCCGGCGTACCGCCCCCGGGAGTGTGAGGCGTGTGCGGGGTGTGAGGCGTGTGAGGTGTGTGAGGCATCTGAAAATAAAAAAGAAACTATATTAACTTGTTCTGTTTTGTAATTCTTCGTTCAGCTGTTCTTTACACGTACGTCAATAATACCTCATAGTTATACATTTTTTCTGATTCTCTTTTATTAGAAAGGAGGTACCTCAGGGGTGGTCCCATATAAATTTGGTAAAGATCTTTAATGTCATCATATTAGTTACGACGCATGCATGAATAACTGAATAACAATGAAAAAGATAATCCATATTCGATCCTGGGTCATCAATTATTTGTAACATTTAATAACTTACCTGTTCATTGAGGCTTTTCTCCATGGCATTCAGCGGATCCAAAGAATTGACAGACTCGCTGAGGTGCGACAATGGACCGTTTCCGCTTAAGTAGTCGTTGCTTCCCGAATATGAATTGCCGTACGCAGGCGGTCCTCCATTCATCATGGAACCACTGGCGATGCTGTTCATGTCTGGAGGTAAGTAGGGCGACATGGCTTGCATATCCCAGTTGTTCATAGTCGGAAGAGTCATGCTGCCCGGCGACATGGCCTTATTTCGTTTACTCGCGCTACAAGAATCGTTGCTCTCGTCCTCCATCTTGATTCCAGGTATATGTACCTTAGCAGCTTTCCAGTTAGCAGAACTGTCAATAGTGACTTCTTCTACCTCAGATGTGCTTAAGGTATTAAGAATACCCCACATGTATTGGTCGACTTCTAATCCTTCCAATTGCGCAGGTTTACTAAAAAAACAGATTACATTATAATATATTGGGTACTTGCATCAATTTAGTGACTATAGAAATGATATTCCAGCCTACTCACTTGCATACTGGACACCGCCAAGCACCTCTCTCGCAGTTCAATTGAAGATACGATTCCAGGTCGAAGCATTGTATGTGTTTGCACTCGTGCCCTCTTGCAGGCAATGTTATCCTCTTGAACGTTATAGGACACTTCACAGAAACTTTCAGAGCTGTTTGTTCAACAGCGTCCCTATCACCAGTTCCAGCGTTAGAAGCTCCAGTATTGCTAAAGTTCCTTTTGATTTTAGCAATACAATGATCAGCAGTAAGTAGTCGTTTTCTTAAAAGGCCTTGGAGTACAGACCGGACGCTCGGCCTGTGAACCAGTTGAAGAACAAAAAGATGCGACTGGAAAAAATAAATCAAAAATAGTTTACACAACCCTTCTAGACACAAAATCGTATCTACTCACACAACAACAAGCTGAGACCGTAATCTGTATCGTATTCCTTCCAGGTTGGCACACATCCTTCAAATACAAAGGTTTGTGTGACGTCTTATTCTCCCCCCTATCAATCATCAACGGCGTTGCGTTGACAGAAACCTGTACAGAAGCAGGCCAATTGGTATTCATCTGTCTATCTTCGTGGTGGAAGCACTTGAGCTGTAGTTCTAGGTCTTGCCGCCACATTAAGGTTTGGTGTACGGTCGGTTTCAGCTGGAAAACATGGTTACTGACAGCCAAATTGTGTTCTAGCCTAAATGGAGGTAGGATTATACCGTCTCGAACCGGGAAAGTTAGCCTCAATTCATCATCTGAAATAAAAATGGCTTTTAAAACTTATAGTCATGTGAAATTATGTAATGTATTTAACAATGTGTCTGAAGTAATTCATTGTTATCTACGAATGGGTACTTACTTTGCAAAGGTAAAGGAGGCTTCAATTCACTGAAGTTAGGTTTGACATCGGGATTCGGACTAATATACGGCGGCATACTGCTGGCTGGAG
Organism: Psylliodes chrysocephalus; assembly: GCA_927349885.1. Classification (NCBI taxonomy): domain Eukaryota; kingdom Metazoa; phylum Arthropoda; class Insecta; order Coleoptera; family Chrysomelidae; genus Psylliodes; species Psylliodes chrysocephalus. The sequence continues at coordinate 49,198,647 of OV651818.1, read as the reverse complement.
TAAGAGGAGGTGTAGGATTACCCGGAATGGGACTGTGCTGGTAGCTCATGTTATTTCTCATGGATACGTCTTGTTGGAACTGTGCCGAGGAACTGGTACCGTACTGGTTGGTGCCGCTAGCGTTACTGCTCATGTTATACTGGCCAGAATTGTTGGATGGGAACTGGTTCATCGATCCTCCGTTAAAATACTGTCCTTGGTTGGTGTATGGTGGAGTGGCTTGCCTCATTTGCCTGGGCGTGCCAATGGACATCATACTGCCGGGCCCAAAGTTGTTTGAGGGACCTAGTGTTTGCTGTGAGGGATACTGGCTGAAAGTTGGCTGCCTTGTGCTAAAATAAAAGTACAGTTGTATTAAAAATGTTTTCAAAATGACATTACTAGCTTAAATATTCAATCTTTCGAAATATTATACTTAAAATTTGTTCTAAACTTACCTATTGTAGGGGTACTGACCATTGGGGTTAAAATTAGGATTCATTGAGGCGGCCATGTTAGGATTCATACTGGGATTCATGGAAGGGTTCATCGAAGCGCTCATACTTGGATTCATAGAAGGATTCATAGAGGGATTCATAGAAGGATTCATAGAGGGGTTCATAGAGGGGTTCATAGAGGGATTCATAGAGGGATTCATAGAAGGGTTCATAGAGGGGTTCATAGAAGGGTTCATGGAAGGGTTCATAGAAGGATTCATAGAAGGATTCATAGAGGGATTCATAGGACTCATGTTAGGATTCATGGTGGGGCATGAATTGGGGTAATTCTGTTGCGCGCCTCGTTTTTGGTTCATGTGCATTGCTGGCGAGGGGTAAGGGGTCATTCTTCTGGGGTACATTGAATTAGAATTTGGTCCTGGGCCTTGCATTCCCATTTTAGGTCCCATATTGCTCATCATGTTGTTGTGCATGCCCCCCATGTTCATGTTCTGAAAAGAAAACTGTTTTTACCATTGTAAAAATTAATAAAATATGTCTTATAATTTGCAAGTATTTTAAATAAGATAGTTATTATTAAAGATGAAGACCACTTACCATGGGATTCATGCCATTCATTCCGTTCATGCCCATCATTCGCTGTTGGTAGCTTTGCTGGTACTGTTGATTATTGAATTGAGAATTATCTTGCAGCGCTACCACACTGGCAGTGGCGGTAGCTGTAGCTGTCGCTGCTGCTACCATTGCGGCGGTACTAAGTGCGTTTCCGCTTCCGTAACCTTGGTCACCACCATTCATAACATTACTTGCACCATATCCACCGACCCTGTAACAAAGACAAAAAATTATCAGATGGAAAACTACTTTATTGTTTTTGATTCTCTTGATAAGAATAGACAAATTAATGTGAAGGTTTTGAGTTCATAAAGTAAGATAATTAAATTTCAATTTTGAATTCGTTAGTTGTAAAATATCCCGAGAACATGCAACGCCAATGAGTCTGATATCGAAAAATTAATTTTTCTATTCCCAGAGCAATGACCGTGGATTTCTCAGATTCTCTGTGAACAGTGTTTAACATTTATTTACAATAGCCTTAGTGAGGGGTGGGCAAGTCGAAAAAAAGGGGAGAGAAACAAATAACGTGAGCACTATTTGTGGGGTATGAGAGCGTCAAACGACCATAAGGGTGTAAGGGAGATGAATTTGTACAGAGGCGCATTTAAATAAATAAAATAAAATTTAAACGCTCAATTTTATTTATTTTTGTTTTGGTTTTATGTAATATCTAAAATTAAAGTTATTATTATAATTATAAATGCCAATGAGTATGTTGACCAAGCTGAACAGTTAACTTAGGTATAATAAGAATGAATAAAAATAAATATGAGAATTGGCACAATACAATTTAATTTCAACACAGAACTTTTTGTAATAGAAAAGTGCTATTCAAAATATAAACATCTGTGCTTATCTTATTAAACGAATTGGAAGTACAAAGAGGGCCCTATTGAACTCAAGCCGACCCTGGATAGAGTGATAGATTATATTTCAGAGAATCTAAGGGAGATAGAACTAATAAAAAAGACTTTCAGATGAGATGGATGTATTAACAATGTAGAAGCTAGAAGAGAACGGAAATACAATGAAAGCCAATGGTAAAAAAGCTTTTTCATTTGCTTTAAAGCAGTGGGTAAAAACGCACTCGGAAACAATGGAATGATGCGGAGGGTATCGTCAATTGTTTAAGGAAATCTATATTGAAGGGAGTTTGTCATATGGTTGTGCCAATATCGTTTCTAACGACTACAAATCATTTATTTTAAGAGTATAATTTATGATTTTGGATTTTTGGTTTTGGTTAGAAAATATCTATCATAAATAGTAAGCTTGAATTTCAATGTTTTCAAATTTATTAGGAATGGAAAGAAAAAGTATTTTAAAGGGTTTGGTAAAATCTGATTTTTTGTCAAGTACTTTTGGCATAAAGCCATCAGGACACTGAGAGAAAGATTAACAATTTTTTGTAAAAATATCGTTAAAGAAAATATTTTTTACAAACTTACTCGTCCAAACATATCAACAAGAACATAGTGAATTATTAAAATGGGAAAAGTTTGAACACCATATTTTAGCGAAATAGGTATTTCGGGCGAAACGATTTAACAATCAAGTTTAGCACAAGTTTTTCCGTGATGATCTTTAGATCCAACAGTAAAGAAAAATATATACCTAGTTGGCTTCTTTTATAAAATTATGTTCATTGAATATACATTTGTCCAAATTGAATTTAATAAAAGAAATAGTCGCAACCTGTGAGTTTGGGATCTGTGAAATTAAATTTCTTGCAGAAAAGTGTTTCCATAATAGATGCAATTTTATGTTGACGTATTATCGAACGTAAAGTTTAGTAAGACCTTTTTATTTAATTAATTCTCGAAATCAAAAATAAAAATCCTAACAAATATTTTTTATCACGTGTGAAGATCGTCACATAATAAAAAAACCGTTTAGCTAAATCCATATCAATGTCGTATATCGGTTATAATAACAAAATGTCTGGCAGTTACCTTCTATTATGAGGACATTTCTCGAATAGGTATAAAATACAATAACAACGACACAATAAGGGTAAATTCATTATTGTATTCAACAATCTGCTTTCGTCAACCGAAATATCAAACCCTCGACACGGCGTATGTATGCATATAAAAATCAGTGGCGCGCGAAATCAGGACAATAAGGAAATTATGAGATTAAACATAATAGTTTTAAGTATTTAACTTTGTTTTTCGGGAAAATATACTTCCTGGAAATCATTTTAATATTAAAAACCATTCATGAAGTGTTCTTTGGATTGTATGAAAGGAGTCAAAAATGACTGCACGTGAAATCATTGATTTGTCTACGAATTTATTTCAAAGCGAAACTATAACTAGAAAGGAAAAAAAAATAAACAAATCACACTTCAAAATAATATTTAAGTTATTCTGATAATATAGATTTTTTTTATATTTTGTAAATGATATATCGCGTGACATAACGGCAAGTTACAAAGTTAAAAATATTTTCTTTTGGTCGATTTGGTATATTTATATGGAATTTCGTGTAAACATCTGGCAGGACTTCCTGTAATTATTTTGCAGTCCCTTCGGAAGTCCCGGACTTTCCTTAGAAGTCCCAGAATTCCATCAGGGATGTTCTGATATCGGAATTCTTGTGTACAAAATTTCTCTAATAAATTTACTCCTCGATTAATAATAATATTCAATATTATTAAAGATTGAAAACTAACAAAATAGATCAAAGTCAACATAAATACAAGCAGGTATTATCTAGTAGAGTTATTATTCCAAAATTATAAAAGGTTGCTCAAAGTATTTTACTTTATTATTTTTTTAAAGCTTTCAAGCATTGTAAACACTGCCGCAAATTTTTTTTAGATTCATAATTCAACACTTTTATAGGTCCCTACATTTATGATTACTAATGTTCGCCCATTGGTCGAAATTCGACCAAAATTTGAGGAAAACATATACTTTTATATGTACCTACTACAATACAATATAGTTCAGTAACTCACAATTTAAAAACCCTCATTTATTGATATGAAACACATTTTTGTCACAGATTTTTGCTAAATCGATTATGATTTGATTAATGAGCACTTTCTTCTTCTTGACATTTCTTATCCTTTGCATTTTTTGTTCTTGACATTTCTTCTTATTGACATTTCCTATCCTTTACATTTCTCCTTCTTGACATTTCTCCTTCTTGACATTTCTCCTTGACATTTCTTCTTCTTGACATTTCTCCTTCTTGAGATTTCTTTCTTCTTCTTGACATTTCTCCTTCTTGACATTTCTTTCTTCTTCTTGACATTTCTCCTTCTTGACATTTCTTTCTTCTTCTTGACATTTCTTTCTTCTTCTTGACATTTCTCCTTCTTGACATTTCTTCGTCTTGACATTAATTCTTCTTGACATTTCTTGTTCTTGACATTTCTTCTTCTTGACATTTCTTCTTCTTGACATTTCTTCTTCTTGGCATTTCTTCTTCTTGACATTTCTTCTTCTTGACATTTCCGAGGACATTTTTCTACTTCTTTACATTTCTTTTTCTTGACATTTCTTCTTCTTGACATTTCTTCTTCTTGACATTTCTTCTTTCCGTTTTCTTTATATTATATTTACTACAATTAGAAGGGAGGGGGCGCACTGACTTGTCCTTAGAGGGACCATAATAATAGTCCCTCCCAAAGAACGTTCAGACAATATAATACTGTTCCAATCATTAATATCCATTATAAAATCAATTGTCAACTTTTTTGTGAGAGGGGAAGGTAGTAACGAAAATCGGATTAATTCTTACATTTTGGTTCTCTATACAACCATGGGTAGAGGGAGAGGTGGATCGAAAATCTCCAGAACCCAAAGGTGTGCGGCTTTCGTGTCTAATTTCGAAAAAAAAAAAAAATTATATGGAAGGGGGGATAGGGGTGAAATTTATTTCGCCTTAAAGTCCAATCCATCGTAACCGAAGTTAATTTTCTAGCGGTTTTATATATCCCCCCTGGAGTGGGGGGATAAGTAGGGGGAAGTTGGGCGGTTTGAAATCGTTTTAGACGGGACCTGTGGCCCCTCTATTAGTAATTTTCTATCCTTTACCATTTAGGCGCAGCAGATGAAGAGGAGTGACAGTTGGAGGAACGGGGGGAGAAGTATTTATTTTTTCGTTTTTCACGATGCTCTATCCGTAAATGTAATATTATCCATGTTGGTTCGAAATTAGAGGGTACTTATGTTCGGTATAGGCAATTTTATTAGTCAATCATAATTCATAGTTGTGGATCATTGGATTTCAAAATGTCAATGGTTGGGAAAAAACTATTTCAAAATGTTTTTATTGAAAACACTCAATAGCTACTGAACAAAATTTAAAAGAAGAAAATCGGTTCACAATCAGAAGAGAAAATGGTACTGAACCATTTTGTGTTTGTCTATTTATATATAGATAACGAGCTTTTATTTGCAAAGAGTAGTTTTCTAAAGTGTTAAGTGTAAGTGTCAAAAGGTTTATTTACTAATGTTAAAAAGTGAAGGAATAATTAAATTCCTGTCGAGGCATATAACCAGGGTAGTAGTTGTTTTCTGTACAAAAGCGCTCGCTGGTACTATTCTGTTGCACATAACTTTAAGTTGTTCTTTCTTTACTTGTGTTAAACGTTCTTACAGTCAAACTCAAAAATGTCTATAATTTTCTAATATCATTGAACGATTAAATGATAATTAAAAAATAAAATCATTTAAAACAACATTATCATCGATTGTAACAGCTTTATACATATCCAACTAGTAACGGTTGTCTAAAGGTGAAAATTATAAGTGTACCTACCTAATAATTCACGTCGAACAACAGCCGACCCCAGGTATATATGGCGTTTTTTGGCGAGAATCGACAATTAGGGTCGGTTTAGACTCAAACAAAGGTGACCTAGTGACAAGGAGCGGGTAGAGCGGGGAGTTAAAGCGAGTGAAACAGGGGGTGGAATCGAGTATTATCAATAAGGACGGAGAGAGAGAGAGATAGAGAGAGAGAAGGTTTTGTTGGTTATTAGTCGAGTGGGAAAGTATTACCAGGGGCTAACAGAAAGTCCTCTTTTATTGTATTGTCAGTTGGTTGCTGTATATTGATTTTACGAATAAAATTTGATACACATCCACTTTGCTTTGTTATCTATTTCTCAAAATCTCTACAATAACCAAATAGTATTAGCCTAATACAATTAGATTTTTGGAAATATGTTAGGTCTTTCGATTTCTTTTTAATCGTATCCTTAAATATATTTATACATAAATTATAAACATATTAATTAATAAACATAAAAATTACCAAATTTACACAATTTTAAATTTATCCGGTTAGTAGTAATCGATAAGTTAGCAGTAATCAACCTTGGTTTGTATCCTTCATATAACAGCAGTGAGTGAAGAAATGGTCAAGACATCTATGTGGTCTCAAAATACATTTAGTGAATATTGAAATAAAGATACATCGCTTTCTGTCCCAAGACTTCAATATATAATAGCAGTGACTAAGCAACGTTCCAAGTTATCTCTGTATTATCGAAATGGATTCAGTGAATACTAAAATCAAGATACAGCGCCAATAGTCCAAATATTCCACAGTACCGAGAGCCGTTATCAATAAACCTTGGTTGTACTCTCCATATAATAACAGTCACTGAAGAAAGTATTAAGCTAACAAAACCGATTTGATAACTAAAATGAAGACACTTAAAATCCAAAGTAATGAGAGCAGATATTAACCTTGGATTGTACCCTTCATATAACAACAGTGGCAGAAGAAAATGTCAATATATATGTGTCGTCTCAAAAACGATTTAGTGGACACTAAAATGAAGATGCAGCACTTCCAGTCCAAAGCCCTCAAAGAATTGAGAACTTGGTTTGTACAAAACTATATCATCCACCGCAACCTCAATATAACAACAGTGACTGAGAAAAGTACCAGGTTATCTCTGTATGATCAAAACCGGTTCAATGAACAATAAAATGAAGATGCAGCGCTTGCAGTCCAACTATTTCAAAGTAATGAGAGCAGTTACCAATAAACCTTTGTTTGAAACATTTATATAACAACAGTGACTGAAGAAAGTGTCGAGCTATATGTCTAATACAAAAATGGATTCATTAAACACTAAATTGAAGGTGCAGCAGATTTCAAAGTAATAAGAGCAATTATCAAGATTGGTTTGAACCATTCATATGATAATAGTGGCTAAAAAAGGTGTTTTTTTGAAATTAGTTTAATTCCAACAGTATCTCTATATTATTAAAATCTGTTCAGTATATAGTCCAAAGATTCCAAAATAATGAGAGCAGCTATCAGTGAACCTAGGTTTTACCTTTCATATAATATGGACTTAAGAAAGGGTCAATCTACCTATGTGTGGCACCAAAACCTATTTATTAAACAATAAAATGAAGATACAGCGCTTTTACTCCAAAGATTATAAGGTAATGAGAGCAATTACCGATAATTCCTGGTTTGCAATAAACTATATTATCCACCTCGACCTTCTTATATAACAATTATTGAGAAAAGTTATCTGTGTGGTATCAAAATCGAGTAAAATAAATGAAGTAACTATGATCTTGCTCACTCCCTGGCATATAAGAATAATGTATTAATTAATTAATATCAGTATCTTTTTAATTTAGTCATATAAATACTAAAAGTTTCGAAAGAGATTGATTACGTCACAGAGGTTATTTTTGGGCCATGAAATTCCACATTGCACTTTATGATCTTCCTTCTAAGTTTAAATGATAATAGCAATCAAATTTGAGGAAGTGTCCAAAAATAAAAGTCAAATTAATATTTATATCATGAAAACAATCAGCCAAATTGCCTGACTGTATGTCTTTTCCTATTTGGATAAGGCAATTAGAATCAGTAATATGATGGTAACTAGAATTATTTACCAAATTTTTAAAATGAAGATTAACGTAAAAAATATTAGAAAATAGATAGGTATTCATTAGATTTTGAATTAATAATGTTTATTACTATCTACAACCGTTGAAATAAGATATAATTTATTTGTTACGTAAACATAAGTTTTATTAATTTATGTAATAAATATATTATTAATAAAAACAGTTGACCTAATATTTCCAGCTCAAAAAATTACCTATGTAAACAAACCGTATTCTACCGTACGATCACCGCTGTTTGTCAATACATTTGCAATAACTTATTATTGTTTACCCGACCGTCTGGGAGTTTTGTTCATTGTTTATAAGGTTCACGCGAATTTTAACAATTTTATTTACAAGTTTTGTTACAAAAATTTAAAAAAAAAATAACTCCATTGTACGAGCTCGCGACAGACGTATACAAATAAAAATATTTATCAAAACATAAATTTGTTTGCTTTCGTTTGTAATCGTTTGTTTTCGAATTACAAATCTAGATCAATTTATACAATTCGATTGGAATATAAATTTTGAAATTTGCATGTAATTTGACTATAGCGAAACCATTTTTGTATAATGAATTAGCAAAAAACGACATTGGTATATAAATAAAAATGTTTGCTTTTTAGAAAGGTAGAAGATATTGAACTATTAAGCAAATTAACTTTTTGCTAATTTTTTGAAAATATTAATAATAATAGAGGTTTATTATATTAATAATAATAATAATAAACAAAATTAAATACATGTAGATAGTGACCCTTAGCCCTCTTTTTTATGTTAATTCCTCTATCCCCCATTTTTAATTAGATTTTTCAAAATCAATAGGCTTCATCCCCTAATAGAGCTTGAATTTTACTAAAAATTTCATGATGATATTGCTTTTCGTTTTTGATTATTTTTTTTTTAATTTCAATTCTCTTTAACCCCCCATTTTTATAATAGGCTTCGTCCTCTTATAGAGCTTGATTTTTTCTAAAAATTTCAAGTTGATATCGTTTTTCATTTTTGATTTTTTTTAAAATTTCAACTCCCTTAACCTCCCGTTTTTAATTTTAATAAGATTTTTTTTTAAATCTATAGAGCTTGATTTTCCTGAAAATTTCAAGTTGATATGATTTTCCGTTTTTGACTTATCATGCAGACAAAAACGTGAAATCGGACAGACGGACATGTTTAAAATTTGATGAGAATGATTTTGGTACAAAAAATTTTAAATTTGGTCCAATATTAAAATTTCTCCAAATTAAACCTATATTACTTTTCACAGACTATTGTGTGAAGAATATAATAATTGTCTCAAATCCAGTCTGACTTTCTTTGTAAAGTTTTTCAGATGTATGTGTTTTTTTTGGACAAGTTTTAAAAATCTTTTTTGAAGAACCCCTAAATAATTAATATATACTCGGAAAGCTCCTCTCCAGATAACAATATTTATCGTAAATGACTTTCAACTAATGAGTAGTACGGTTCTCATTATATTTGGTGGTAGATTTCTTTAAGTATTTAAATTTGTAGTTTTTTTATGACAATTTATGTGAGTGTTCCATTCCAGGTGTTAATCTGTAAATAATCTTAATAGTTATTTAAAATGGGAATTTCCAGCACGTGTGTTTTGTCAAAATGAATAGTTACAAGATTATAGTTAAACCAATTTTTTAAATTGAATAAGCCGGCTTCTTCTAGCTTTTGTTAATTAATTGTCACGAAGATTTTTTTCTTGAAATATGTGTCGTTGATTTAGAATTCGGTTCAGTTATATTAGTTTCATTTATGGAGTTTCAAAAACCTATAAAGCTTTTAAACTAGTTTATTAGATAATAAGATGAAGTCTCCTTCTTCTTCTTCTTTTAATTTTTATAAGTTTTTCGTATCTGTCTTTTTGACTCAATTCCTATTTTATCGGAAATAACACCATATTTTCTGAGATACGACTACTCATTTTAATATGGAACACCCTGTATATTTTTAGATATGCGGAAAGTCTTCTTTTCCTTTCTAAAAATGTAGCAAACGCAACAGTTTTTTTTATAAAAATTGGAGCTCTTTAAAATAGTTAACAGTAAGTTTTTATTTGAAATATTAATTTAACTTGGAAAACAAAAAATAAATTAGTTCAATGACCGTTCAAAGTACTGACAATTTACTGTAACATATCCATTATTTAATTCCACTTTTTTAATTTTCTTATTTAAACTTTTTTTTAATTTTTTTTAAACATCTTTTAAAAAGGTAAAAAAGAATTTCTGATTATCTAAAAATATACAGAGTATTCCATTTGAAGTACTTACTTAGTTGCTGTTATTTTCGGTTAAACCAGAAGTGAGCCAAAAGACAGAAACTCATAAAAAACATAAAAATTAAAAATAAAAAAAAAACTGATTAAAACCATAATATATCATTTATGAGTTAAAGGTTTTGAAAAGGGTCAAAATATAATATAAATTTGAAAATGTAAATAATTAGGTCTAATTTTTAATGTACAGGGTTTTTCAGATTTAAACGGACACAGCTTAATGTGAGGTAGAGTACACTTAGCTGAGTTCAAAACACCCCCATACTTATCCTTTAATCTTACTCTTTTTTGAGAAATAAATGTTACTGGACATTTAAATAGTACATGGATCAATAAATGAAATAATGTAATAATATTTAATGACACCATCTTGACTTTCTTATAGTAAATACTTATAATGGCGACTACAATATTATAAATATCAGTATTTACAATATTAAAATCAAATATTTTACTCTGTACCTTTAAAACTCTACACATTTCTTTTTAACTACAGCATTTTACATTACGAAATTGAACATCTACACAGGACCGGGCTCACTTTATTTAATAAAGTAATAGAACAAATTAACATAAACAAATAAAACTAAAGTATATGTTCAAAATGAACACCGTGAACGTCAATTATTTTCGGTTTATTTCTAATTTTGTTACATACATTATTAATTTTTTTCCATAACTGTTCTCGAGTATTAAGTGATTTTTATAAATTCCACATCAAACATATTATGTGTGTTCAAGTCTCTGTACTTTTTGTACATAAAATAGATACAATTTTTTTTTAAGTTTTCCATACACTTGTTTCTGGTACCTAGGTACTGCTTATTCATTATTAATTCTTACACAGAAGGATGATTTCGAACCAAAAATTTGCATTCATTTCATGTAAAAAAAGAACAGCGACTTGAACACGGAGACGACGTACCCCGCTTATCTTTTTGTAGATGAATTTTGGCCCACAGAAGGGACAATATCGAGAATTTATTTATGAATCCCTATTTACATGTGATGGGATTAATAACACTAAGAATGGTCATATTTGGGCAACTGAAAATCCTCACACTTTATCACAAAAACATTACCAATATAGATTTTCTATAAATGTATGGTGTGGTATTTATAAAAATCATTTAATAGACCCGCATGTTTTTGAAGTCAGATTAACGACTGAAGTTTATTTAAATTTCTTTAGAGACATCCTGCCAAATTTGTTAGAGGAATGTGGTTTCAACACGACGGTGCTGGACATCATTTTATAATATTGGTCAGAGACCATTTAAATCAACGTTTTTCAAATTGATGGATAGGTTGAGGCGGTCCCGTTAATTGGCCACCAACATCTCCAGATCTAACATCTCTGGATTATTTTTTATGGGGCTACCTTAAATCAGAGGTATACAATGAAGAAATGAAAACCCGAGCACAACATTAATAATGTATGTAACATTAGAAATAAACTGGAAATAAATGACAAAAACAGTGTTAAACCGTTCGCAGAGGTGTATTGACGTTAACGGTGAGCATTTTGAAAATCTACTTCAGTTTTAATTAATTGTTTGTTCTGTTACTTTATCAAATAAAGTGAGCCCGGTCCTGTGTAGATCTTCAATTTCTTATTGGAAAATGAATATGAAGATGGTACCTAATTTGTGTAAAGTTTTAAAAATATAGAGTAAAATATTTGATTTCAATATTGAAAATACTGATTTATAATAGGTATTGTAGTCGCCATTACAAAAATTTACTGTAAGAAAATCATGATGGTGCCATTAAATATTACATTATTTAATTTATTGATCCATGTACTATTTAAATGTCCAGTTACATTTATTAAAATCCGATATACAGGGTGACATTCTAGCTAAGAAGAGTAATATAAAAAAAGAGAGCCCGGTCCTGGAATTTTTTAAAATTAAATTATGGCTTTGATTAACCTAAGTGAGTGTAACTTTTGTACAAAATTTTATCAAAATATCTCTAGCCGTTCAAACAAAATGGCCGACTTTAGTTTTGTCAAAAAATCATAAAACGCCCTATATTTGAGAAACGAAAGAGCTTAAAGGCTAATTATGGGGGTATTTTTAACTCAACTAAGTATTCTCTACCTCCCATTAGGCTGTGTTCGTTTAAATCTGAAACACCCTGTATATTTTTTTATTTTCATACAGAACGTTTTAGATTTAAGTCCCGTAAACTGGGGAACTTGTAGATCTTAACTAATATTAAGAAAAGCTAAATATAATTTTTCTGTAAACGTCTTAGTTTTTATTCTACAGGGTGATAAAATGAATTTCATAAATAGATAATTTTCTAAATTTCCCTTACGGTAACTTAAAAATATGTACTTATTATTAATCACCATTATTAATTAATACACTTTATTTCGATAAATTACGATAACCCATTGGCGTAGAATCAAGAGCTAAGAAAATAATTTTGATCCAAAATATTTGAACATCCATATTTCATAAAAGTTAAGATTTGGCACAGAAAAGGGCTTTGTTTACGGTACTTTTTTATAGTGGTTCTAAAGTTTTGTATTTACGGGAATACCTCAAGGTACAGCTTTGATTCCCATATTTTATCGACTTGTTTTCAACAACATCATTTGCTTTCCATTTGACAGTAGGTACATGAAATTTAATTTACTAAACTTTTATATAATTGAGACTACTTTACCCCCACCCAAAATATTAAAATACGAATCAAAAAATTTCCCCAATATAGTCGTCAAATCCAAGTATACAATTAAATAATTTACTTTATTTCAAAGTTTAATAAATCACAGACAAATCCTCACCTCGATGTTACAAGTAGGAAATCGTTTAAACCCTACTTAACCAACAATTTTTCAATGGTACCTACTTAACCTTTTCGCAGGTAAAAACCAACAACTATTTTGAAAATACTTTACAATATTTTGGAACATGCCCAGCTGCTGAAAGCGTTTAAATAGAAATAGTAAAGAAAAGGCGGAATATTTCTGTGAAAGGTATGCAAATCGGAAGGTTTTTCAATATTATCGGTAGGTACCTGGGTGTTTTGACTGAGATGGTCACGCCTAGTCGAAGAGTGTTGAAAAATGACTTTTGAAATGTAGTGAAAAGAACTTTTAAACTTTATTGAATAGATTTAAACAAACAAAAATGTCTAGAATAGAAGCTATTATAAAAGATAAAAATGTAAAAATTTTCCGAGAAAGTTTAATATCGCAAATGATATTTTGAATATTATTTAAGATTGGCAATACTAAAAACAGTTACATATTCTGAAAGATCAATACTGGTATTATATAATACTAAGATATTGGTACCCTGAAGTATTTTTAGATTATTCCAACCCATAAATTATTCTTTCATTATTGTAGTCTAGAATTCATATAGACCTAGACGTATTAAAAATATAACGAAAGATACAGAAAATGAATCTGTCCGAGTCTCAACTAAAATGAAGAAAAAAAGGAATCGATTTACAAATAAATAAAGTGGGGATGTGGTCTAGACTCTTATAAATCAATTGCGACATACTTTCAATAATGTTTCGAATATTGGTCATACATTTAGAGAAGTAATAAATTATTAATGTAGATATAAAGTTTGGTTATTTTATATTCATTTAATTATGAACGTACCTTAGAAACTGAATTACTTAATCTGTTTTTAACAATATTAAAGTATTAAAATTTATTGAATAATTATATTATCGTAAATTATGGTTTTTAAATGAAATATTTAATTAGGTTGCTTATAGTTGTTTTTAATTGAATAAATTTAAAGGTCAATATATTGATAAGCAAATTAATAATCAATTAATTAAATTCACTCAAACAAATAATTCCACAGAGATACGATTTAATAAAATGGTGGATTAACATAATTTCAAAAAATGGTGGACGAACTAAAGTATTTTAAAATATGGTGGAGGATCCAGATCAAAAACTTAAAAAAATGGCGAATGAACTAGTGTCGCTATAAACAAAATTTTCTATTTTATTTTTGTTTCCACCAGTTATATATATTTATCGTTAAATTATTTAATAAATTTATGCAGGAAATAATCAAATTGGTATAAATATTATTATAAAAAAAACAGTTTGATTAATTTTTGTTTATTATTTACAAAATTAATGTATTATTGTTCAAGTTTAAGAAGTGTTAATTTTAAATTATTTAACACCTTATAACTGTTGTAACTTAGATCATTTAGCACATTCTAATGAATTCGTTTAGGTATTGACATTCCGATTAGAACCCACACATTCAATATCTTGTCATAGAGAAGTAGTATTGTGTATTTTACGATTCTTCCTTTCAGTTAGATTTTAATATAGCTTATATTTATAGAAGCTTATTTCAAAATGTCGATGCTTTTACAATGTTCTTTTAAAGTGAGTACTATTAAAAATGGAAAACATTGTCATAATCAGGAAATTTTCATATTTTGTGCACGTTGATATACTCATATTTATTTACTTCATTGGCTACAAATAAAACTAATGTCTCTTGTACCCTATTTTGATCAGTATATAAGGGTGAATTGTGTATGTGGCCGAACATTGCGTGCATCATATTATATTAGGATTGCTGATAATCTTTAAAAAAAAATTGGATATAAGATGTATATCGTCTTATATAATGTACAAATAAATATTCATTTGAAATATATTTGGACAAGAAATTTGTAAATATTCATAGTTAGTTCTAGCATCTCTTCAGCTCTCTTTACTCTTCAATAATAGAGCTCTTGTTAATACTCTTATTGAGGGTCTGCTATATATGTTGTACTCTTTCTTAGCCTATTTTCTAATATATTTCCTCACGTTGTTATTTCCAATAAAAATGGAGCTAATCTCCGTGCTAGTTCACCAATTTTATTGAATATCTGACAGTCTTTTGAAAATCGCATCAGACTAAGAATGTCTATACGATATCTTTTTAAGATGCATGATAGATAAATATTTCGTTATAAATATATTCTTTATATTATGTAATCGCAGACAGTAACAATTCTCTTTTAATTGGAACAAAATTATATTTCAGAATTACAATTCAAGTTGACAATGATGGGTCAGTTCTGTTCTCTTCTCTTTAAAGATCTTGACAATAAATTTTCAAAAGTTGGATGGAATATTCTTGTCGAGAAATTTAGTAGAGCACTTCTCTTTACTACTTCGTTGGTAAACATTCAAAAGCTGGTGCTTTCGCTATTTAAACCAATCTACAAGTAACAGGAATATTAATATAATTTCTATTGACTGTAACTTACCCTGGCGGTACGTTTTGCCTGTATCCTCCTTGATAGCCTCCTTGTTGCACTTTTCCTGCAGTGCCTTGTCCTCCAATGTAGTTAGGATTCGCGTTGGGCGTCGGGCCGCCCGTATAGGCGCCCCCGTGGGGGCCCGACTGCGTCGTGGTGCTCACTCCCCACACCGTGGTCACGACCGACAACTGCTGCTGGGCACCAGACCCCGGTCCTGTCCAGTCCCTAAAAAAGAAAAGGCGAATCAGATAGTTCTAAAGGAAGTTTATACAATAAAGAAAATGTTTGTGGTCACAAGATGAAACTCCTTAAGTCAAGTTTTGGCCATATTGAGTTAATAACAGTATTTAGAAGCTAACTACCTAGACTTTCATTTAGTAAAACGATCCAAGTCTTAAGACGTTTCCTTAAAGAATAAACAGTTGAAAAATATAGACTATGTCAAATGTCGCTTCTTGATGGGTAAAATTGTTCAAGTAACTTTTTATTTTGAAACAAGGGCTAACGATTTAAAAAGTTGTACCCTGTGTCCACATATAATTGCTTATGGATGCTTTAATTATGAAAGAAGAAAAGTATGGAGGTATGAACAGAATAGCTAAAACTGGTTGCACATTATATTGGCTAAAGATAACATAAAAAGATCTTTACGAATTACTTTCTGATTTAATAGAAATTAAGTTAACTGACTAGCTAGATTTTTCTATATTAATGAGAATATAATTCTGGATAGCGACTCTTTTATGCAGATGAGGAACATATCACTTATGGCTATTAAGGGTTCATAATGGTATAATGTTGGTATTATTTAAAATAATTTGCTGTTGTCGTCAAATATTACCGATGAGTCTAAAATGACTAAAATTATATGACTTAGGACAGGAATATTGACGTTATTAAGTACACGTATGTTTCAGTAAAAAATTCACTAAGCACTTTTTTGGCACAAGGTTTGTATTACATAAGGTTTGTATTAATGTATTTGTTGTTAAATCAATAGTTTTTGAGCAATTTAAAAAAATTATTTTGCTAGTATTTTTATTTAGAAAATTATTATTTTATAATAAGTATTTTATGTCAACTAAGAGTTATGTATTATTTAAATTAATTAAAAAAAAAGTTTATAATATTTTTCATAAGGCAAGAGTTGTGCAGGTATTATTTAAATTAATTTTTTGAACATTATTCGAAAAAACACTAAGTAAGTACCTAGTTGATTTTGATGTCTTTGATCTATGTTTAAAAATTATGTAGTCTTTATGCAACTTTTTGTATTTACATTGAAACTTGAGCTATTAATATAATTTGGGCTGCTAATTTTCAAAATATGCATTACAAATAAAACAAAAACAAACATTAAATAAAATAACTTACAATTGATAAACAATCAACAAATAAATTTAGATTTTTCCAGTTTTTTGCCACTTCAGATATAAATATAACAATGTTTTTAAGTATACGTGACAGTATGATGATGATACTTTTGTATTATTTAATCTCAACTTTATCATTTATTTGCAACAACAAAAATCGACATACAACAGGTCAGTCAAACCAAAAAAAATTCTCCTATCTACAAAATTATAATACCTAATTTTATCTAAACACAAATTCAGAAAAGTGATAAGAGAATTTATGAAAACCGTTAATAGGTATAAGTATTTATTTTTTATCTAAACCGAAATTACTAGGTAATGGTATTAATATCTTTAATTTAAAGGCGTATCTATCCAATTTTTAATTATAATAATTTAGAATTTAAACCGATTTAATTTAATATCAATTAAATAAGACACGTATGTAAATATTAAATTTGTATAAACTCATTATGACATAACCTTAAATTTTTACTAATTCACACATCTGTTTGCCAGTCTGCATGTTGTCTGCCTCTTCCATTATTAAATAAATATGCTAAACTATTCATACCTCATTTTCATTTGCGTATATATATCCATAACATGTATCTTTAAATATAGGAATTATTAAAACTTGAAGATATGTAAAGTAAATCCAAAATTTTGTCGAAACAGGTAATAAAGATCTTATCGAAAGCACTATTTAAACTGGATATTAAAATTGTTTAATAACACCAAAACACAGTTTGTTTACTTTAAAAGTTATTTTTCAACACTGCACAGTTCTTGTTTTTTATCCACAAAATCACAACATATTTGTGTTTTTTGGGGTTCTAAACAGTTATTTAAAACTATGTTTTTATCACTAGTCACAACAATATTTTTGTTTATTAACTGCAACAATAATTTCTGGAAGATTTTTTCACACAGTTTTTTTTTTCACTTAAATCCTTTTGTTTTGGGAGTCACATCTCACTGTTTATTGGTATACACTAAACTATACACTTTGAGCAACTAACTGTGAAAGTCTTTGAAAGTTCAAAGGAATAAAAATAAGTTGGTTTACTTACTTAATAATTATTCATTAATTTTGGTTTTAAATAGGTATTCTAAGTTTCCATATAATTTTTATATTTACAATAAAAGTAAATATAATTTTATAGCAGATGCTTCATCGACACTTTTTTTATTTTGTTTATATTTATTTGTTTTAATTTACAGACATCAAAAAAATACAGATTTGTAAAATTTTTACTTTATAGTATTTGAATTTCGATTAAAAAGTGATAAGAAATAAGATGTGCCTTAGGCAAAAGGCATGACAAAATAATTTTAAGGGGCTAATTTGAAATTCTTAAAAGTATGAATATTTGATCTGAAGTTGGGATTAGGATAAGTTTTCAGTAAACCAACTGTTTATTGTAGCAATAATTCCGCGATTGAGATTCTGAAAAGTTTTTCTAAAAAGTCACTAAAATTTCTTCTTGAAGATGATAATCCAGATGTAATGCACATTGTTGACACAAAATATAATCCAAAGTAGTGGTACTGTATTTCTCCAGGAACAATTTTTCACTCACTTTACCTTTCGACAAAACTTGGAACTTTTACACATCTCCGATTTTTTTCTTTTTTTTAGAAAATTTCCTACCTGTAGGAAGTATATCCCAGCATTTGTGGGTAAACATAAAGAAATCAATGTTTACTTCAACACCTTGAAAACCATAATAATCCAACAAGACTCAGATTCAAAATTGAAAATTAATCAGAGCAACACTCCGACACGTACTACTCGAACGGTGCACGACGTTCAACTGTCTGCCTGTGGGAGAAACAACGGCACGTAGGCCCGGTGGTGGGGGATTCAGGGGAAGTTTGACCCGAGTAGCTCAGACTCTCCTCCATTCCGTGCGGCCACAATATCGGTTATGGCAAGCGGTGTTGCCGGATTTCGGAGAGTCGACCGATACCGTGGGTGGGTTGGTAGCTGGAGAACGCGTCGGCCTTCTTTCAGCGGCGCGGGATCGGGCGGGCATCAGGTAGTTGATTTTGTTAATAAGCGGTGCGCTTAGATGTGCTTGTTAAGAGAAGTAATTCAGTTTGGGTTGACGATGTATCCTCGATTTGGTGGCTTCGCTATGCGTACAGTAGCGCGTCGCTGGGTGGGCATTGAGTGGTAACTTTTAAGAGATGCGATTGTACATTTTTGTTAACGGCGTATCCTCATTTAGGTGGTTTCGCTTGATAAGCAATAGCGGGACGGTGGGTGGGCATTTTGCGCTTGGTTTTGAGAGATTTATTTTGTTCATTTTGACGTTTGCTGGTGTAATCTTAATTTTCCATGAAATGTATTGTTTAACTATGGGTTTATGTACATACAGTATGGTGCAAAAATATTAAATATATTAGTTCGTAACTCGTAGACTTCTTATAGATAACCATAATTTTTAAAAATACCTATAATGAAAAATAAGGAAATTAAAAATCAAACAATTAACCAAAATTAGTTTAACGTGTAAAGATTTAATTATACAAATCTACTCGCCCATGTAAGAATGATTAGGAAGCTACTTTCGGCACCAGTTATTAAATATGTCAGATGCGTCATTTCTAGTTCGATTTATGTAACACTAGCTGACCCGATCCCGCTTCGCTGGAATTACTCAAACCTTAAGTATTAAAAGTGAATAACAGCTTTCATTCCTCATGCGATCCTGGCAATTGTTTTTTATTAATTTTTTATAATTTTTAATCATTTTTATTCATTTTTATTTATTTTTATTAATTTTTATTAATTTTTATTAATTTTTATTAATTTTTATTAATTTTATTCATTTTTATTCATTTTTATTCATTTTTATTCATTTTTATTCATTTTTATTCATTTTTATTCATTTTCATTCATTTTTATTCATTTTTATTCATTTTTATTCATTTTTATTCATTTTTATTCATTTTTATTCATTTTTATTCATTTTTATTCATTTTTATTCATTTTTAGTCATTTTTATTTATTTTTTCATTTTTATTCATTTTTATTCATTTTTATTCATTTTTAATCATTTTTATTCATTTTTATTCATTTTTATTCATTTTTATTCATTTTTATTCATTTTTATTCATTTTTATTCATTTTTATTCATTTTTATTCATTTTTATTCATTTTTATTCATTTTTATTCATTTTTATTCATTTTTATTCATTTTTATTCATTTTTATTCATTTCTATTCATTTTTATTCATTTTTATTCATTTTTATTCATTTTTATTCACTTTTATTCATTTTTATTAATTTCTATTTATTTTATTTATTTTTATTTATTTATTTTTGTTTATTTTTATTTATTTTTATTTATTTTTATTTATTTTTATTTATTTTTATTTATTTTTATTTATTTTTATTTATTTTTAGTTATTTTTATTTATTTTTATTTATTTTTATTTATTTTTATTTATTTTTATTTATTTTTATTTATTTTTATTTATTTTTATTTATTTTTATTTATTTTTATTTATTTTTATTTATTTTTATTTATTTTTATTTATTTTTATTTATTTTTATTTATTTTTATTTATTTTTATTTATTTTTATTTATTTTTATTTATTTTTATTTATTTTTATTTATTTTTATTTATTTTTATTTATTTTTATTTATTTTTATTTATTTTTATTTATTTTTATTTATTTTTATTCATTTTCATTAATTTTTATTTATTTTTATTAATTTTTATTAATTTTTATTAATTTTTATTCATTTTTATTCATTTTTATTCATTTTCATTCATTTTTATTCATTTTTATTCATTTTTATTCATTTTTATTCATTTTTATTCATTTTTATTCATTTTTATTCATTTTTATTCATTTTTATTCATTTTTATTCATTTTTATTCATTTTTAGTCATTTTTATTTATTTTTTCATTTTTATTCATTTTTATTCATTTTTATTCATTTTTATTCATTTTTATTCATTTTTAATCATTTTTATTCATTTTTATTCATTTTTATTCATTTTTATTCATTTTTATTCATTTTTATTCATTTTTATTCATTTTTATTCATTTTTATTCATTTTTATTCATTTTTATTCATTTTTATTCATTTTTATTCATTTTTATTCATTTTTATTTACTTTTATTCATTTTTATTCATTTCTATTTATTTTATTTATTTTTATTTATTTATTTTTGTTTATTTTTATTTATTTTTATTTATTTTTATTTATTTTTATTTATTTTTATTTATTTTTAGTTATTTTTATTTATTTTTATTTATTTTTATTTATTTTTATTTATTTTTATTTATTTTTATTTATTTTTATTTATTTTTATTTATTTTTATTTATTTTTATTTATTTTTATTTATTTTTATTTATTTTTATTTATTTTTATTTATTTTTATTTATTTTTATTTATTTTTATTTATTTTTATTTATTTTTATTTATTTTTATTTATTTTTATTTATTTTTATTTATTTTTATTTATTTTTATTTATTTTTATTTATTTTTATTTATTTTTATTTATTTTTATTTATTTTTATTTATTTTTATTTATTTTTATTTATTTTTATTTATTTTTATTTATTTTTATTTATTTTTATTTATTTTTATTTATTTTTATTTATTTTTATTTATTTTTATTTATTTTTATTTATTTTTATTTATTTTTATTTATTTTTATTTATTTTTATTTATTTTTATTTATTTTTATTTATTTTTATTTATTTTTATTTATTTTTATTTATTTTTATTTATTTTTATTTATTTTTATTTATTTTTATTTATTTTTATTTATTTTTATTTATTTTTATTTATTTTTATTTATTTTTATTTATTTTTATTTATTTTTATTTATTTTTATTTATTTTTATTTATTTTTATTTATTTTTATTTATTTTTATTTATTTTTATTTATTTTTATTTATTTTTATTTATTTTTATTTATTTTTATTTATTTTTATTTATTTTTATTTATTTTTATTTATTTTTATTTATTTTTATTTATTTTTATTTATTTTTATTTATTTTTATTTATTTTTATTTATTTTTATTTATTTTTATTTATTTTTATTTATTTTTATTTATTTTTATTTATTTTTATTTATTTTTATTTATTTTTATTTATTTTTATTTATTTTTATTTATTTTTATTTATTTTTATTTATTTTTATTTATTTTTATTTATTTTTATTTATTTTTATTTATTTTTATTTATTTTTATTTATTTTTACATTACTTCCCGTCCCGCCCCTCTCCTTAAAATGTAAAAATCCAAAAACCTTGAAATATATCATTATTTACTTATGATGAGCTAGAATTCTAATTTTCCAAGTTCCTACCTTTAAAAAACCGAAAGTACCCTACAAACTTTCACCTCCCATTTTCTCCATTACTATGTAAAAATCAAAATACCCTGAAAAATATTTATTTATTTATTTATGATAAGTAGCTACAATTCCAATATTCAAGTTCCTACCTTTAAAAAAATAGATACACCATACACACTTTCGCCCCTTTCCCCTTCCGCCCTTTCCCCCTTTTGTCCATTTCCCCCCTTTTCCCAATTTTCCTTCCTCTCCTCCCTTTTTTCCCTTTCCTCCCTTAAAATATGAAAATTCAAAAACCCTGAAACACGCCATTATTTATTTGTAATGAGGAGCTATAATTCCAATTTTTAAGTTGCGACCTTTAAAAAATCAATACTTTTATTTAAACTGTCAACCCTATTTTTCCCCTTAAAATTTGTAAATCCAAAAACCATGAAACACGTCATTATTTATTTATGCCCAGTAGCTGTATTTCAAATTTTGATGTTTTACTACCACTATGCAAAAAATCATGTCTAATCCCTTGCTCTGTGAAAAACAAAAACAAATCTATCCCTCGGGAACCGTATATTTTTCTGGGATAAAAAGTAGTCTATGTGCTATTTCAGACTATAACCTATCTTCCTGTTAAATTTCATCCAGATCCGTTCAGCCGTTCTGACGTGATTGAACAGCAAACATCCTTCCTTCTATACATCCAAACTTTCGCATTTATATATTGGTAGGAAGTAGGATGGTAGGATTTATATTAATAGTAAAATCGATTTGATTATTAAATTGTTAACATTGATTTATACCTGGATCCCAGATATTTATTTTAAATAATTATTAAAATAATTTTAAAAAACTACAAAATATATTTAAATTGTTTTTCTTTTGTTAATACACATATTTGATTTAGATAACTCACTTGACTTAAGCCTTTGTGGCTCAGATACGATTTCGCAACCCAAGTTAAATTTCCGTTGAAAGTATTCTTTTTTTATTCCCGACAATGTATTTTAAACACATTGTATTTATTTTTTGTACCCCAGGGACGAAAACATGTATTTTACTCCCTCATTTTATGGACTGAAGTGCCACTTTTACTCCCTTGGGACTAAAATATTTTAGTTACAAGGGATTAAACAATTTTTGTCTCACAAATAAAAAAAATAGAAACCATAGCAAACTACTTTATTCGGGAGGTAATATAATAAGAACTCTTTGATGAGGGAATATATTTATCGATTTCTTCGAAAATAAAATATAAAAATATAAAAAAAAATTCAATCTGACATTTAGTGTATACCTCTACTTGATTAACTCCTGTCTTGTAAGCAGAGGACCTAGGGTCAAAACCCCACAGGTTAGTAGATTTCTTTTGCTGCTATGAGAAACCCTGTGAGATCGGTTTGAACTACACTGGCACTACTGCTCATAGCCCATTTTCCGTTTAGGTTTATGAATCTGGAGTATATTCCACATCCTGAGCCTTGTTTTGTTTTAGAACCGTCGGTGCCATTTGACTTACAGGTGAGGAAAACCCCATCTACCATCATCAATCATATAGAAATTAAATTTCTGCTATAACGGCATCCATAAAATGCTATAGAGAACCATGCAAATAAATTCACATGGTATTCTGCAGGATTCGAAGACGGGTGTCTCTCAACCACAAAATTGTTCGCGAGCGCCTTGGACACCTACGCCACCGATCCTATGATTCAATATATAGGTTATTTAAAACCATCTAAATTGGCCAGGGTATTTTGTATAAAATCTAACTTTAACCAAGTTTTCCGTTTCATTATTTTCCTAAATTGTTTAGGGCGATCAATTCATTTTATCTTTGTCATTCTTTAATAGTTTGTTACGGCAGCGTAGAAGGGCCACATTTTTTATTATTTTTTTTTTAATTTCGTGTTCGAACACGGAATTCCTTGTTCGTACACGGAATTCCGTATTCGAACACGGAATTCCATACTAAAACACGGAATTCCATATTCAAACACGGAATTCCTTGTTTTAATACGGAATTCCGTGTTTGAAAAAGGAATTTCCTTGTTTGAACTAGTAATTACAGATTTCCCTCTTCGTACAGGCAATTCCTTATTCAAACATGGAAATTAATAATTTCGTGTTCAAACACGGAATTCTATGTTCGAGCTATATTTTTTAATTCTACATTTACGGATGTTCTTGGGCGACTTGGGAAATTCGGGGTGGGGGGAGGGGGAAATACGGATGCTCTCAAAATCCTCATAGTTTGGTCCCAAATACTCAAACAATTTTATCTTAAATTAACTTTTAAGGGGCTCTTGGAGGCTTGAAGGAAGTGGGGGTAAAAGACCATTAACACCGAAACGTTCGACCTTTGGTTTTCATACACGACGTACATAATTATTTGTCAATTTCCATTCAGAAGTGGATTTTGTTTTTTAGATCAGCATATTTTAGTATAAGTATATTTTTATGACGCGTCATCTTTTTTCGAAATATGACGTCATCATCAGTTTTTTTAGATAGCCCCTTCATTTTTGATAGTACCATTTAATAGAAACACAAGCCAAAAAATACTTAACCGGTCCCCCATTTCTTCACTTTTTTCTATAGGTAAATAATAATTGGATTTAAAAGAACATCCCCTCAATTTACCCCTCTTTTATCATCTGGAAGGAATTCCTTGTTCGTACACGGAATTCTTTGTTTGAATGCGGAAATTCCGTGTTCTGACACGAAATTTTAGATTTCCGTGTTCGAACAAGGAATTTTGTGTTTGAATACGGAATTATGTGTTTGAACAAGGAATTCCGTGTTCAAACACGGAATTTTAGAAATAAAAAAATTAAAAAAGATCCCTTTAATCTTAAATGTTCCACAATAACTAGATTTCTGCCGTTGATCGGAAACCAGTTTTAATCATTCATTCTATGTTTTCTTTTGAACAAAAATGAAAATATAAATAACAATCCTTCTGTTTATACATTTTAACTTCACGTTATTATTTTTATTTTTTTTATTTTGACATAATAGGCTAATTCTTTAAAGACAACTTATTAGACCCAGGCAACTTATCATACATGTTCCTGATGTTTTCCTGAAAATGATATTGCCTGCCCATATTTTTTTATTGATTTTTATTGATTATACTTAGTTTTTTTTTAGTTTAAGCGTTAAAAATATATAATAATAACAAATTATTGTTTCACTTATTTTACAAATCCATATACTTTTTAATTACGAATTCTACTAAAAGTTGTATTGCCAGTATACGAAGAAATAGTCCATTAGTACATAAATAAATTGGCGCTGCAGTTATGCACGAAGCGAATAGGTTATGGAGTACTGTAGTCTAATACTCCATAGTGTAGGAATGCTAATACTTTAATACTTTTACACGTCTACATATGGGCCTTGTTACTGTTTCCCAGCGCCACTTTAGGAACCAGTGCAGTTAATTAAAACCTAGCCGTGAATGGTCAAAGTGGGGAATCCTACCTATGCATCGGAATTATTTCTAAATAAATAAATCCCAACCAACGATGGGATTTGAACCGTGGACCCTTGGATTCGCAAGTCCGGACAATGACCGAGCCACCCACCCCACAACTGCACAAATTTTAGCCCACTAGGTGTTGAGTTTATGAGTACGAAAATTTGGTTGGTTGGCGATCATCTTTTAAAATTTTAATTTTATTTATCAACTCCCCGGCAACTCTTGTTGGAACCCCAAATTTAATAAAATTGTAGCCAATATGATAATCACTTTTGGTTTTAAAAATGTATTCGTTGCCGCTGATGCTGCGAAGCAGAAACATTACAGTCGAAATAGAGGAAGACACTCTTTGCATATCTTGTTTCTAAAAATTATCCCAAAAAGTTTACTTTGAGATTGTAAATAGGCATTTTAACGATTTAATACGTCGGGACACGCTTGCATTCTACTCTAAAAATATCCCACCACGAACGGTATCGAGCACTTTCGTTTAGATGCAATTAATTATATCTTTTACATCCAAAATACAAAAACAATTCGAAATTAGAAGCGCTATTTTTAGGGCGGGAGAGGCAAAAGCTATAAAAAGACAGAATGAAAATAAATTCGGTCTTAAGATAGCATTGTTGGCATTAAAATTCAATTTTGCTTTTTGAAAGAATTGGTGCACACTATACATATACAATACTAGGTATACTGTACAGGGTGTAACATAACGGCAGGTCTTAAATTCTCGCGTCAAAAGTTACAAATTGAAAAATCAATATTTTCAATAACACGGATATTGTTAAATAATTTCTCAAGAGAATTGCCATGTGGTTAAAGTAAGAACATATTTGAAAGAAGAAAATACACATTTTTATGGGTGGTGTGATCTTCAGACAGAATACATCAGAAATAGTTCATTCTCGTACCACAATTGGCTTAACTTTTTTGTCCTTTTTTTTACTAAATGTCTATGCCGGTTATGTGTATTTTTCTCGTCCACTTTGCCCTCCTTAATATTATTTTAATATCAATTTCCTTTGCTATCATATCAGTACTAACAGTAACCTACCATGTTTTCCCAGGTCTGTATCTCGCACTTCTTCTCTCATCATGCAACCCTGTTCACATTTCTAGAAAGTCGTTCTCCTCCACTTTGAACATGCTCTAGCTATTTTATCTCATATCTAGGCGTGAATCCTAGACCGTCATGTTAATTTTCCATTTTGCCCAGTCTTGTGACTCCGTTTATCTACCACAGCATCCTCATTCTAGCAACGTGTATCTTCTGCTATTGGCTGGATTAACAGTTGCCCTATACTTTCCCTTTGAGTGTCTCCGATTATTACCAAAATTTCATTAGGAGTAAATGCTAAAATATGTATCAAATTTTAAAATATTTACCAATACTATTTTTATTCATTCATTTAACGTATGGCCCAATAGTTTTGACACAATCCCAATTTTTTTTTAATAAAAAACCAGTTTGTAACTGTTTTTTAATAATATATTTTTCTTGAGACAATATATTTCTGCTTCTATTATTAATTTAAATCTACCGATTTCTCATGATTTCTACCGTTATTCTAAGATTTTTTAGAGGTATAAAGATATATAGGTTGGTAACGCTGTGCTGAGGCATAATTTACACATGATACTATAAAAAGAAGGTACAATATTACATAGAATGATACTACTTCTCTGTAATGTATTGTGGTCCAGAGGTGTGGTTTCTACGAATCTGAGGTAGGTACCAGCTGATCGAAAACGTTGCTCAAAAATAAACTTTAATCTGCTCATGGCCATATTCCACACCACAATCGTCATGCGCGAACTTCACGAAATATCATCGGCTAAGTATCTGTAATTTTTTATATAATGTACTTTCTACTCTATATTCTTATAACATATGTTTTTTCAGTCTTTGATATAAGAATTATATTTATTTATCTTATTATTTCATAATAATTTTATTTAACATTGTGTGACGTACAGAACATGGGCTGTTGATAGCGTCTCGATATGGGTTTTTATGCAATTGTTCTAGATTCAATAACAGATTATTCCAACAAAAAAAGAAGGGGGTTGGACCTTATTAAACTGCCTTATTATATAATAAATATACTAATAATAAAAAAGAAACGGTAAAAAGATTTTAGAAAAAAATTAAAAATTGCATGGTGTGGCTATTTAATTTAAATGCGACATAAGATTGTATATGGTCCGTTTGCGTTGGCCTGGCGTAGTCACAATTTTAGTGGTCCAATGGCGAAAGTTATTTAAATATTTACGGACAGTTTTCAGAACTATTACAGGTAGAAACAAATGCAAATATATGAGCTATTATCGGCACTCGAGTTTAGTTTCGGGGAAATCGGCAGGCGATAGATAAAATTCTTTTTAGCCGGACTTGGAAGAATTGTTGCAGGGTATGATTACAATTAGAAGAACACAGCTACGTCATCATCTGGCAAAGTAATTAATTGGTTATCGCCGCCTAATGGGGGTTTAATTGGAGTATTAATATTATAGAAATATAGAAAATATTGTTTTATACCTAACAACTTACTTAATTTTTGTTTATTGAAAGTTATAGATAATATGCATTCTAAATTCGAAGTAATGGTTATGACGTAGCTGTGTTTTTCTAATTGTAATCGTATCTGCATGCAATTGTTAGGATTGAGAATGAAGGCAAATTAAGTTTTGTCTCGTATGCGGTTTAATAGTATTTTGTATTTTTTATACCTTAAAAAAGCACCGTAAACCCCGTAGGTCTTTTAGTTTGTAATGTATATTTTTCTTTTCCATGTAAATGTTTAACATGGATAATATGTGTGAAACTAGTTATACTCTTCACACAGTAGAGTGTGTATTATAGGTTTACTTTCAAAATACCAAAATTTTTAATATTGATCCAAATTTTTTTATCAAAATACTTTTTATCAAGTTTTAAACCACTTTTAAAAATGTCCGTCCGTCCATCTGATGACACGTTGTTTGTCTGCAAAATAAGTTAAAAATGAAAAATGATATCAACCTGAAATTTTCAGGCAAAATCAAGCACTATAAGGAGACAAAGCCTATTCATTTGGAAAAAAGTCTGTTTTAAAATGGGGGTTTGGGGGGAGGGGGGTTGAAACTTAAAAACAAGCTCTATAAGGGAATAAAGCTTATCGATTCTTCAAAAAAATCTGATTAAAAATAGGGCGCTTAACGGGGGTTGAAATTAAAAAATCATAAAGCAAAAACGAGAAACGATAACTTGAAATTTTCAGGACAAATCAAGCTATTGTATATGAAGACGAATCCTATAAATAAAAATGGGGTAGTTAGATGGGTAAAATTTAAATAAAGCCAGATATAAAAACAGAAAAGCGATATCAACTAAAAGTGTTTAGTTAAAATAAAACTCTATAAGGAGATAAACCCTATTGATTCTGCACAAAAATTGAATAGAAATGGGGGGTTAAGGTGGTCTGTGAAGAGTATAATATAGAATGCACAGCATTATATATTTTCATTCTAGTTGGAGGGCTAATAAGCGTACATTGAATTGTATATATCCCAATTTCTTTTTGTTTAGATTTTTATTTTATATAAAAACTACCTTGATGCCAAAAATATCTCTTATGCATGAATGTCACAAATATGACCATATGCATATGTAGGTGTTTGTGTGTCTGTATCCACGATACCTCAAAAATGTATGCAGAGAAAAACAATAAATTTAAGCTTTAATCCATCCTCTAATGAGTTGATTAGATTTTGGGCATATTCGGAACATCTGGGGGTACTTTATGCATGCAAAATATTTGTATTAGATTAGTGTATAATTTAAAAAAAAGGCAAAGAGTGTCAGCTAAGCGATTTGAATTGTCTTGGCTATCTGTTCAGGAAGCGCGTTTTTTACACACCTGTTGTCTCTACCGAAAAATTGTCAATCTTAAAACTCCCCCTACTTGTATAACAAAATAAGATTCAGGAGCGATGTACACAATATTAATATTCGCAGAAAGGATGATATATCTATTCCTCGACATTCCACTGCTATGTTCAAAAGTTCATTTTCATATCTAATAGGCCGTATCTTGAATCTTATACCAACAGAGTTTAAAAAATTAAGTCATGTAACTTTTAAAAATAAGTTGAAATTTTTGTTACTTCGGGGACAGCTTTTGATTGATTTTAAAATATAAATATTAATTTGTGATTATTTGATTGATCTTTGTATATTTTTATATTTATTGCTTGAAGCAACGTTCACTAATTTTTATTGAGCTTCGTCTACTAGACTAGGTAGGTATTTATGATGTCTTTGTTATTAATTACAATTTTCATTTTTTTTCATTTTTTTATGTGTATCCATTATGTATTTATATATGTACTACATTTAAGGGGTGTTTATATTTAAACTATTAATTTTGACCGGGCGTATTGAAAACCATTTTAGTCTGTTTTCTGATAGGCTACGATGAATACGATTCCTTTTCAGTATAGTAGATAATCCTTGTATTTTTGTTAAAACTTCTTGTATTTCACTATTTTATGTATATGGATTCTGCTTCCTGAATAAATATTATTATTATTATTATTATTATAGAGTCGTTTTTCTACTTTAAGGAATATATGTTATTTACGCTTGAAGAAAAACATTCGTCAAATAAAAGTTGTTGGTGATAAAAAATTCTATTAAACAAAATGAGAAAAGTATGTAGGTATTTGAATTTTGACCTATCTTGTTAAAATTTGTTTCGAATTAAAAAATAGTGTATCGGCATAAAATGTAGACTAATATCGAAAATCTTTTACCACAAAAGATTGGTTTTCAATTGTTTCTTTTGCAGCATACAGGCCATTGAGATCAATACGATTTTCATATTAAATTGGTTTTAGCGTATACTCTGTATAATCTCATACTATTTAATTGTTATAATTCAAAAAGCGAGGGCAATTCAAATATAAAATAAAGTGTCCCATTTAAAAAACCTAACTTTGATATGTATCACTTTCTTGAAGAACCCTGTATAAATGAAATTATTTTTAAATTGTTGATTTTTGGGACATACATCTTATTGTAAAAACAAATTTTAAAAAATCAAATGGTTGTGGCTCTATAGACCAAGGCGTTACCAGTGGCCCACCCTGTATATAAGATATTACCTTACAAGGTCATTTTTAATTTGAGTGCAAGAAAAATATGTAGACATGTATAAATGTTAAAAATGAATTCCGTAAAGCTAATTTTTAAAAATGTCAAATAGACATCTCTATAAAGATGTTTGTTTTTTTAGAGAAAACGAAATCAAAATTTAAAAAAACATATTACATAAATTTAGCCTAAAAAATATTAAACATTGGTAAACAGTTTTATAAAGTTAGAGTATGTATTTATTTTTAAAATTAAAACCAATAATTACCAAGAATGACAATGGGTTAAATTTCATTAGAAAATAAAAATACTTTTCAAGGGCAACAACCACATTTGTTAATAATTTATCGAATTATTTAATTAATTGGTATTAAAATTGTATTTGTTCCGGCCCTGTCTGCTTCAAGTAATACAAATGACTAAGTTCTGAAGCGGCATCTGTGAAATTACCTTGAAGTTCTTACTGTACAGAATCCTACAATTTTTGGATACGGCGTATATCATCTTTCATCTGCGTTGTCCCTAGCCGATTAGGTGAATTAATAATTAGCTTTTATTTCAAACCAAGCTTTCAGGAAAACCAAACATTATTTTAAAGTGCGATTTGTTTCATTTATTTGATATGCTAGTTATACGGGTGGTAACGAAAAGAAAACGTCTAAATATGTTTAGTTTTAAAGTAAACACGTCGACAAGTCGAGGGTTTCTATGTGATTTTGACACCAAGGATCAAAGTCATTTTTCGAGTATTTTTAAAAAACTCTGCTTCTTTAGATTTCTTTACAACCCGTAGGCATTATTCATGAACTGATTTCTATATTAAAATTAATGCTGCGATGTATACTTTTCCCGACAGCTTCGTCAAAAGTAACCTCTGCATATAAGGGGAATTAACATGGGCGATCGCCGGCCTTAATTGCAAGATTGTCCATTATACGAGGGAATGGTATTGTCACTTCAGCAGATTAGAAATTCTACATAATGTTACAGTTATTTCCCAAAGAGACACAAATAAAACGAAACTCCATTACAGCTTTATAAAACGTTTTAATTCAATATTATATCTACATTACACCTACCAGATTTAACGCTCCTAGATTTGAAATGTTGATGAGTCAGTCACAAATTGTTTTATAATTGGTGATAGAGAAGTTGTAGAATCTTGGAATACAAATATGACGATCTAGCAAACATTTTCGGTCATCAGGATTTAATGTTGATGAGTTGAGCATTGAACGTCAGTTTGATGTATGAGAAACTCTGCTCAATATGAAATATTAAAGAAATTTGAAGTCTCGTTTGTGCAACAAGAGTGGATATGGTGGCCATATCGCATGAAAAAAAGTCTGAGTGTGATGAAGAGAATCCACTCGAGTTGTACGGTATAATTTTTCTATGACACTCTAAGAAAATCTTCAAATTTTTAAAATTGTTTTAGGTTATTAAGATAAAATAACTAATTTAAAAATAATTTGACTTTCACTAATTTATAAAAAAAACAAAGATAGACTTGAAACTCAGACCTTTCGCATTGCAACTCAAACTTTTTAGGTTTGTTATGTTAATTAAATTGATTTTATATAGTTTTATTAAAATTTATGATTTATTTGTAAATATATACGAATAATTTCTGAAATGCTATTAATTATTGATTCTTCACAATATTAACTCATTTTTAATTATATTTAATCTTAATTAACTAAATAGTATACTGTTAATTAGTTTGACAGAATTGTCATTTATTTAAAATAGCAGTTTGTACAACAAGAGTGAATATGAAGGATAATCCAGTTATACAGTATATTTTTTCTACGACCCACTAACGAAAATCTACAAATTTTAAAAATTATTTTAGGTTATTAAAATAGAAAACTAATTTAAAAATAATTTATGACTTTTACTAATTTATAAAATAAAATAAAATTTAAAAAAATATTTAATTTAATTAGTCTGCAATCCTAGATTTGAACCAGGAACTTCTCGTATAACAGCTAAATGCGCTAGTCTTTTAGCTCCATCGACACACCTAACATTTTAGTTTTAATAATCATAATTAAATTTATTTCATATAATTTTATTAAAATTTATAATTTACTTGTAAATATATACGAAATAAAAAATTAAATGCTATTATTTATTGATTCTACCCAAGAATAACTTATTTTGATGATTATTTTTGACTAAAAAATATACTGACAATTAGTTTGTCACTTATAAAAAAAAATAATAAATAGTAGCCTGGTAACCAAATATGAACTGTGATTTTAGTGGTTTTATTGAACGCAATTGCAGACTTTTTTGTTTTGTAGTCCGTGCCTACATGGGTGTAGAAAAAAATATTTTATTTTTATACTAAAAAAAATACAGGTTTCACTATTGCAAATGAAAAAAAATCTAATGCTATATTATACAGGGTGTCCGGGAAAATGTGGGAGGTCTCTCGGATTCAGATTAAAAAATAAGATGACAAGTTCCCATCCATTTTTTCCTAGCGCCCCCTCCAAAAGCATGCCACTGGAAATAAATTTTTCCTAAATAACTTTCAAACTACGTAATATAATTTAATTATGATAAACAGTAGTGAAAACTTCTTAAAATTCTGCCCTTAAAACAAAATTAGCTTGTTTAGTTTATCAGAGGCGGACTAGGTTGTACATTTTAATGCATACATTTTTAACACCTTGTATTATCATACAAGGTGATAAAATATACAACCTAGTCCGCCCCTGGTAAACTAAACAAGCTAATTATGTTTTAAGGGCAGTATTTTAAGAGGTTCTTACTACTGTTTATCCTATTAAATTTTCATTAAATTATATTATGTAGTTTGAAAGTTATTCAAGAAAAATTGATTTCCAGTGGCGTCCTTCTGGAGGACGTAGTGAGGGCCGATAGGAGAAAAATTTATGGGAACTTGTGATCTTATTTTTTAATGTTCTATCTGAATCCGAGAGATCTCCAACATTTTCCCGGACACCCTGTATAGACAAAATTAAAGCCACAGGTTGGTCTCCCACACTGTGCTTCTATCTGCTTTCTTCCTCCATCCATTCCTATTCTCTATCCTAATGCGTGAAGCAGCCGTGTATTCAATTATTGGCCTTTAGTGGAAAGCGACTTGAAGGTTCAGAATCCACAATAGACCCTGTTAATGTTTGATTCATTTACATGATTCGTTGTAGATGATGGGTGGGATTTTTCGGTTTTTTCTTACCTGTAAGTCAAATCGTACCTGTCACCTACTTTACTGAAAATAATAATATTACTAATAATTTGAGTTACGCTAAATTGGTGGTTTGCACCCAATAGGCACTGAGGTCCCCACGGGCAAACTCGTAGAAAATAAGAAACGATTTGATTTTAAACAAAAGAACCAACAGGCGCTGCATTTTCAGGTTTGTGAAGCATTTGCGTTATTTGGGCTAAACTACATAGAATTTCTTCATATTGCTAGATCTAGTTTTTAAGAAATATTCCATATAGCCTCTTGATTAGGGTTGGTAAATTGTTTGAACTACAAAATATTTGGACCATTTCTCTTTTAAGCTTGTTCATGTAAAAATATGAGGTACATTTGTTTCTTAAGCCTATTCATGTAAATATAATATTTGGGCCCGTTACCTTTTTGATCCTATATCAAATTTATATACGAGTTCCTTAAATCTCGTGTAAAATCATCGTTATTTTACCATCTTGTATGTTATTCGCATAAAATCTAAATTAATTTCAACTCACAAAAAAATTATACAGGGTCGTTGATATGTATGGAAACAATCGATTATCTTTTAAAATAAAATAGTCAACGAAAAATGTTAAATAAAAATGTTTCAGTGTTTTTACAATCTCTTACTTAATCATATACATGATCTTCAATTAAAGAGAAAGCAACTTTGTTTAGTCATGACTTTTTGAATGACCTTGTATATCTAATTCATCTTTATTTCAATAAACCCTAAAATATTCCATATTTCTTTTATCTCAACATTTTAAACAAAATTCTATAGCACATTATTGTACGTAATAATATACAGGGCGTTCCATTAAAGAAATAGCAACTTTGTTTCGTTATTTGTCTGTATTCTAACAGATTTTAAAAAAACTTTAAAACTTTTGTTCTTAACATTTTTATTATCTTACTTTAGAAGATAATCGACTGTTTCCATACGTATCAGCAACCCTGTATAATATTTACAGCAATAAAGGTAATCCGAAAATTCTAAAAATTAATAACGTTCATATACGAGTAGTTATCAAATATAATCAAAACCTTAAGCCGATAGAAGCTTTCGTTCTCGAATTACCGTATTGTAAATATTATGTCTTAATATTTAAAATGGCAAAATTCGGATTAAATATTTAACAAACATCAGTATTAAGCACCCAATAAATACCAATACACGTCGATTCCAATAACACTTACCAAGCGATTATTGTGAAAAGAGATAATAAATATATCCCTTTAACAGGAACCTCAAAATCAGTTTTGGGATTTCCACAAGGCCATTTAAAGCGTAAATGCTTCTAGGAAATTTTTCTAAGGGATTGAGAGGTAGACTTAATTGAAATTTTGAATTTTTATGACGTCCTGTTTGGTATCCTGTTTTGTTGTTTACCAGTTTTAAATTAGAAATGTTAAATTCCATAGATAATCGTGAGTAAGGAATAACAACGGCTGAAAATTAGATTATTATTGGAATCGTAAGTCACCAAAACAGTCTGATAATAAAAAATAATTTTATTAGTATGTAGTGTCTAAACATGGTAGTTTTATATATTTTCTAGAGTTCAGATCGATAAACCGATAAGTAATCAAATTTAGTTATAAAGATATTGGCGTTTAAAGAATTTTTTGTTCTTTTCTCCCCTCTTTTAATTATAAATTAAATGTTTTTGATAGTTTGCCACTGTCAATTTATTGGATTGCTTTTATTTTTTTCTAAATTGACGTTTGCTGTAGTTTTACCGAAATTAAGATAATAAGGCATCGACTTATTGGATTTTCGCTCTACCGATTAATAAAGAGTTCCGAAAAGTGATAGCAGTCGCAACTCGGCGTAATTTAAAATGGGTTTTCACTTTTTCCGATAATTTCCGATGAAACTTGATACTTATTGCTCTTTTCGAGACATACTTTATTACCAACTGTAAACTAAATTTACCAACAGCCTTATTTTTATTTAATACCTGCAGTGATCCAAATTACCAATACATAATATTTTTGAAAATACTAAATTATACAAACAAGGCAATAAAAAAATGTCATTAAAATAAAAGATTTCAGATTTGTATGCAACACACAATCTAGGGTAGAGGGTAACACAATTGATAATTACAGGCAAACATAACTTTATATAAACTATTTAAATGTACATACCATTTCTTAGGTAAAGTTTCTCGTTATGAGTATATTAAATTAACTGGTTGATCCATTTTTCCGATTCAGACTTTTAAAGTGAAAAACCATTTGTCTCTTTATCTTTATCAAACGTTTATTGTACTTGTCCATTTTGTGGGAAACAAAAAATTTAGAAATTCTTGCTTACTTCTTACTTCATAGTATTTACAGATGGGTACAAATGCGCCACAGACACAGTATACTGTGCCACAGAGATGCGATCAGCCAGAGGATAATGATGTACCAAAAAATATATATTAACACGTATGAAAATAAAAATATTAAAATTTAATTTATATTTTTATGTTATTTATGTACTTTTAAAATAATGTGTGAAATTTGATAGGGTATTTACTGCACAATTGAACCCTGGTGATCAGACAAGTTATTATCATTTAATGAATAAGTATTGTTATTAGTTTAATAAAAAGCACTGAAAAAAATTAAATGCTACAAGTTATAATTTTTATCCTAACACCTAGATTACAAAAATAAAAATCTAAAGATTTTCCGAGTTATCTGTTTTTGCCCTGCACAGAAACAAAGTTGGTTTACAGGATTCTTGCCTAAATAAAAATTGATCTTAAAGCTACCATTTAGGGACGCGAGAGCGAGGCAGACGGCAGATGACACCAGCAAGGCAGCAAATATTGCCGTATTAAAAGTGCTGTCATCTGTCGCGCCATCCCAAAAGTGTTTCACATGTGTGCAGACGTAAAGAGATGGATTTACTGCTTGCTACCCGTCGCTTGAAGTCGGTCTCGGTCTCGCCTTCCAAAATGGCACCTTTACTCTTGTCAACCAATTTTAAACCACTCTCATATCGTCTCCGTAACTGTCAAGTACGCAGTCGTGCAAAAGGGACAGATTTGTAATTGCTGTCGGAATCAATGAACTGGAGTGAGGTAGAATGCCAATGTGCATGTTGTATCAATAGAACAAGGTCCGACTCTGTGGGCGCAGCCATTTTTATTGTTCATCCCACTCGGGAGTATTTATAATACCCATTTTCTATTTCACATTGTTATTGTCCAGTCCACAATCTGGTGGATCAGACATACTAATTCATCTGCACAAGGAAAAATAATACTTCAAACTCATTAAAAAAAGTATTTACATTGTTATCTGGTGCTTTATTAACAACATCAAAAGCATAAATTTTATCTTTAATGTTAACTTTAAACCACAGCTGTTTGAAAGAGCGTAAGGGAGTACAGTATAACTTCAGTAGTCCGGGCAGATATCGTTCCGGGGCATGCTCGGACTATTGAGGCGTCCGGATTACTGGAGTAATTTGAATTTATGAAATAAAAGAACTTAAAAATTATCAAAAATAAGGTTTATTAATCACAACCAAAAAAAATTAAACTTCTCATAAAAAAAAACAAAAAAAAAACAATACTTCTCAAAAAATACCTAAAACAAAAGTATACACAATTCCTAAGTAAAATATGCAATTTGCATATCTTCTAATTTTTTGAAAAAACCTATTAATTGTAGTTTGGACATTTTTCGATGCATCTACATTAGTTGCTTTGTTTTTGAGCCTTCTCAAAAGCAATACATCTTCAAGGGGAAGATTATTCTCCTCAGTCCACCTGAGAGATAGTGAAAACGCTTTGACAGTATCTGCATGTTTCACCTTCTCCATATTTACATCACCTTCTGATTCAGAAGATTCATTTGTATTTTTAAAATTGCTCCCTACTGCATCCTGGATAAGCTGTTCTTCAGTTAAATCAACAACAAACTCGTCTTCTCCCACAGCCCATTTTGTGATGTTTTCGCTGTTCAAGTTATTTTCTTGATCAATGACCTTTGTTTCAAGTCTTCCTGACTTATTGGACGAAGTTTCTTTTGAAGCTCTGCCAGTGGAATATTCTCGTCATTTGATTGTTCTGGTTCCGAAATCTCAGGCCATAATGATGTCCAACTTTTTCTAATAGTTTTTGAATTTATGCTCTTCCAAGATGGATCAGAAGGCGTTTCCTATATGACACCTTTATATTCTGGATTAAATTCTGATCCATCGGCTGAAGAACTGCCGTACAATTTGGAGGCAAAAACAAAATCCTGAAATTTGGATTAGTATTAACCTCTTCCTCAGATGGGTGTGATGGTGCATTGTCTACTAATAGCAGTGCTTTACAGGGTTTGTTAATTCCTGTTAAAAATTTCTTGACCTCCATTCCATAAATAGCGGTCTCGTCATCCATCCTTTGGTAGAAGCTTTGTATACAACTGGTAATGAAGTTTCATTTTTTAGTGCTCGTGGACGCGCCGTTTTTCCCAAGACCAACAGTGGTAACTTATGCAATCCCGCTACGTTGCAGCACGGCATAAATGTTAAACGGTCTTTCAAAA
Source organism: Psylliodes chrysocephalus (assembly GCA_927349885.1). Taxonomy (NCBI): domain Eukaryota; kingdom Metazoa; phylum Arthropoda; class Insecta; order Coleoptera; family Chrysomelidae; genus Psylliodes; species Psylliodes chrysocephalus. Next base: position 49,160,092 of record OV651818.1, on the reverse strand, counting down.
TTTTTCGACCTGGTGCCGATTTTTCATCTTGATGGACCCAAGTGGTATCAGGTAGAGTTCTCCAAAAAATTGCCGACTCATCAGCATTGTATACTTGCTCGTAACTTAATTGCATCTCTTCAACTAGAGCTCTAAATTTTTCCTGAAATGGTATTATGGCGGCAACATCACTGGAAAGTTTTTCGCCACAGACCTTCAAAAAACGGATTCCGTGCCTTAGCTTGAATTTGTCTAACCATCCAAAACTTGCTAAAAAATCATTTTTTCTGTTATTTGTTCATAAAATTGTTTAGCTTTGGTACGTAATATTTCTGATGAAACAGGTATGTGCGCGTTTCGTTGTTGTATAAACCAGTTGTACAATGCGACTTCAAGTTCAGGATGTTCTGCTTTCCGAATGATTCTCCTTTTGCCTACAAAAATAGAAGGAAGAATTGAATTAATAAAATATTACATACGAACTTATTGGTATTCCTACCTTACCCCTGAAATGATTTTGAAATAAAGATCCTTATTTTATCCTTGTTTTTTTTTATATCAAACACTGCAAATTTTGGAATACCAAACTGCTCTGCAATTCGACGTGTACTTTTTCCTGCATTTTTCTGCCAGTGTGTCTTATGTAGTTGTTTTATTGGAGCCATTGCATCCGGCACGCTTAAAAACCAAATGCGGAAAGAAAGATGAAGAGACGAGGCCGTTGCTGCGCCGTTTTTAACACTTGTTTAGACCGGAAAATTCTAGTATTTGCATATGAATATTTTTGTGCCCGGATTTCAGAGGCAAAATTGTCAAAATGCCCGAATCACAGCAGTGCCCGGATTACTGGATTGTCCGGTCTAGCGACTGTCCGAACTATCGAAGTTATACTGTATCTATTAAGTTTGTTACTACTAATGTATATCAATAAACCCCTTGTGTTTCGATCGGCTCTAAATAGGTATATTAAAATTATTTATATTACCAGAAATGTCAAAAATTGACCAAGTTTCACAAATACAAAAAATTTCAAAATAGTTATGTGGCATGTGTCACATATACCTAAAACATGATTAAGACGATAAAAGTCATTAAAATAACTTGTTTTCAATTTTATGTAAATACATTGACCGTGCTATAAGGTTAAAATAACGAGTACGTTGACTGCATAAAGTTACGTGAGTTTATAATATTTACTGTCTAATTAGAAAATTGATTTTGTGTGTCGAATCCTTTTTAATTGCCATTTATATAATATAATTTCTCTTTGCTTAGCTGAAAATCATCGTCATCTAATTTTCGACAACATTTTTGCGGTTTTTAGCATCGTCAATGTATTTGCCACGATGGTTTTAAGAAAATGTTTTCCTATTTTGTGTACGTTTTAATATTCACGTGTGGGTATCTGTTTTATCACTAGAGAGTTTTAGCAACTGTACGTTAGATTTCCGCTAACGTTACGTTAAACTTAGATTGTGACATTTTTCGTAAACATTGAACGGAGTAGATTACAGTCTATCCCTAAGGTAACGTTAGCGGATGGTTAGCGGCTGTTTGCTAAAACTCCCTACTGTTTCGTTTACCGCACGTAAATAATCACGTCATTGTTTGTTGATAATGAAACTGTTGACGTATTAATAAAGCAAATGCAATTTCGTTTGACAGGGTTTCAATATAGCTTCAATTTGGGTCCTTTTAAATGTCCAAATCAAAAATATCGGTTAGAGTACAGCGTAATCCTGATGAGAAGATATTCACATGTTGCCAGATCCCTTATCTCAAAATTATTTTATTAAATTTTGTTTAAAATTTTAATAATATTCCCTATTAAAAATAAAGAAATATTGAATATTTTATTCATATCAATCACTTAAGATTTTTATTCATTGATTTTTATATTTATATCATACGACGTTGTTAAACATTCATAAGTTTTAAGTTGGACAACCTAAGGCATTTTGTCAACAGCAAACAAATAGAAGGTCTTGTGTGCCTTCTTAGACATGAAAGGACCGTTTGACAACACGCCATACGAATCTGTCAAAAGAGCACTCGCATAAAGATAAGTAGATAGCACCAGATCCAGATAGATGGCTCTACGAGAACTGTAGAGACAGAGATAGGACACCATCTTCATCTGCACAGCCAGAGGATGTCCACAAGGAGGAGTTCTATCTCCCTTAACGTGGAGCCTAACTGAAGATAAACTTCTATGCAGATTGACTGACCTCGGCATACTCTGACAAATTTATGCCGATGACATAGTTATATTCTAGAGGTAAGTTTGAAAGCATCTTGTACCAGAAGGTGGTGCCGTGAGGAACCCCACCAAAACAACACTACTAGCCTCTTCAAGGAAAAGAGAACTGATTCTTAAAACCATCAAATTAGACGGAATAGAGATGTAGAATGGAAAAGAAAAATCAAATATGTAGGCCTAACTATGGATAAAATACACCTGTGGAACATGCATGAGAAGGAAGTAGTTAATAAGGCCACAAAAGCTCTA